>CM053503.1:111924388-112318908 GCA_028627145.1 Eidolon dupreanum | reverse complement strand
CATAGACTCACTTCTAATAAACTATTACATAAATTAAAATTAAATAGTACCATTAAAATAGCTTTCGTAAAAAGGTTTTAAAGAATATCAAAAATGTTCCCTTTGTCTCTGAAAGGCTGGAGCACAGTAACATGCAGCAAATCTTACATGTGAAAAACCAACAAAACAAACAAAATCTAACCACACTCTGGCACTTCTTTTTCTTCTAATATAAAAATAAATAAATTTTTACATTATACAACACCACACCAAACTGAAAATATATTTATTAGTTTTACTTTCAACTTTTAAATACAAGGAGGCTAGGACATATGACTAATACTGATATTTTTGCTTTTGTTGTATAATGACAAGTGAAAGAATCAAATATCATGTTTCAGTGAGTTGAGTTTCTTGTAATTCTCAGTCTTCCTGGAAATGTTAGTCAATGGTTACTGTCAAATAAAGATCCTATTAGTTTCTATCTGAGAGAGTCAAAGTACCCTCACCCAGATGTAATTACTGACAACCTTCAATAAGCAGGCTCAGCCCTAAGCAGTCACTGAGTCGTCCTGAGTCAATCTTGATCATACTTGGCAATATATAAGGGAGTCCTATCCTTTCAGAATTAGAATCTGCCCACAAACTGTTATCTGCCTACAAGGAACCCCTAGACAAAGGAATCCCTAATGTTTACCAGGCTGCCATCTCACCTGCCATATACACCAAGCATAAGAGTCTCTGCTCAATATCTACTTTGCACTCTATGGTCCTACTTGGACTAGAACTCAGCTTTTATCTCAGCTAGCTTGGTCAGAGATCTGACATCTGCTTAGCTCTTCCCTCAAAGGCTGGCCTTTATTTCTCTAGTTCAAAAAGATGCCTAATATCCTCCATAGACTAGCTCCCTTCTCCCAAAGAATTGCCAAGATGTTGTCGTGCACTTGACCCTGTGGAACATCACTTCACTGGGAAAACGTCTTCCCTGCTCAGACCCACCATCAGACTCCCACACACTGATGAGGGCTGAAATGAATATTAAGATTGCCAAGTCAGCTAATATAGGTGGTTTGGACTGCTAGCCACTCCCCTTTGAAGACTGCTTATAGCCAGGCCATACCTTGAGTCTGCTGGTTCCTGGTTCACTTCTCTTCTTCTATCAAACTGCCTTGAGACAGCCCTGCCCTCAAAATTTATGGAAGGGTATCCATATTTTAAGGACAAGAAACACTTTAGTAGATACAGTCAAGGTTTAGTGTTGCTACAGATGGAGCTACCTATAAAAACAGATTCTGTGAATTTCTTACCACCTAAAGACAATAAGAAAAAAAGTTATTCATCTAACTCTTTATCCGTATCATAGTTCAGCAGACAAATTCAAAGTCAGTTTTACTTTATGAGTTTTTAATTCATCTGGTTTCAAATTAAAAAATTACATGTAAAAAAAAGTTGAATTCTAATTAAAAGACTAAGCCTAAGAATCAAAGACTCAAACAGATTATAACAGTCTATTCACCTTAAGGAGAGGGCAAAATTATAATATATTACTCCATTAAAATATAACTTTAAATACAGCATATTAGTCTTCAACTTAACACACGTCTCAAACTTCCGAGGAGCGCTGCACAAATATGCTTTTGTAAAACAACCTCCCAGCACTTTGATGTGACCGTATGTTCATTAAAAGGAAGTATTACTACTTACATACATAAGGTACATAATGAATTCAGTGTGTGTCTGGAGTTGGCTAATGCCATTAAAGCACGTGCCAAAAGCACAGACTATAAATCAAAATGTGATTTGTCAAAGTAAGATCTTAATATGATAGAGGTTAGAAATAAATAAATAAACCACTGATATGGGATTAGTGACGAAAGCTAAGCCCAAACTGAGGCCAGGTTGTGACTGATATCCCTTTGTTCTATCTATGGTTTTGGCTATTCTTCGCTCTCTTCCACCTGGATAGGTATAAAATTAGCATGCACCAGGCATTCTTCACTCCTCCAAAGATTTATATCTTTAATGCCGTTTTAAAGACTGGTATTCTTTCCAAAATGTTGACATAAACCAGTTGGGCTATTACAGATTTTTTTTAAAGTCCACAATACTTAAGTTTTTAAAGCTAAATTATTCTTGAAAACAAAATTTGAAAAATAGTTGACACCAGTTTATTAATTCACTTCCAAATTAAGGAAGATTTAACAAAAGATCAGAAGGAGAAGACATAGAAATAAAAAGACCAAGTCACAAAGACAACTATTAAAAAAATAAGAAAATCTAGTTAGTGGATAGTGGAATTGTCCAGGAAATGTGAGCAAAGAGATGGATACTGGATACTTATATCAGCTCTTTCCTATGTCTCTCTCAGCCTGGGCTCCTTCAAATCAGCATAAAATCTCATCCAAAACATGTCCCATAAATCACCCAAATATGTTTCCTAGGTCCTGAGTTCCCTGAATTAAATGCTGTTTTCATTCACTGAATTTCCACTGCCTACAGAATTCAAAGCAAACTCCTCAGCATGGCAGACCTGATCTTCCATGATCCAGAACACGTTTGTTATTCCACACCTCTACTCTCCCTACGTTCAAACTCTACACACCTGCTTCCTGTGTTCCACGCACCTTCTTGTCTCTGGCCAGTGTTTCCTTCCAATCCTTCAATGACTTCACCTGGCTGTACTTCTTATTCTTAAAATTGAGAAAGTCTTACTTAAGGAAACTTTTCTAGATTCCCCCACAGCCACCTTAGGTATATGACAGTCACAGAACTTCTCACACAATACTGCAAATCACTGGTCTGCTAAGCTGTACCCTCCAATAGTCAAAGAGCTTTCTGAGGGAAGGAAACATTTAGTGTTATTCTTTGTACCTCCAAGATCTATCACATCACCTATATATGCAGTGCTAATATATAGTTACTGAATGAATGAATTAATGAATGAATAAAATTGCTAGTCATATAAAAAAAACTAAGAATACTATGCTATCTAGAAAGATATGAATCTACACATTATTTCATCTTGCCATGTAAAGTGTTGCTTCTTTTCTAGTCATTTCAAACTTCCCAAGACTAATACATAGAGGCCAATCTTGAAGAAGAATAGAGCACCAAACTAAGAAAAGAAAACTTTAGAAAGTATTGACACTTCTTTTTAGAGTCTACACAGATAAGGCAATACTATAATGTATGCCTAGCCTTAGAGTAGGCACACTTCAACTCAGAAGTAACGTGTGTCAAACATGCTGTTTGAAGATAATTTGAATTTATTTTATTCCCTTAAAGAGGTGGGAAGAGTGAATTTATTCAATTTGTAAATCCTGACTATGTTCAGATTACCTTTTTTTTTTAAGTTTATTGGGGTAACATTGGTTAACACAGTTATATAATTTTCAGGTGTACATTATAATTTGATATCTGTATATTCTGCTGTGTATTTACCACCCAAAGTCTAGTTTCCTTCAGCTACCATATATTTGATTCCCTTTACCCACTTCACTCAACCCCACCTCCCTATATATGAGTCCCTTTACCCGTCTACCTCTTCCCTCCTCCCACATTCCCTCCCCTCTGGTAACCACTAATCTACAGTCCATGTCCATGAGTCTGTTTGTTTGTCCTGTTCATTTGTTGCTTTTAGGTTTCTATCCCACATATAAGTGATATTATTATGTGATTTTCAACTTTTTCTGTCTGGTTTGTTTCGCTTAGCATGATTATCTCAAGGTCCATCCATGTTGTCACAAATGGCAGTATTTCATCTCTTCTTATGGCTGAGTAATATTCCATTGTATATCAGATTATCTTTTAACGATAATATATTTATACCCTTCTTTTACCAAAATAGACTTAAGGTAACTATTGAGGTACAGTGCTTTACAGTGCTTTGGCTCCAGAGAGAGAGAACTCTTTGGAGACTCATCTTAGTTCTCTTTTAA
The DNA here is from genome assembly GCA_028627145.1 of Eidolon dupreanum. Taxonomy (NCBI): domain Eukaryota; kingdom Metazoa; phylum Chordata; class Mammalia; order Chiroptera; family Pteropodidae; genus Eidolon; species Eidolon dupreanum. The sequence goes on along the minus strand of CM053503.1, from coordinate 112,314,991 downwards.
TCAGACTTTGTCCTCCGTAAGGAGAAGTAAAACTACACAAATCATCAAGTGTATCTATCATTGTATTCATCAGGTTAAAACTTTAATGAAAAACTGAGGGGTCAAATATGTGGTGACAGAAAAAAATCTAACTATGGGAGGTGAACACACAATGTAAATATATAGATATATGCCTTACTGTTAAAGCATACAGCTGAAATTTACTGAATTTCATTAACCAATGTCACCATAAAAAATTAATTAATTAATTTAAAAAAACTGAGAAATATGAAGTTTCTGGTTAACTGAGAGGCTTTGGCATTACCTATCCCAAGTTAATTCAGAGTTATATGTTAATTATCTTTGACATAAAGACAAAGTACAATTATTTGATTTTGTTCTTAATCTGACAGTTGCTCATCTAATTACTGTATTCTTTTACCACTTTTGTTCAAAAATCTTATTCTTCTGAACAGAGAGCAAATTTCATGTTGGTGATAGTTTTCCAGTGAATGCTAGAATACCTATTTGGTTTTGGATAGTAAAGGAGCAGTAGTTTTATAAGTTGTGTGAGAAGTCAGTGTGTGTGTGTATAATATGCAGAGCTGAGTTTCTTTTGTAAGTAGCTGTTAGATGGTTCATGTTTTCTGTGGGCAGATACAATGCTCTAAGTAGTGTTTCATTAATATGAAGTGTGACATGAGTAAGCATTAATAGTAATAATGAAATGTCTTTGAAATTCACATTCTAAAACAGTGGTCCTATTTGGCTCCAGAGAATATAACCTACCAAGGTGTTAGGTTTATTTATAAGACTTATGTACCAATGACTTCTTTTCAGTTTTTCTATATTAAATTACCAGGATTTGGTTATAAAATTGGTAGTTGAAACTAAAGTGTGGGGCTTTTTTATTGAAGAGATGTTTTTATTATTGCTATTTCTTGTGAGTTTGGATACCAGCCTGGCTTCCCATTACACTAAGAAAGCTGCTGTGTTGTCTGCAGAACACTCCAAATGGATCTGACTACTGGCTTTTTTCCCTTTCTGTTTCTTCTTTTTTCTATACATTTATCTGAGCAAAGACTCTAGATCCCCTTGAAAGAATGCTAGAAAACATGCTAGACTGGGTATAGCAGTGGGCACCTAGGGACTCTGCCAACATATATGTGAGGTGTTATATGGCCATATGATAAAGTACCAAAAAATACACTTCTAAAGACAAATCATTATAGCTTTTATTTCCTATTTCTCCACATTCCAATGGCAATTATTTCACCCTTCCCATCTTTCAAAATGTGACCTATAAAATAGCATTTCTGAAGGAGAATTACGATTTGAGACAAATGTATTGGATAGTTACTTTAAGTCTCAATATGTGGCACGTTTAAACACAATTTATAGTTCTTAGGTGTGTATTTTCCCAATGTCTCTAAAAGAAAAGCAGGAAATCCTTCAAAGTTTTAATTAATCAATTCTTCAAACTATAATTAATTAGGTTAGTTTCTAAAATTTTTAAATATACCCTCGATATAAAAATAAAATTTTACTAAGAAATATGTCATTTCATGTATTAATATAAAACAGACCTATCTATTAAAAAGACTATAATTAAGGTGAGCATTTAGTCTGACTAAGCAGACTGGACTTAACACAAGCAGATGATATGAACTAGGTTTTAGCAAATATAAACAAATCAGAGCATATTTTATATAATGATAAAATTTTGCATTTGTGACATACAGCCTAATTTTAAAGTCTCTATACAGATAAAACTAGTGGATGTGCCATTGTTTTGTGATGTCCAAAGAAAAAAAATAGTTTCATTTTCACTTATAAAAAGAAAAATCACTTGAAAATGTGATTTATTGACAGCTAAGGCTGTACCAACAGATATATTTTGATCTAAGCAGCTAACATAGCTACAAAACTTAATCCCATGGAATTGGGACTTGGATGACTTTAAAAAAACCTTTTCAAAATTTAGTGGTTCCTTATACTATAGAATAAAACAGCCACTGTATTAGGCAGAAAAAAAATCAAGGTGCTACTATTAGCTAAAAAATGGTAAGGGGAGCAAACACAAGTGTACATATACTATATGCACATGCATACACATGCATACATACAATGAAAGAATATACCAAAAATCTAAAACAAAACAAAACAAAACTTATGTTTAAGGAGAAGGAGGTAATAGGGTAGAAGGAACAGTGAGAAAAGCTAGTCTTATTTGAATAGTCTTTGTTTTACTTTGAAATACTGTACATAACTATTAAGCAAAAGCATAGCTTAAAAAAAAAAACCCTAATGATCTAAAACAAAATTAAATTGATTTGTTGTACTGAGTTAGTGGCATAACCACACTAGTAGAAACTGTAACTTTAAAAGACAGTAATTTGTCTACATATCCCCATTGGCATGTACTCAAAGAACAACAACAAAAATGCAATAAAAAAATCTTAAACTGTGCAATGAGATTGCATGGAGATGGTGGCTGGGACTGGAGTCTTCTGAAAGCTCACTGTTGATAATATTTTTAGCAGTGTGATAGATGAGGTTGAATAACAGCCATGTACTCTGAAATTCAAGGTGGAACTATGTCAAAAAATTCATTGTGTTTTTCTTCTTTAAACAAAACATTTTCTTTTTTCTTACTACTGAAAGGCCTAGAAGTAATGAACAATCAGTAGCAATAAACATCCACAGTAAATAGATTACGGTCTCTAATTACCATTTCCCACAGGAAGGAGTCAAGGTTTATTGAAGAAAGGGTTGCTTCTAGGTCTAGGGCAGGTAAGTTTCAAGAAGAGCCTGGAATAGCTTATCCTAGCAGACAGCGCAGAAGTCAACACAGACCATTGGCAGCATATCAAAAGGGCTTCAGAGCCAACTTGAGGAGGTGCCCATGGGCCAGAGATAGGGCAATTTGAACATCAATAACTAATAAACTGACACACAACAAATATATTTAAAGTTATGAGTTTAGTTGGTAATCTAAAAATAGTTTTACAACTAAAGGATGCTAGAACAGCAACTCATTTTTAAAAACTAGTAAGTAATGGAAAGAATCAAGCATTTCTCCAGATTTTACACAAAATTTAACTAAAGATAGGCAAAGATTGATATAGGGAAATTATAAGTAACACGACAAATAAAACAGAGTTAAGGAAGTATCATTTTGTACTTAACCTCTAATGAAATACTGTAATTGATCTAGGCAATGATTATGATGACTGATTAAAAAAAAAAGAGACAAATAGACTTGTGATGGAAATTCATACCATTATCTATAAAATATTTTTGGCAAAACAATTTGATCCAGCCTCCTTGCAGTTTTCCCCATAAATGTTCCATTCCCCTCCCCCCCCCCGCGCCAATAAACTATGCTTCGTCTTTTTCTTACCTTCATAATGTCCTATCTCTTAAACCCGGGCTGCCCCTATGATTCATTTTAATTAACAGAATGTGGTGAAAGTGACATTGTGTGACTTCTCTTAGGCTAGGTCAGAAGAAGACTTACATTTAAGCCTTGGTCTCTGGGTACACTCATTGGGGCAAGCCAGCTACCATGTAAAAAGTCTGACTATGTAAAAGTCCAATCCAACCATGCAGAAAAGCCATAGTGAGACAGAGATGAGGAGCTAGCCCTTAGCTGTTCCAGCCTTCTCAGCCCAAGAACCAAAGATGTAACTAAGAAAGCTTTCAGAAAATTCCAGTCTCAGCTACCATCTCACCACAATCACAGAAGGAATCCCAAGGGAGAAACACTCAGCTGAGCCCATATATCCTCAGAATTATGAGAGTGTCCATTGGTGTTGTAAGCCACTAAATCTGGGTGTTGTGTCTTATGTAGTAACAGATTAAGGGAACAAGCCTAACTGTGAATGTATAGGATATACATGGGAACCGGTAAATAAAACCATGAGGAAAAGATAGGAAACTTATTAGTTAAAAATAAATTGACATTTGTAACCCTAAACCAGGATTTTGTTTATGGGTTTTTTAAATCAAGAACTAAAGTTTCCTTAATAAAAATGTGTGTATTTTGTTGAACTATTTGGTTGTTTTTTGTTAAATGAATGTCAGACTTAAAATCTAATGGCAGCTAAAAAAACTTATGATATTATAATCTGCATTTTGTAAAGCTTTTTTTGCCAAGGAAAAAAAATTACTTTCGTCTCCCCACATGTCCAAAATATTGATCTAAATATTTAGCTTTGATACCCCTTCTCCTTTAAAATAGGGGTCATGATATCTCACCTTAGCATACATACTGAGCCGGGTCAACTAAGATAATTTACAGGGGAAAAAATATTTTGAAAACCATATTCTGCTACACAAACGTAAAATGTTGTTGGTAGTAGCGACCATGTATTTGACACAATATCTGGCATATACGCAGTGACCTCTCTCAAAACCTGAAAGCTCAGAGCTCTGTCCTTGATGCCTTTGGCCCTTATGATGAGCATAATGCATTGGGGAAAATAGTGGAAGCTCTAAAAATATTTTTTGGATGAATGAGTAAAGTGGGGGTAAGGGGTGGGCAATGGATATTTTTGATACTAGAGCTTTTGCTTTTGATCTGGCATCTTTTCAAAAAGGGTCAAATGAGCAACAGTGTGTGAGAGGTAGATAACTTACTGAGAACCCACCCAAACTATTTGTTCAAACAACTTATATGAATACATATCCTACTATTAGTGCATTGTACCACTGTTTGTAAGCTTTTATATATAGAATGCAATATGGATGACTACTATCTCAGTATCCTACACCTGATCATATCTAATTTTTGTGTGCTTTTTTACTTCCTCAAAAAAAAAACTAATTATAAGAGGATGGAAGCCTGGTATTTAATACATGCTGGTCAAGTGAGCAATAAACAATTGCAAACTTTCCTAGGGGCTATTTTGCTCTGTCTCATCATCAGGAAGCTAAAGCATATGTTGAATGTTAGCCTGGGTGGACACAAATGTGTCCTATTTATTCAAGGTTTCCTTTGAAGTCATAATTTCTAAGTTTTGTTTCTTAGGGGTACATGTCAAACTTCATTTAGCATCAGTTGGTATCCAGATATACTGAATAGCAAAAAGGCAGCATTTGGGGGCAAAAAAAATATGCCTGCTATATGAGCAATGATGTCAGTTTCATTTATGTAACTCACAGAAAACAAGAGGAAAAATACAATGGAAAAGCTAATAGTAGGAAATCAAAATAAAAATTATCCATTTAATTTATAAGTGTAAAACTGCATACGCACGAAAAAGAAATATTAAAACAAATGTTTTAAATCAATGTCTAAGAGGGGGATAATTTTAGAGTAAGTTAAAGAATTGTGTTTTCTAACTCAAATTATAAAGATTATATTCTTAAGTAGAGCATGTTTACATGCACAATATTTTCCTTTTTCCTAAGAATGTTTTACAAACTTATCTGGGAAAATCTGCAAGTTTTAAATTTATAAAGAGACATTTGTGGAACTGATGTTTTGGAACATACACATGAAAAGTAGAAATTTGATAGACTGCAGAATATACATAAAATTGATCCCAAAAAAAACAATTTTGTAAAGTAATTTTACATTTATTAATTCATTTAAACCTCATAACACCCTATGAGTTATGCCTTATAAACCTAAATTCACAGATTTGTAATGTGGGGCTCAGTAAAGTTTGTAAACCTCATTTGTCTACTTCCATACTATTAATTGTTTCAACTACATTGAACTACTTTGGAGAGCCATTTTCAAGTATGATTGTGATGTTTACAATTGTGAGGCAAGTTATCGTGACACTTTCACCATTATTTTTCTAAGACTCATCCCTGTTGTTCAGCTTAGCTTCCTTCATTCACTTTCAGTGCCATCATGTGACTACTCTATTGGTTATTTATTCATTTATCTGTCACCTTCGGGGCCAACTGGATTTCGGTGTTGCCCCAAGAGCAGTGGAGAGGGAGAGGGATAATGACAGCACAGACGTGCAGTTAGCATTTTCCTCGGTTCTTCCTCAAATGTTGCAGTGAAGAATCACAGGTCATTGAGATTCAATAGTTTTATTAAAAATATATTTTAGAAAGACAAAGAATGCCCCAAGGAGGCACACGGAGAAAGACAAAGTATTCCCCAAGGAGGCACATGGTCCCACTGCTGTAACTAACACAAAGGGGCCAAAATGGCCACAAAAGAGTAAAAAGGCCACAAAAGGCAAGCAAAAAGAGAGAGAACCCATAAATGCAAAAGAGGATCCTAGAAAGGCAAAAGGGAGGGGAGCCCAGAAAGGCAAAAAGGACCCAGGAGCAGGAATGTCTACCTTATATTTGGGCCGTGATGGGTAGTTCCCAAGGCATTCCTAGGTGATTGGTAAGTGAGGTCATTTTGATTGACACCTGGCTGCTATATAACTCTGCCTAGTGCACATGTGCATACCTAGAATTCTGCTACCATTGGAATATTCTTTGGGCACTCTCTAGGCTAAGCCCCTATTCCTTTGTTCCCCTGTTGCTCATGTCTGACTAGCTACCTAATATCTTGATAGATATTTCCTTTTTGAAATAATACCCACTGCTGCAATAAACTTTTTGTACATATCTTCTAGTGGCCAGGTTGTAGGAGTTTCTCTGGGGCATATGCTCAGTAGCAGAATCACTGAATCACAAGGTCAATTTTACTAGGAATGTCTAACTAATTGTTTTCCAAGGTGTTTATATCAACTTACATAATACATAACATTATACTTTTACAAAGTTTAAGAAGAAAACTAAACTATAGATTATTCTTAAATGTTTACATAAGATAAAAAAGACAACTTATATATGTTCTATATATTTCTTCTATATGTATCAATATTTACATATTTTAAACCTCGCTATGTATAATAATAAGGATCTAAAACAGAGCCTTAAACACTACTTGGAGATTGAACTTTACAATTGAAAATATATTTATTATATTTTTATTTTAAGATGGAAATAAAAATGAAAACAATAAACAAGATTTAATGTATCAAGCTGAATTTTGATAATTTTGAGGTTCCCAAGTTAATAACCCTCTTAGCCAATAGATTTTGTTTTCATCTAGACCCCTCAATCAAAGTCCACAGAAATTGGACCTTGAAAAATAAAGGAAGTGATTTGGTAATGTTTACTCTTCAGAGGACTTTTTCCTCTTACTGAATACATGTACCTTGAAAACATTCAAATTAGTCAGTTACCAAAGATATAAAATGATGACAAATTACTAACCCAGTGAGTCAAAAAAGAAAAATCAAGTTGAGTATTACGAAAGTAAATGTCATCGCATAACCTCGATATGGATGTTTATTTATAAATACATACCTGTACTATTGTACATATAGATATATGACATTTGAACCATATACAAAATTCCACTTATATGGAATTTGACAGAAATACATCTAAGTAGAAGTTCTATTATGTTCTTCGTATACCCAGTGGATAGTCTTGTGTGTCCCATAGGGTTCATATACTCCACTTGAGATCACCTTACCGACCTTACAAGAACTACCATAAGAAGCCTGAAGCAAAACTTGCACAATGGCACTGCTATTTTGTTTGTAAATACACACCAATCAGTTATTTATTCAACCTATTTCTATTACTCTGAAGAAATTAATGTGTCTGTCAGATTTAAAGTAGATAACACCCAATTAATTCAACAATGCTGTTTGCAAATAATGTAAATGAGCATTAAAGGCACCACCTTTAGATCTGACTTTGTTCCAGGAACTCAATGGAAAAACAAAAAGGAAAAATTACCTTTGTGTTATTGGGTAATTGATTTTTTTTTAAGCTTTCAAAGTAGATAAAATCAACACCTTAAAAGACTTATCTTTAACCCAGGTTTTTTTTTATTAAAGAGTACAATTGCAGGTGCATGCCTAGAGGAGTAATAGTTTGTTCCTAACAAAAGAGTCTGGATGCCACAATACGCCTTTTGCCAGAGGCATCGTTCCCCAAAGCACACAGCTAACTGCATCTCCTGCTGTACCTGTAACCATTTAATTGTATAAGTCAGCCTAGTCAAGCATCTCCAGCTCATGACTGCGAGACATGAAATTCATTGTCATTATTGTCCCTGTCATTTTGGATCATTATATCCTGCTGCAGAATTTTCCTCACTTCAGTGCATTTTTACCTCCAGGAGTCAGGGATTATAGCTGAGGTTGAGGTGGGGGCAGGACCATGAACTACATTTACCTCAGGGGAGCCAGAGATTAAATTGGCTTTGCTCTCTCTCACGAGCTGAATTCATCTATTTGTATGCTGTGAGTTCTAGGTTGGAATAAAAATGAATATTCTAGTCAAACCTGGGCTTTAATTCCCCCTTTGAAACACAGATATAACCAACCTTTATTTACATTAGGAAAGCTAATAAAATTCTTTGTAGGTCGCTACTTTCATATGTGCATAAGGGATACTTACGGGCATCATCGAGTATGAAATAACAGACATCTCCCTCTGAATTCCTGATTCTCAGAAGGAAGAATTTAAAGCTGTAATTTTGTTCTCCAGTTTTAACTTAGAGGAGCTTAATAGGGGCATTTAATGGTTTTAAATATTTAATAATGTTTAATTATATCTCATTTTCTGTGCACTGGATTGGATGACTGGAGTCCAACTATAAAGGCATCAAAGATCTACTGTGGGAACAGGAAGACAGAAGTAAAGTTGACAGAGGAAGACAAAATAAGGTCCTGAGGAAACTGACTTCCACTCCATAGCTGGTTCACATAATCTCACAGCCTGACAGGTCACTCAAGTTCATCATGCCTTAAATACTTCTTGCTGACTTGGAAGATCTGGACCATATTCTACCTGGTAACCCCCTTATCAGTGGTAATGGCCATGGCCAGGGGTCAGCTGATGGCTCTCTGATAGGAGATTGGTAGGAGACAGCAAGGAGCAACTAGGAAACACTAGACATGTCTCAGTCAGAAAAGCAGTGAGTTGACTGTGTATTTTATTTTCTCTAACAGAATATAAGAAAATACAACCTGCTATGCCACTTCCTATCTCAACTTTCATTTCATATGGATTTTACTGAGAAATTTGACATTTACTTTGTCTGCACTGAAAAAAAAAAAAGGTAGTTATTCCTCTTTATGTGTTTCTTTTTCAGCAGCTAAGAACCAAATGTGGCAGTGGGTCATATCTATGCTGAGCATAGAATAGCCACTATCATTACTATATTTAAAAGAATGTAGAATTTATTTTATTGCTTTTATGGACTTTTGTAGAGGAATAGATTTTGCCTTAATTATAAGCAATGTCCATTACTATTTATTTAGGATGAACTATTCTTATGAGTAATTAAGAAAAAATTTTGACCTTTGTACATTTTGTACTTCAGAGGGAACATCTTACATCTCAGTGTTGAAGAAACCTTAAAGATTGTCTCAGCCACTGGTCCAAATGAATGGTAATGTTTAACAGTCTGTATGATTATATTTTCATATCATTATATTTCACTTTTCATTGGTGCTAAAGTAACTCCATAAATGTATTACCAATAATAGTTTTTAGTTGACAAAACTACTTGTAGCATTTATAAGTTCTTTTAATTACCTATGACACTTTTTTATCATAAGATTCTCCCAAAGTCGGAGTTACAAAAATTATTATTTCTGTTCATTTTTAAATGGTTAATTTTGTTATATTAATTTCATCTCAGTAAATTATTCTTTAAGTTAAAAACAAAACAAAACAAAACAAAAACACATAAACCACAAAGGTTATTTCAAGAAGCCCAAATGCATTTTGAAATCCTTTGGGTGACTGTTATTACATTCTCCTAATGGTTATTTATGACGAAGAATATTTGTGTCTTGTTTAAAAAAGGTTTATCTTATAAATTACAATATATGGACCTTGTTTACAATGGTAAATGTTTATGAAGTTATTTTTTTCCTGACATACTTTGGTAACAGAATGGCATTATTTTTTGGTCAAGGTGTAAGGCATTCCTTCCTCTCTCTGAGCACACATTTACTGCACTTAATTCCTTTACCTATATGCTTCTTTATACCTTATTTCCATATTGATATTTAATTTGCTCATCACACCACCAGGTAAAACAAGTTGCCCTACCTGCGAATACAGTTGCGAAACCACAGAACTAAACTTGGTTTCATATTTTTGTTTGCCTTACCTCAAGCATGACATAGTTGGGCCTGTATTGTTTGCAAAGAAAAACAAAAGAGAATTTATTTATTTTAAGTAACTAGAATACAATTACTTTTACCCTTTCTATTCAAGACTTAAGATTTTAAAATAAATTTTCAGATATCAGGGTGAAATGCATTAAGAAATACAAATTACCAGTTATAAAAATAGTCACAGGGATATAAAGTACAGGATAGGGAATGTAGTCAATAATAGTGTAATAACTATGTGTAGTGTCAGATGAGTACTAGACTTATCAGAGTGATCACTTCATAGGGAATATAAATGTCCAATCGCTACATTATATATCTGAAATGAACATAATATCGTATGTCAGTTGTAATTAAAAAACAAATCTAAAATAAATAAATCTTAAAATGTTTATTTTTAAAAAGTCAACTATCAATTTGAAATTCTTTTAAATAATTTCTACATTTTTAAAATAATTTTGGCTAAACTCATAATTTTGCAACCTGCAATAAGCTATAAAATCCAATCTAGATTTGAGAAATTCTTCTTCCTCTTGATTTTAATATGATAATGTTTCTTTTGCATATGTGACATAGATTTCCCTTGGTTTTTCTAAGTAGAATCAGTAAAAATCTATAATTCATAATAATATCACACCAAAATAAGACAGGACACCACAAATTCAGATATGACATCCACTAATAATCCTTTTAAGGAGATTCAGATATGCGCAAGCTAAAAAAAAAATATGGCACACGATAAATTGGCCAAGAGTTTGAGAAGGCTTGTGTAGGAGGGACTAGTAAGAAGAGGCTAAGAGCACAACACTGCCTTGTCAGGAAGCATAGGATGCCTTCTTGCAGAATGCCTTCTTACTCCTGGACCAAACCCTCTTCAATATAACCGTCCAATAAATGATAACAGATTAGCATTAAGGGTCTGATGCTGAGAAAGCAAATTTAGATTCACAGCTAAGGTTGTCCTTTAACATGCATGTTCAACCAAAGGCACCAAAAATGTAGTTAAGCGCCCCCTGCCATGGTGTTGAGATACTGGCGGGCACTATGAATTGGGGATTTCCTAACTTTTAATGTTTGTCTAAGACCCTAACCTTTTCCTAACATTATTGCTCCTAGGACATTGTCTTGAGTTTGTCCCCATTGCCCCCTCTGCACATACACATTTTATATTCATACCTGAAAGCCTGACAGACAGCTAAATTGATTCAGAAACCTAACACTGAAAAGAAAAAAAGAAAAAAAAAAAAAAAGGAGGGAGTATCCCTGAGGATATATTATAATATGAAGTACAATTATCAGTCCTGAAAACTCCCCAAAATAAACATTTCTTCATGCTAAGAGTTTAGATATCTAACATGAAATACAAAAGATCAAACAATGGAGATTAATAAAATTCACTGAGCTACAGCACATACACTGTCCTTTGTGTCACAAAATTTCTGACTTTTTGAACATGTACAATTATCTGTGTCCAACTATTTCTCTACAAATGAACATCCTTAGACTATTTCCTAATTCTATACACCCTTTAAAACTGTAGTAAAATTTCACAAATGGCCTTTCATATTTTGTTTTGAAGATATATTTAAGTGGTTAGCACCTTCAAATAAAAGTGTACAAATTATACTGCTCACACACACACAAATGATAAACATGATCACATGACAAATGGATAGTAGATAATGTTACTATCAGAAAATATCTAACAATGAAATAAGCAATAAAAACTAACGGTCTGGTTTAACAAATGCATCGTTCATCTACCTTCATCATAGATTACATGTTCAAGAATTGTGTCCTGTGCAAAATACAAACATGTCAATTTCAGCCCGGGGGCAGTTTTCTCTAGGTTTATAACCCCTTGAAAATGGAGGTTTCATTTAGAAAACCTAACAGATTCTCAGCTGCTTTCAACATCATAATATATTCATAAGGCAAGTGTTCACTGGCAAACATATAACAAATTAAATGGCATGAAGGTGGGGTCTAAATTCATAATGATGGAAAATAGACCAAACCAACCATGAGATACAAGGTAGAAATCAAAAAAGAAAAGGAATATGCAAAAATAAATGATATTAAAAGCAAAAGAGTACGCAGTTTTCTGGCTAGTATTCAGGGAAAATGGTGAGTGCATCTGTGCATGTGTTTGCATTAAAATTAAGAATGTAAAACCATGTCATTAAGAATATACAGTAAGGGGCACGAGAGAGAGAAAAGTAAAAAGAAGAAAAAGTCACATACCATCATAGTAGACAATTGCTCCTACCAGTTTGTCCTTCTGGAGCATTGGGAAATGTTCAAGGGCTCTCGATTTGCTGAGGACATAACTGCTTTTCAGACAATTACTTCCTGCTACCAGATCATACAGCTTGATTCCCACCCAGTAGTAAGGTAACTGCCACCACCTACAGCATAAATAAGGAAAAAGTTTTCTTTAGAAACAGAAACAGAGTATAACATTACAGAATGTTACTTTCAGTTGTAAGATACTTTTCATTTAAGAAAAGCAAAGTATGTCTAGAAGCATACATACTGAAAAAGAAACAGGAGAAAAGCCATGACTATTTCTGACACCAGCCTAGCTGAACTCTATAAATAAATGAATTGGTGAGACTTTAAATGAATCACTTCTAAGGCAATGGTTCTTGACCTGGCTGCATGTTAGAATTCTCTGGGGATCATCAAAAATAAATACAGATGCCTGGGCTTCATATGTCTAGAGGTTGATATAACTAGGCTAGGATGGGAACCTGGATGACTCTAATGGACACCCAGAGCAGAGAATCACCAGCTTAAGATGTTCTAAGCAACCTATGACAAAATATAGACATAATTATAAAATCTGTTTCTAGGCCCCCACAACACTCATGTGGCTAACAGTTATGTAATCCACTTTTTCATAGTATCTATATTCTAATTTAAGGCAACTTCATGGACGTTCTGACAACATTAGGAAAACTGGGTTTTATAATATATAATCTGACACCTCCAAACAAAATTTCAGTTTTGATTAACTTGGAAATTTAAAATGATCCCAGATGGTTTAAGTTTGGAGTTGGTACATGTTAGGTTCAAACGACTCTCTTAAGTTTCCCCATGCAAATGCAACTGCTCCTCTATATACTGACAAAAACTGGAATAAGAGATACTAATTAAAAATACAGGACACAACTTCCTTTGCCTTCAAGATGTAGTGCTTAGGGGTAGATCAGTAGAGAGTTATTTAGGAAAAGCCACACTTTCAAATACAACAGAGGAAAATATTTAAAAGGGGTTAAAAGATTAGGAGCAATTAAAACTACATTAAGAAATACACACTGAAGGAGTACTTCCATTAAAACTGTGTTGTTCTATTGACCTCAGAAAAACAAATGTATACAGATGATATCAAAATGCTTACTTATAAATTGGAAGCATTATAGGCAACGGAGCTGATAAATGGGGAGCAATTTCTAGTAGGTTGGCACGCTCGTGAAGGGCTTCTTTCACCATCCTATACTAAAAAGCAAAACAGAGAAAATTAGTTTGGCAGTAACACATCATAATATTTTCAAATGGCAAATAGACACCCTGCCAACTGATTGATACACAGAAACCTCTCTACCTCTGAGCGAGGATCGCTCCCTCCTAATCAAATTTCTAATAATACATCATGCTGTCAACCTGAAAGATTTTTTAGAACCTTAACTGTATTTGCATAGAAGAAAAAACATGCTGTCAGAATTCCCAGGTGTAAGATATTTTCCTGACTTGAGTTACAAGATTATTCTAACAATTTATCTTGCATTCTCTGTATTGTCCCTTTTCTCAGACTCCTATATTTTCCCGTGAAAGAGATAACAGATTGTTCTATTCATGCTAAATGTTTTCTTCTTGTCTCCACTACCAGGCAGAGATAATACTTAGAAGTTGCACAGTATTTTATAGATTATTATTAAAAATAAATAAATAAATAAGCTTCTCTCATAACTCCTTCAGTCTTCATTATGCCTCTCTGAAGAACCAGCATTACTAGCACAATACTAACTTTACCAATGAGAAAACTGAGGTTCATAGAAATTGAATAAGTAAGCTGGAACACATCATAAGTCATCTGATTCTAAATCCTATGCTCTTTTCCTTTGAGCCATCATGATGTCAAAGAGACACCTAAGAAAAGAGGACAGATTCACAATTGACAATGTCAAGTTAGTGATGCTGTGTTTTTTATATACAAAAAGCAGATAGGGAGTTCACTTGATTTTTTTACCCCTCTGGGAAATGTCATCTTCCACACTGCCTTGGCAGTTTTCAAATGGTGGCAGACTGGACACAATAAAGTTTGACATAAGAAAAGCATGACTCAGATCATCTTTTCCTTAAGACTATGTCAGTGACAATATGAACGTATGATTGCAGTTGCAGTTAAGAGGATCAATTTAAAACTCCTTCTGTATTACAACACAGCTCCCCTGAAATTGCACGGAAGGTAGCAATTTGGTGGCTACTGGAAAAAAAGGGAAAAAAAGGAATAAAAATAATCACAATTGTTAAAAAGCAACACATCTGAAAGTGATTTTGTAAATCTGCTACTTTGACATGCCTGTGTAGAAAAAGCCCCTGATCACCCATAAACATAATACTACAGGAAAGAACAGGCATACCTCTCCTAAAAGACATTCCAGCAGAATACAGTGAATAGGTATTTCCAACAGGAAGAAATGTTAAAAGCCATAAAAAAAAAAAAAACTGATTTAATTGGGTAGAAAAAAGCATAGTCGCAATTTTTGTTTAACAACCAGCATACACAATTACCTGCTCAATATCCAACTTCATGATAGCCTTCTGAAGATATCTCACACCACCATGGATCAATTTAGTGCTTCTGCTGCTGGTCCCTGATGAGAAATCATCTCTTTCTACAAGGGCTGTTTTTAGTCCTGTGTAACCAGAAAACCAAATTAACTTCTTAAATTACACAATTTGTATGTAATTCATTAAAGGCCCTTCTCCAGGGTAGAGACAATCACAAGAAAAATTACTCTGAACATGGATAAATTTGTATTCAAAGTGCAGTACACTGTCTATATTATAATGAAGAGATTTTAGTCTCTTCCTGGGGGAAAAGTCAAACCAGAACTAGAAGCATATTAAACTGTGAATGAATCACAACTAGAAAATATTACAGTACGATTTCATGGCAGTTAACATACTCTGGTGCTTGTAAAGCGTCCAAGGAGTGCCGGCACCCATCTTTACCCATGAGAGTTAACTCAGTATTATTATGAAGCCTTCTGGAACTCACATTCATCCCTCACTACAAGAGTCCAGACATGTTCCAGCCCCACATCTTAGATCTACTCTATGCATCATCAATAAATCTAGACTAGCTGGCTCCTATTTCTGGAGTGATGTTCTTGTGAGTATAGAATGAGAAAAGAGATCAAAGATATCAGAACAGAAGAAGAGAGAATTAACCTCTGATATTGAGGAGTTTGTGGTCTGATTTAAGACATCCAAGCACAATATTGTTGAATTACAAAGATAAATACAAGCCAGGACAAATTAACCCAGTGCAGAGTATCTATAAGTAAAGAAAAGACAATATTTTTGGTAACGGTGGCACTGAGCAAAGGTAAGTCTATTCTAGAAGTCATTCTACCCCAGTCTCCGCTTTCTTTGAGAATTGCAAAAAATCTCTTTGGGATAAAATTGGTTTGGTTTAGTTTGGTTTTCTTGCAGAGACTTCAGGATTAGGTTGGGCCAGCAGTACTAGAAGTCCCATACGCTAGTCAGAGATGAAATCTGAAACTTCAAAAGACCCAAAGTATATATCAACACCAAGCCATGAGGAATTTTCATGGCCTGGCATACTCTTGGGGCGTGAAAGAATGTCATAGAATCCAATTACAATGAGAATATGTAACTGGAGCAGTTTGGGTTCACAAGGCTCATATAAGAGAACCTGTGCATGTATTCAGTTCAGAGCCATTTATTACATTTAATACTAAAGGGTCGTTTTTATAACTTTTAACAGTTTAAATATCGTACCCAAATGTCATCATAAAATCAGGCCAATTCTTTTGACTCAAAAGGACAAAATATTTAGAAGCCATGGAGAGAAAAGTAGAGAACTTTGATTCAAGGGCAAAAACTGCTAATGCTCTAACTAATGAGTAAAATAACACAGAAATTATAGGTATCATAGACTCAGGTCATTATTTTTAAGCATTTATGCCAGAGAAAGATCTGTAATTCTCGACTATGAAAACCCTATCAATGTTTAGTAAATTTAGTGCTAGATATATTTTTTTTTTAAAAAAAGAGAAAATACCAAGTTTGTACATATTTTTCAAAAGAATATTGAGAACCTAAGTACCAGGCAAAGTGTTGATGTTGGAAATGAATTAGGCATGGACCAAGCAGTCAAGTAGCTCCTAGGCAAAAAAAAAAAAAGGGGGGGGCGTACAAAGTGTAACAAAATTTTATAGGTGCTACATTTGAAAATACAGAGGACTCTTGTCTTACTCTGGGTTAGAAGTTAAATCCAGAACATAAACTCAAAACTGTGTAGTCAAGATTACATTTATAATCTCTGAAGAATGCACTGTCTTGGTCAGCTGTATCACCTTTTCTTAGTAAGTCCAACACAGAGAGCTCTTCCAGCTCTAAAATAGACCATTTTTCTTCAGTTGAAGATCAGATGAGGGAGTTGACTTTCAAATGATATTTAAGAGCCAGATCATTTAAAATACACCTCTCTTTCAACCTTGGAATCACAGTTATGGCTTCAAGATGCCTGCACCATGAGAGGCAGGGACAGAAGACTAAAAGAGAACAGGCAGCCTCCCACCCAGCCCATGGCTCCCCACCTGGGCCTGCCCAAAGGCTTCCTGCAGGCTGTGGTAGAAGATGTCTTAGTGCCCAGTAATCTCCACTTTCTAGCACGTAAACCCCTGCCCTAGTATGCTGGCTGGCCCTAGTGCCTTGCTTCTAACAAATGGAACACAGCAACAACGATGACATGTCACTTCTGTGATTAGGTTACAAAAGATTCTGACTTCCTCCTCTCTTGCCCTCTCTGCTTGCTCAGAAGAAGTAAGCTGTAATGTTGTGAGTCAAGGAACCAAGAGAGGCCGCAGTCAACAGGTCACAAGGAACTGAGGCCTTGGTCCAACAACCTGTGAGGAACTTAATCCTGCCAATGACCACATGAGTTGCTAAGAAATGTTGCATTCTGTGGGAGACTCAGAGACAGAGGTCCCAGGCCAAGACATACCCAGACTGCTGACCTGCTGAAACTGTGTGGTAAGTGTTGTTATTTTAAGCCACTAAATTTTGGGGGTAGTTTATCGATGCCACAATTCCCTGTATGAACAATAATTGCAGCCAAGGTAAGAATTTTTAGTTGTACCTAGGAATGAAGTCTTCAAGAAAAGCTAAGTCTACAGAGGTGTAAGTGCTTCAGATGAGTGGAGGGGAAGAAAGGAGTCATCACTGGCAAAGATCAGCTTAAGCAAGACAAAGGTAAATGCTTGAAATGGCTCAGCTTCTTTAGGGGCTGCTTGTCACTCAGAGGCTGGAATGCAAAGTACAAGGAACCATGTGAAGGAGATCCAAAGGGAGTAATAGTAAAGGGCATATTGCAAAGGCTCCTTCATTCACATTGGAGCATTTGAACCTCATCCTGTGGGCTACTGTTTCTCAAAAGTAAGTCAGAGCTGGATCTCAGAAAATGCCTCTGAGAACATGGCTACAAGTCATGGATCAGTTTGAGAATCAAATGCTTCCTTAGAAAGTATGACATTTGGTATCACACTACATAAGCATGAACTTGAACACTGTACTCAGTTACAAGGTGTCTATTTGGAAGAACAAGGGTGTGCTTGTTGAGTTTTTGATCATTATTAAAAAAATAAAATTTAAAATTTTCCAGAGGTTCTCAGAAATTGTTTTGAGAAATACTGTGCTGCCTGTCAAGGTGTTTTAAGCTGGCAGATCAGATTAATGTTCTAGAAAGATTACTATCAGGGATGGGGGTGAGGGCTGGAGGGGGAGAAGAGCTAGATGCAGGAGACCACTTAAGGGACCGGTGCCCTATGATATGAGGAGGACAATGACAACTCCAGCCTCACAAGGCAGAAGATGATAATTTTAAGGGCTTGTGTTAACAGAATTAATTTTTTTTTCTTTCCCAAACAGACAGTGTGAGGCAGGGAACTACTCTAAGAATTATTACTAAGCCATCTCAGGAGGATATTTCAGCATATTCAAGTGAGAGCTAACATTTTAAAGCTTCATGACTGCTTTTGCAAGTATTGGACATTTTAAAAAGTTATTCACGTGTACATATCTAAAAAGCCCTAGTGACTACCAACAAAAGTTAAAATGGGCTTCTCTGTTTTTCTTGTCCCATTATTTCCAAAGTAATATCAACAAGCTACCCAAGAGGATTTCGAGAAAGAAATGATACTGTTCCTTCTAGAGCAAAAAGCATAAAAATTTAGTCTCCAAAATTATAGTTAAATTAATATATTAAAGCACTATGTAATCTAAAAGTATTACCAAAAGTTTTCAGAATCTCACACACACACACACACACACACACACACACACAAATAGTTATTCTAGAAAAAAATATTTTAATTTTTTTAACTGTTGCTATATGCTATATGCTTTGGATTTATTTTTTGTAGGACAGGAATGGTTTTAAATAACCGTTTCCCATTAATATATTCCTTACCCAATTAAGTGTTATCTCATATGTTCCTTTCTGTTTCACCTTTCAGAAATCCAAACTTTTTTCCTCCCCTCAAAAATGACTAATCTGAAATTAATAGCTTAGTTTTCTGTACTTTAAGTATAAAGCAAAGAAGTAAAAAAAGTGTTTTATTTTTTCAAAGAGAATGCAAACAGTATTTTGAAGTGACATTTATTGCTAACATTTTGTGTTCTTAGGAAAAATAATTAATTTTGAAGGACATCAAAAATAATGTACCCAGGCTTCATGCAACCATTCTTGGCTGTGGATTTGAAGAGCTCAGAAAGATCTTCCCTCAGAGCAGAAAAAATGACCTCCCTACACTTCTGGCAATGAAGGGCAGGCATTTATAGTAATTTATAGTAATTCACTAAACCAGTCCAAATATTAAGAGGAATGGTTTTTGTTTTTCTTTTGTTTTTAGAAGTTACTTTTTATGGAAAGCAATAAGCTCTATCACTGCTGTGTTGAATCAGAGTATTTAAAAGTGGTATTATTTTATATTTTTGCTTTTATTATTGATTGCTTTTAGGAGGCATTCTCAGGAATTTCATGGCAGTGGTGAAGTATTAATATTTGGAGTGAAATTACTCTGAAATTCTTAGGTGGAATAAAAATAGCACTAGTTACAGTACAAGAATAAAGTCAAATCTGCTTTTCAATCATCTTCAGCCCATCTTTAAACAAGTTAAATTTGTATCTTTTGGGTGGGCGAGGTGTGTGAACTAAATACAGCTCTTCACAGCTTTGCCTTTTCTGAGTGACCTGAGTGAGAATGTCGAGCTACCAAGTACTTCCAACTAAACCAAGTTGTGGATCAAGGCAGTTGGATGAATATAAAGTAATAATTATCATCTAAGGGGAAGAATGGTACGACATTTAACTTTCACAACATAAAATAGAACAGAAGTATATTTTAATACCTTTTACTGATTATCCTATTATGCATGAAAACATGCTCAATATAATAAATGCAGAAAAGTAAAGAGAATAAAATAAAACTTTCCTGTAATCACACTGCTCAGAGAAAACCACAGTTGACATTTGGGTGTTTAAACATTCTCATATTCTGTACATGTATATAATCACATATGTACATTTTTACAAAAATAGGATCGTATGACATAGTCCATTTATTTTTTAATTTAACATTGTTTATTGTAAACATCTTGCCATGTCAATATTTTTCTATCATTTCATTTTTAATGTGTAGATATGGTGTTAAATATTTACAATGATTTATTTATTCAATTTTCTATTTTTGAACATACCTTCGCTATGACAGAACTGCAAGATATTTTTGTTTAAACTGTCTGTATCTTTAATGATTTCATTAGAATAAGTTTTCAGATGTAGCATTATTTAGATTTTTTTTAAATACAAAGAGGAGAATAACCACTATGAAATAACTATCAGAGGCACTAAGAAGATAATAACGCACAAATCAAAAAATTCAGGTGCTCTGTACATTGGTACCACAGCGTAAGTATTAAAGTCACATGTCCAATGAAGGAAAAATGATGCTGTTTAAGAAACAGGGAGTTTATCTTTCTTTATAAAAGCTTTGGGCTCTAATCTTTGGATTTCAGAAAGCCATTGTCCTTAATAAGAAAAGGGACTAACCTAAAGGCTGAATATTTTATATGAAAGATCAATTTCTCTAAAAAAATAACACTCCTGTAAAGCTTCAAAGTAACTCTAGCTTTGATATAGAATTGTATGCTGTTGGATTGATTATTTAATACCTATTTCTATGTTTATCTATGTTAATATTAGGAAATAGATAAACCATTAATGGAGATACTATGTTAAGTCAGAATACTATTAACATAATTTGTGTTCCTAAAGTACTCACGGATTAGGGAGGCACAAAAATGTATTGAGTAGTAACATTAATTGTAATAATATAGTTTTAGGTGAATAAGGGAGTTGCTGCTGTTGCTTTTACTTTTTACTTTTTTATTATAAAAAAGAGCCAATGTTCAAAGAGAGGAGGAATATCTAACAATATAGAAGGATGAAAAGAGAGAATAATACATTGCTGGCTTCCTAGTTACAAAATCCAGAGGTAACCAGTGTTACCTATGAAAAATGTCTCATGTATCTCACCAGAAACTTTCTATGCTTATGAAAGTGTACAACCTATGTATCTTTTTGCCTGAAACACAAATACAATTACAAACTCATTCTTCACAACTTATTTTTCCATTTATAATACATTTTAGTTATTTCACTGTAAATACTGATAAATTCCTTGAATGTACTCAATTTGTTAAATCAGATACCAATTTTTTTTGCTATTATAAATATAGCTATAAATAAAATTTGATCAATACATCATTGTAAATTCAGCCTTGAACTCCTCTAAACAGAGAATTATATATAGATATAGATATGTAAACATATCTATCTATCTATCTATCTATCTATCTATCTATCTATCTATCTTTTTAAAGGACATGGTTGAGTCAGAAATAAAAACTCTATGGATGAGAAATGTTGCAGAAACTCAGAGCAGAGTATTCAGGCCAACAATCTCTGTCTTGCTGGGCTGTGGGTCTAAAAACAGGCAAAGACAACTGAGATTTCAGTTCCTGAAGGGTAAGATGAATACAAGCCTCCCTGTAAGGAAAGGTAAAGGAGCCTGCCTAGTACTTGATTACTGGGATTGCAGAAGGGCTTCATCTCTTGTGAAAAGAGCTTGAAAGGCTTCTCTTGACTACTGTCTGAGGCTGTGTCTAGCTGCTGGGTGCCCCGGGGACACGAAGGCAGACACATCCTGGAGAGCAGCACCTGAGCCAAGGCACTGCCAGCTGGCTCAGCAGTTTGTCTAAAGGATGGCTAATATCAACAGGGCAGAAGCCTTGATTTGGTTCTGGGAAAAGTCTCAGATGGGACTAAATGGTGGCCAAAACTATACCTATAGAGCTGAAGGTATGGAAACAGAACATGATACAAAACTGATTTAATATGTAGTAAGATTAAAGAAGCAAAGAGAAAAAAAATGGAAGGTAAAAAATACAAAATAAATGCATAGGAAATCAAATAAATGGAAATGGATCAAATTTACCTATTAAAAGATGGATTCTATCTATGAGGTGTAAAAAAAAAAATCCAGGTATATGCTGTTTATCATGGACATACTAAAAGATATAGAAAAGTTGAAAATAATTATGACACAAACCCCATTTAATGTTATAAATACTTTCCAAATTTCATGTGTGTGATATTTTTGCCATAGATAAATTTTAATTTTTATGAAATCAAATTTAGCAGGAATTTCCAAACAGAAAATGGCTTTATTAGTGCCATGCTTAAAAACCCCTTTCCTACTCCATTTTTTTTTTAAATTCACAGTACTTTCTTCTAATAACTTTATGGTGTTTTGTTAAATCCTCGCTCTACAAAGAATACGATAAACAATAAACATATATGTGTGTGTATATATGTGTGTATTTGGGAAAGTGAATACTCCAACATCACTTATTAAATAACCAATAATGACAGATTCGAAACACTGTTGTATTTATTTATTGTATTCTAAACTTTATGTATTTAGATCTATTTTTAGACACTTACTTTTGTTTCACTTATCCCTCTATTCATTTAGCAAAATTAATCTAGTAAATCTCATAGGCTTACCTTTCCAGATAAACTTTAGCATAGTTTCTCAAGTGTTCCCCCACCTCCTGCCAAAGACAATCACTATATTAAAGTTACATTAAATTTCCAGATTAATTTTAGTGGAAACTTGCAATCTGGTATAATCTCCAGTGTCCAACAAACAGCAAACTTTAATCTGCTACAATTCTACTAATCTGAAATAGGATTTTCTCTTCCCTCCTTTTTGGGACTGCGTGGTGGTAGAAGTGATGAGAGGGGTGGAGACCTATGATTCAGAATCCACTGTCTTCCATGGCTGTCCCTTTTCTCCATTTTTTTCTGCAATACACATACCTCCTCCCTTTTACTTATGCAGAAGAGTGTTATTATCATCCTTCATTTGTGTCTGAGAAAACTGAGACTCTCTGTAAGTTAAGACACTTGTTGAAAGTCAAGCTAGAGAGTGATGATGTCAAAATCTGATCCTAGTTCATTCTAATTCCACAACTCGAGTCCTTAATTACTGTGCTATAATGCGTAGACTTGAAGGAACTGTAGTGAGAATTCCTGAATTGCTAGCCAGATACCATTCATAAACTTAAAATGTATATACATTTTTTAAAAAGAGAATGACAATTAATGTTTTCCTTCAGCAAGAGGCAATCTTCTCTGTAATTTAAATAGAAGCCATAAAGGTTATATTTATAAACCAAATTTTTAACCAAAAATATACTAGGTGATCCTTGATACATACAGGTAAAGTCACATAAAAGAACAAAAAGAACTGAAGAAAACACCTTGAAGAACCTTGAGAGAGTAAATATATTTATCAGATTCTCCTCATTCCAGTTCTTTTTAGGGACAAAGTGCCTACAACTGAGCTTCAAGGCTGTACTTCTGCCCAGAACACAGAGGTGTTAAACAGTGAAGCAATTTCTATTGATCCTGGAGACCTGCAGGAAAGTGTGAGGAGAATTTTGCATATTATGTTTATAAAATAATATTCCCAAATGAAACAAATGGAAATTGATTCCCAAGAAAATGCAGATGGTAAGAATGCAAATAAATGTTCATTACGAAGACTTCATGACTTTTTTCTTCCTTGTATAGTCTTTGTTTATCCATTACCCAAATTGCATTTGGGCACACTATTTATCAAAAAGCTTGTGCAAACATTTTTATACAAGCCCTTAAACGTCTAGTGGTTCCCCCAAAACTTTGATGTCCTGAAAAATCTAATTATTACTGGTAACTTTAAAAGATCACAGTAATTTATTTTTGTCAAATGTGACTAAAGATTAATGGATACAATCAGGAATAATTTGGCAAAAACATATCAAATGCAGAGAAAGCAAAATTTGTTGTTAAGTGAAGCATCAAATATAATAAAAGAGCAGATTCCATGAATGAACAGCAACAATGCACAATTCATTAACCAAATGCCCATGATTATTTCACACTTCAGAGGGCTACTGATATGATCAGAAATTGTAGTAAAAGGATAAATATAGATTAACTTCAACATCTCTATACATTTTAATGCTACCCCAAAGGGCTATCAGCATAATAAATGAAATACACTAAGGTTTTTCCATCCCTTTTATAAATCATAATTATATATATATATATATATATATATATATATATATATACATACATACATACATACATACATACATACATACATACAGAGAGACTTTCAATTATTTTAAAAGACAACAATCAACATGCCAAGACATATTAAAAATACATCATTTTCTTAGCTTAGCTGTTCCTAACTACAAAAATTATAAATCTAGTCAACATTCAGGCCCTGGAAACTGTTAATGCCTCAAAATCACCATTGTCACTATCATCACTCACTATCATCTGCTAATTAGTTAACATCCTGATCACTACTCAATGTCCTTTGACGCCCAAAGAAAAAATGTATTTTTTCAGTAAATATTAATATATTACAAGCTCCTTGAGGGCAAGGATACGTCTTCTTGGTCTTTGAATTCTCAGACCTGGTTCAGTACTCGGCTCACAAAAAGTATGATTTTAAATAGAAGAAAAAAAATGTAAACAACCTAAAGAATCATTAATAAAAACACCCTTGTGATGAATTTTTCGGCCATTAAAAAGAATGTATACGTGTAAAGATTGACTAAACGTACCGATATTTAAAATAAACGCTGTAAAAATAGTAACTACGATATCATATGATCTTGTCTGTATTTTTAAAAAGCTAAGTCTTGAAAGTGCACTAAAGTGAGCTCAGGTGAGACTTTTCAAAAGGACAAAAGGAATAAAAGGCATTTGATAGTGGTTGGTTTATTATTATTTCATTCACAGTCCGTCAACCCACCCTGACTCTTCAAGGGAAGCTGGCTTTCCAACTCCCCTTACCTGCACCTTCCAGTTCTAGGTCTCCATTTAAACAATTCCCTCTGCCTTCATAGACTCTTCTTCCATTTATTTCTATTATCGACATACAGTCGGTTTTCAATTCTGGATTCTACCCAACTGTGTATTTTTTCTGCCTCCACTCTGAGCACTACTGGACACACATGGGGACACACACACACACACACACACACACACACTCACATACAAATATATTGTGTAGATAACGATTTACAATTACTAATCTCAGATAAGTAACCCCTACTCCCTATCACATTCTCTACAAGGTAGTTTTAAACCTTTTTTATACGGAAGTCCCCTGCTCCTATCCACAAGTAGAAAACGCAGTGTTTATGAAGAGCTCTTCACAGTCACACAAGCCCTCTTATATCTTAGAATCTTTACCCTTTGTTTCTGTCCCTGAGAAATGTCTCTTACCTCCCTGCCAAAGGGAAGATACATCTCTGATACCCCATTCCTTCTACTTTTCTCCAGACCTTGTTTCATATGCTGCCTTCTATTACTTGCATATTAAAGTTCTCCTCCTGCACAGGCTTTCTCTGAGTCTACGGAAATATTCAGATTGCTTCTATTTTTAAAAAGAAAAAAGAAAGGAAGGGAAGGGAGGGAGGAAGAGAGGGAGGGAAGGAGGGAGGGAGGGAGAAAAAAAACAGAAAGAAAGAGAAGGGGAGAGAGGATTTGAAATAAAAAGAATTGCTATATATTTTAGTACATAGCATGAAGATAAGTGAAGGCACCAAGAAATATATTTTTCTGAATCCTACAGGGGAAAAGATCCTCTTTAACACAGAAAATTGTCACCTGGTAAATTCTAACTCCTGGAGTAGCCCAGAACATCCTGTGATAGTCCCAAACAAGGTCTTCCATTATGCTGGGAATATACATTCTCTTCCAGATCTCCAGGGGAGAGAGTTGGGTTCAAATACCTTGAGATAACTATAACTATCCTTTCTATCTGCTTTAGTATGTCCAATAATCATCTGGCTCAAATTATAAACCATGGATAGAGATAGGAAATTATTTGAAAACAGGGGTTTGCTTGGTAACAGAATAGATTCCAGTGCCTATATTTGAATTCATCACTATTTTGAAGTGACATAAAGGACCTAGGATGTGAAGTCCACCTGGATCAAAACTTAAGTATGGGTCCTGTGCAATCATAATAAATCTAGGGTACTCTTTTTGTTTGTGTGTGCCTAAATATTCTTAAATTTATTTCATTTCTATAAGAGCAAATTCTAACAAGTATGTAAGGTAATTAAACTTAGGGTGGCTGTGGTAGTAACTTAATCTGAGAAGAATTACTCCATGTAACAAATTATTACTATTGAGTATAAAACTGTAATAAATATTGACCCCTAACTAAAATATGCAGAGTCAAAATTCCTTGCAGCAATACACAGCCTAAGTCAATATATCGAAGGATATCACAAAGAATTATTTCTCCAGGACAACTGATTCTAAAAGTCTTTTGCCTTCATGTTAATTACAATAGCTATAATACTACCTGTAATTTATTGAGCTTCTACTTTGTGCGACAAGCACTGTTTTAAGTCCTCTTCATAATTACACATTTAATCCTCAACGTCATTAACAAATGCTATTTTTTCCTTATTTGAAATATAAGGAACCTTAAGGAAATTAAGTAATTTGCCCTTGTATGTCTGTGTGTATGTGCATGTATGTGAACACATACATACATATTTCAGAAACCAGGTGAACCAGGATATGTACTCAGATTCCCTTGACTCCACACTAATAACCACAGGAAAAAAATTATTTTATTAAATATATCATATGTGAGAGCACTGGTATTACACACTAAACTTTCTTTTCATGTCATGTTTCCATTTTTCATGAACTTCTCATCATGTTTTTCCTAATGCTGACTGTGACAGAAGTATAGGTTAGCAAGTCTATTTATCCACATAAACTGGAGTTTCTCAAACTGCAGTCCATATTTCATTGGATAAAAATGATTTTAAGAGGTATAGGATCAAAAAGAATTTTGATAGAATAATTCACTTTAATAAACCTTTTCTATTCTTCACTGACATAAATGTTATTTCAGGTCATATCCAAATATTTTTATTTCATAGAGATGTATTTACTAAGTATTTAAAAAATTAACCAGAACATCAAATCAGTGAATTCATAGGAATACAAAGTTTTCTTTTTAAATAAATTCATTTGTTAAAAAAAAGTTACATTTTAAAATTATATAAATGTCTATATGAAAAAAATATAAAAGTGCTTCACAAAAGATGCAAAATTAGTTAACACAACAGAAATGCAACTTTACTAGCACAAAGTACCCACTGTGTATTTATACTGGGAAGGAAAGATGAAACTTTTCTTTATCTGTGTCACATCCATCCACATCAGGACTTACCTCTGGTGACAGCATCTAGTGCACAGCCACATCCTGTTGCTCCTCCTCCAATAACAAGGACATCGAATTCAGACGTGTTTTGCAAAGTCAATAGCTGAGCTTCTCTGGAAGGAGGCTCCCTGTTAACAGGTTCTGAAATGCACTCTGCTGCTTCAACATAGGCCAGGCTCATCTGATGTAAAAGGAGACCATTTTCAGTTGTTCATCTGGAACGCCAATTTAACAAATTGTACAATATATAAAAAGAAGAGATTTGTAAGGAAGATAAGGAAAACCAGAACTAGGCCATAGTCTACAGTCCATATGGAGTTATAGGACCAACTGCCTTGGGGGTGAGAGGGGTCTTTAAAATCTAGGTGCTTTTTCCCCCCCTAGGAATCACAACTATTGAGGCATGGAACATTTGGTTTCAGATTCAATATATCAACTACTTGTTTTGGTTTCATGTACAGACAAGTTTAATTATTTCCTACACTGTACAGCAATTTCCAAATACCTTGTCTAAGACAATTTATAAAGAACATAAGGAAATGTTTTTATCCAGTAGCAGCAATTCATTCAAATAACATTTAAAAGTGTTAAAAATTTTTTAATAGTATGTGTTCTTCATTCCTTAATTCCCCTGACAAAAATATATTCTAGTTTGGGGTCTATAAGTTTAAGTCAGTACGATTTTAAAAAATCTGTTTAATAGCAGTTATTAACCAGTTTAAATAATCAGTTAAGGCCAATAAGAATATTTTTCAGTTTCTAGTCAGAGGCTTACCCATTAAGTGTTTTAATATAAAATTACAGATACTATATATTTAATACTCACTATTTCAATTTTGGAAAGCTTTAATTATAATATAATTAAAGCTGGCCATAATCCCTCTAAAGAATAATGACCTTTCCTATTTCTAGTTTCTTCATTAGAATGTAACTTATCATCCTAAATCCAAAACAATGTTGGTCTTTAAAAAAAAAGCAGTTGCCAGAAGTCAGAGTTAAAAGTCTAGAAAACTAGATCAGTATCTGCTGGTTTTTTTTTTTTTCCCCAAATGCTAATAACGAGGTTCATTCACAGATATATGACTTCTATTTTCTTTTCTTTAAATCACAGCATCAGCACAAGCCATAATAGCAGTGTTTTCCCTATTTTGCTGTAGAGACCATGTATGAAGCTCAGAACCACAAAGAAAAAGGTCGTTTAAGAAAAAAGTGATCTTAGCTCTGACCAAGAGACTGTTCTGGTAAGTTATTTCTTACTCATTTAAATAAAGTAAACCAAATTGCTCCTTAAAGTTAGATTTAATTATATTGAGCCAATCAGATGTCTATAAAAATATATCTAGAAGCCATATAGTACATTGAAAGAAACCTGAATTATGGCCAGAGGGTCCTCAGTTTGTCTTAGCCATCTTGTTTACCAGTAATGTGACTTTTGACACATTATCTCTCTGAGAATTCGTTTCTTCCTTGGCAAAATGGGATAAAGCCCCTGTGATGTCTATATCTCTATATCTCTAAGTTGTTCTCAGTCTGAATGAAATATGAAAGTAGTTGGTCAACTATAAAGTATCAACAAAGAGTTATTGTTTTGTTAATGTGATTGCTTGATAGCACATAAAAGAGAACTTTTGAAACTTATTTTACTAAGTATCATTAAAACAAAAGGCGATAATCAGGTACCATAATTTTTCAGGCTATTAATTCAGATGCCAAGCCACAAAAATTGTATTCTCCTTTATATGACTCCTCCTAATTATCTGCTAACAACCATTCCCCCATGCTCACATTTACATACATTTAATATAACAAACTACATAAATGTAACTGCTAGGTGCTGTGGAAAACATAATATTTTTCAGTTATGGTCTATGCTTTTCATCATTTAATGAGATGAAAAATATACACACACACACACAGAGACACCGTACACACACACACACACACACACACACACACACACTCGTAAAAAAGAACAAATGCCAAAATAAAGAAGAAAAAAGCACCAGGCTATGACCATTCAGATGAGGGAGGGAGAGTCTTTCATTTGAGGATTTCAATTGGGCCATGACAGATGGGTAGGACTTGGACATGAGACTGACAAGTAACTAAACAGCCAGAGCATTTTCACACATCGAAAGAATTTTGCTGACATTTTCTGTTTGGTAAGTTTTCTAGAAATACTTGAAAAATAAGTCTAAGGACTATGTTATGATATACTTCATTAGAACTTGGTAATACTAAAGGCCCCATATTTTACTCTGCTAACAGGTCATAACTATGAATATTAAACTCAACTGAATTTCTTCTCCAGCAAAAGTGCTAGATCTGATGAATATCTCTCATGCCTTGTGGGTATCTCATTCCATTGACTACATTGTTTTTCTGTCCTCATTCCCTATCTTATCCTCCTCACCAACCCGCTCTAACTTGTCAATAATAATAATAATAATAATAATAATAATAATAATAATAATATAGCTCTTATATGTTTCTAGTAACCACGCTAAAAATTCTTGAGAGACCTGTATATCCTTGCTTTGTCTACTGCTTCACCTCCTACTCACTCTTCAACTCACTGTAATGTGGACTTTCACATATACACCATCATCACCACCACCACCAAAACTGGCTAATGTTCACCATGCTGCTAAATCCAGTGAGCACTTTCCATCCCTCAGTTTAGTTGTCATCTTAGCACACACACAACTGTCCACTCACCTGGGCATCTGGGAGACAATCTTCTTTGTTGAGATATTCCTTTCTCTTCTTCCTCTCTCCCTGTCTTTCTCACATGTGTTTGTGCACGTGCACAGAGCCTCTTTTAATCATTCTCTTCTAGTCTCCTCTGGATGCCCCTCTACTGCCCAACATTCTCTTGGGTCCATCCTAGCCTCTCTTCTCAGATCACTAAAAACTCTCTCTCTCAAGAATCTCTTCTACCTCCATATTGTCAGGTATCTTTTATATCACATTGATTCCAATTTTGTTCACCTATTCCAGGACCCAGATATCAAACTACCTACTTGGCATCTCTATTTAGATGTCTCACATATATATCTCAAATTTGAACCGATGACTTTATCTCATCAAACTTTTTTCCCTGTCAATGTTCCTCATCTCAGTTAAGGTACCATTATATATCTAGTTGCTTGTTCCACTCTCTTAAATTCCATAAATCTGATTAATCACTGAGTTCTATCAACTCCGCCTCCTAAAAAAATTCTCACATCTAGTCGCTTCATCTTCATGGCCACCTTTCAAATCAAGGCATCTTCTCTTTCCTATACACAAATCTGATACCCTCCTACAGGCCTTCACACATTTACCATGATTGCTTCCAAGTCATTCTCTACACTGCTGCTGGTTATCCATTTTAAAACCCAATGAACATCATTTCCATGTTTAAAACCCTTCAAGAGCTTCCAATTTAAATTAGGTTAAAAGTAAGCATCTTTACTCTAATTTCCAAGATTCTTCACAGTCTTTTAGAGTAGACAATAACAAGTGCTGGTGAGGATATAACACAATTGGAACTCTCTTACATTGCTCGTGGAAATACAAAGCGATACAGCCATTTTTGAAAATGGAGAGTTTCTTATAAAAGGAAACATGCACAATACAACCCAGCAATCCCTCTCTTAGGTAATTACTCAAGAGAAATGAAAACTTGTTTTAATACAAAAACCCATAGGTACATGTTCACAGTGGCTTTATTTATAATTGCCAAAAATTAGGAAAATCTCAGACATCCTTCAACTGACTAAACAAACTGTGGCACATTTATGCAATGGAGTAATAATTGACAATAAAAAAGAAACTACTGATAGATGTAACAACATGAATGAATCTCAAATGCATTACGTTAAGTCATGGGTTGGCAAATCACAGTTTTCCAGCCAAATTTGGGTGCCACCTATTTTAATAAAGTTTTTTTTCAAACATGACCACAACATAGCCCATGACTGCAACAACAGAATGATCAGTTCCAACAGAGACTCTATGGCCTGAAAGTCTAGAACATTTACTACTTGGCCTTTTACAGAAAAGGTTGCCAGTTCCTGTGCCAAGTGTAGGAAGCTACACTCAGAAGTCTACATATGGCATGATTCAGTTTCTATGATGTTCTGTAAAAGAAGATGTACAGGGTCAGAAAACAGATCAGTGATTGTCCGGGTTTGGGTGGGGGAAGGACAGACTGACCACAAAGAGTACAAGAGAACTTTTAAGGATGAAAGAAATGTTCTATATCTTGGTCATAGTGGTGGTTCCACAACTGTGTGTACTTGTCAAAACTCACAGAACTGCATACTATAAAGAGTGAATTTTACTGCATGCAAATTGCACCCCAGATTATACATCAATAAATTTTACTTAAGATATATATAGCCTTATGTTCAAGGCACTATTATAAAGGTTTTACTTTTTTCTACTCATTTAATCTTCACAATAGCTCCATGAGTTAGGTACCATTATGATTTCATTTTACAGAAAGAGTGACTAAGACAAAGAAAAGTTAAATAACTGGCCCTGATTATACCATTGATATATGGTAGAGCTGGGAACTGAACCTATGCACCCTGGCAATAGACACTGAGTTTTACATTGCTACACCATGCTGACTCTACATGTAATTTGAGAAAAAAAAAGTAAAGAAACAGACTAAATAGTTATAATGAGATGAGATATCACCAGTTGTCAAAGGCAGAAAGTTTTTTTTGTTGTTTTTTTGGTCTTGTTGTGAAGGTTTTGCTGAACAGTCCTTCCAAAACAAAATTTTTTTAAAAATAAGGCACTATTGAGGGTAATTTATTTAATTTCTGACACTACATTTAAAATAACATTTTATTTTTGTTTATTTTTTTCATAAAAGCTGGAAAGTGTTGCAACTGAGAAGCTAAACACCAAGTTTATTTTAGAGGCAGTAAACACAGCCTAAGGCCCTACTTCTAATTATGACAAGAGAAAGACTCATTTTGGCTTCATATGGCTTTGAGTCACAAAAACACATCTGCACCCTACCTTCCCTAGAATATGTTGATCGAGGGGAAATAAAAGCAGCAGGAATAAAACAGTAGCCGTAAGTAACTGGCACACTCAAGAAAAGAGGCCTTTGTGCTCCGAATCTTCTCAGACCTGCCCTTTTCTCACCCTCCTTCTTTCTAAGGCAGTTTGATTAAAGAAGAATGGGAGAGATAGGCTCTATTTAATGATTGATCCAGAAATTCTGGGAGAAGCCTTGGAATGGCACCATGCCCTAAACCACTTGAGACACCAAAACGCACATGTGTCCTGAGAAGACACCTGGCCCCCTGTACTTACTCATCCAATCAATAAGTATTAGAGGCTGTCAAGGATTCTATACACTGAAGGACAAAACAAAAGATAAAGAGGAAATTGTTATATTGCTTAATAGGTGGACTTAAGATAGAGAAGAGGCTACAAAAGCCACAGGAGGCACCCCCAATCCAGACCTGAGAAGGTTTCCTAGAAATGATAGCTAAATCAGGTCAAGGAATATCAATAGACATTAACTAAGAAAGAATACTAGGAAAGAAGTAGGAATAGCATGTGCTAAAACTAAAAGTCCTCCTAGCGAATTGGTCAGCACACTACTTTCTTAAAAATATGAGCTATACATCCAATAATTTAAAATTACCCTATTTCATGTAAAAATTAGGATTTCTATCTGAGATAAATCTACTGAAACCGAACAGCACTGCTACCCTTAGGCAGGGCTTGTGCGCTCTAGTTAAACACAGGACTCCCACTTAGTGGCTTCACATGTCATCTTACCAGCCTGGCCCTTGTAAGTACAGAAGTTTGCCATCCCTGGCCCTGGCTTAAAACAGGACAAGCCCAGTACTACAGATTTAGGATCTATTTCTTAATTCAGGTATTGATGCCAGAAGAAAGGAGAGCCAAAGACACAAAGCTGTCTTTTGCCTAGTACTGTTCCAACCACAGCTCTCAAACAGAAAATTCTTATCCTGGAAGAATTAGGAGAATATCTAATATTTAATATTATCTTGATGTTTTTATTGCTGATTATATTTAATTATGATGGACTAGGAAGAAATAGATGTTTTTATTAACCAGTAAGCAAATTTTCATCTACATTTGAAAAAGATAAAATTCCTCTAGCATTCTGATAGCAAACATATAGCTTTTGTCAAGAGAGTAGCACGCTGAACACCGACATAGAATCAAAAGCCAAGTTCACAATCTCTGAGAGTTTACATTCCAGAGAACAGAACAGGATTCAGAATGAGATCAGTTTTACTATGTCTCTGTACCATTAGAATTGCAAATTAAAAAAAAAAAAAAAATCCTAGACATTTGCAACTTCGGGTGAGACCGAAAACAAGATCTAATAATTAGTGTCTATTTCTGAAAGAAGTGCATATTTAAAGACCACAGGCAATTAACAACCAGGTTGTCCTGTAATCATGTAGAGTAATAATTGGAGTATAAAGCAGGGTTTCATGCAAATCACTTCATGCTGCAACTACCACTCTCTCTTCCATGTTATGTGATTCAATCACATATTGATAATGGAACCCTTATATATTTAAGGGAAATCGGTTTTGTGTTTTGTTGTCACTGAAACAGACTGACTATATTTGTATATTCCTGGAAAGAAAAAGCAACAAGCATCTCCTTACAGTGAGTCTTAAGATGTTTTAATGGTCTTCACCTCCTGAATCACTTTGTAATTCTAAATAATGATGTTTTCTCTTGTACATACATGACAGTAAGCAACATTTTTCGATGTAAACATACATAGTAAGGAATTCATGATTACTCTGTAGAAAGAGTTGCAAATGTGTAGACTGTCATTTCCACTGGAAACCAGGCAAGAGAAAACAAGACCAGTCCATCCTTCTGGGGCGGCTGAGAACAAAGCTCTAGTTCACCTTGAAAGTGCTATCCAGCCTCGAAGTGGCTGGGATGCCTTTGAGAAATCACAGAGAAACTCTTTTAATAGCAATCATAATCATCATTATAAACTTTTTACAGCTGAAAAATAGGGGAAACTCTTTGGCTCTGTCTAAATCTCCACATAAATTCACATCACAATAGACTACATGATTTGCAGTGTGAGGGATATATTTTATCGATATGCAAATAACTGTTTTAAAAACATAGAATATGTGTTTGGAGATGTCTAAACTTGACATTGCTTTCAATTCCAATGGTGTGCTAAGAATTAGACGATCTGGATTGGAGAGGAAGTTCGAGATGAAGAAGGGCAGACAGGGAAGAAGACACAATACTATCATTTGCCTGGTCGCTGCTATACCACACTCTTTATTTAACATGTTAGCTCCTTTAGGTCTCACAATTACCACAGAAGAGAGACATCATCATTTGACCAGTGAGGAAACTGAGTTTTGTTATTCCTTGGGCAAATAACTGAGAGAATTAGAATTTGATCCCAGGTTTGACTCCAAATCACATGTCCTCAGCTCTGCTAGGTTATCATTGCCTATATGTATGGTTTAACTGGACCCCAAATCCACCAGCTTCTCTGGCACCAGCAATGCAGGGAGCTGTTGATGGCAGCCAGTGTAATCAGAATTCGTAGCGAACCTGCCTAGCCTGTAGCCAGCCACACTGGATAGTCAAACTGACACCCAGGGTTCCATGAAACAGCACTTTTCCTTACAAATCTCCTTAACGCATACATCTGGAATTGGATACAGAACTAAAACAAGGCTCACTCTTCCTCCATCCCTCTCAGGTGAGTGAATAAAATGGTGACCCAATGAATCAAATAACTGTTTCCAAGTTTTATAATCCAGATGGCCCTTAGCCACCTTTTAACCGTATGTCCAAAATAGCTTGGGGTCATATTTGTGATGCACACATTTCATTTCTCTGAAATAATTCAGAAATAATTCAAATATATACATATTTATAACGAGTTTGTATTCACAAGCTTATAATTAGATCTCAGAATATCTTTGTCAAAAAATCACAAATTGCAAAATAAAGCAAAGAAAATTAATATTGCCTAACTTATCTTAAAGCATCTATTTTCTTCTTAATTTGTAAAACTCTACCTAGAGGAAATGTTCCTAACATAAACACAACTACAAACAGGAAGATGGGGAGAGGGAAGCTGAAGGACTCTCCCCAAAGCATTTATAGAAAGTTTCCTTGGTCCCACAATATCCTAAAAAGTTTCTTAGAGGCCTTAAAATGAATAAATAGTTGAAAATGAAATGCAAAGTCAAATCAAAATGAATGTCAGTGTTGCTCAGTTAGCAACAGCCTAGAAGCTCACCAGCTGTCAACGCTAATCATAGCTCAGTCGTTGACTCACTGTGTGACCTATAGCAGTACAGTTAACCTCGCTGATTTTGTATGCCAGCAGTAAAATAGCATCACAAACTCCTAGAAGGCCTGATGTGAGTTAGAACTAAAAGATATTGCCACGGCCCCACTTTGGGAGCTAAGTGTTAAATAAAAACCAAAATTATAAGGAAGATGATAGGATGCTCTTCAAAGAACATTTCCAGCTCTGTCCGCATAATTTTAGTGCTTTAATGAAACACGCCTCTGAAGAAACAGTTAACCATATAGAGTAGTTAAGAATAGTTTCAACTGGCCTTATAGAAATTACAGTGTATTCTGAATCCTCATCAAGCTTTAGATATCAGACACAGCCTCAACAATTTAGTTGTGTTTCTGGGAGAAAAACAGTTCTTCCAGGAATTAATGCCCAGGTGCCCAGGGTTTAGAAATCTGGGTATAGATTCCTAGAAGCAAATAGTTGATAGTCTTTGGCATAAACACTTACAATAAAACTCCCATCAAAAGAAATATAGCTCATTCGTCAACTACATTAGAAACTAGAGATGTAATGGCTGGAGCTTAACAAAACTTCTTCCAGAGATCACTATAGAATTACATTTCCCACTCTCCCTTACAGTTGGCTGGAAATGATCCAGGGGGTCAAAAATCTCTATAAGCTGGCAGAGCCACTAGAACAAAGGGACAGTTTCCTAAATAATTGCAAGAAACAAGTCTCCAACCCATCTACATAGAACTGTAATTTGAGCAAGAAATAAACCTTCACTGTGATGAGCTTTGGAGTTCATTACACCAAATGGCTTACTCCACTTAATACACAAATACAAGATAACGTTTAGCGTCACAGCCCAAGATTCACAACTTGCCTGCTTTGTATGTACTCCATACATGGTTCAGAATTTTCATCTGATGAGTGAATCCCATCATTTATGGAAAAATAAATGCAAAATGATAAAGCTCCAAAAAGACAGATCATCAAATGCAAGCCCCACCAAACCATGATGCAGAGATATTTCACAGAATGCTGATGCTGACGGCTCTGTAAGCAGGCAGGTGGAACCAAGAACCCTATTATTCAATGACTAGTCCTTTCTTCTCCTAAATATACATTTTTCATATGGTATCTAACAATATAGTTTCCACCTAAACATTAAAATCAACCAAAATGAAGACTGTTTAAAGAACAGCTGCTATTACAGCACTCTATAAGATTTTTTAAGAGAAAGGCTGTTTATGAATCTATGAAAAATGCCGCTGGAAATGGAAGGTTATTTACTCAGAGAGAACAAACAAGTCTGGTAGCCTAAATTGACTCACGAAGTTAAAAGCAATCTGGTAAGCATAAAGCAAACAAGTCATATGATAATTTCAGCTACATCAGTGCTCAGGAAGAGTTATACTAATTTCAAACACACTTTATGCTTTTGCTTAGGAATCAGAAGAAAAATTACAACTGAGTTTAAATTCTTAACAATATTAAGTGCGATCAAAAAATATATAGTTATATTCTATCAAAGATACTACCAAAAAGCAACACTTAAGTAGTGTTTTTATAATTCAAATTTTCTAATTGACCTCCTGTCCTAGATGCTATGCTTAGGATTTTATGTATAATTTTTTTTAAAGGCTTTATATTTTTTAGAGTAATTTTAGGTTTACAACAAAATTGAGACGAAAATCTAGGTATCTCCCATATACCTCTTGCCCGAACACATGCATGTCAACAGCATTCACCAGAATGGCACGTATTTTTTGTTTGGTTGTTTGATTTTTCCAAGGATGAACCTACAATGACACATCATAATCATCGAAAGTCAATAGTTTACTTAAGGGTTTACTGTTGGTGTTGTGCATTCTATGGATCTGGGCAAATGTATAATGACATATATTCATCATCATGATATTATACAGAGTAGTTTCACTTCCCC
Source organism: Eidolon dupreanum (assembly GCA_028627145.1). Lineage (NCBI taxonomy): Eukaryota > Metazoa > Chordata > Mammalia > Chiroptera > Pteropodidae > Eidolon > Eidolon dupreanum. The sequence continues at coordinate 112,277,458 of CM053503.1, read as the reverse complement.
AAAAATCCTCTGCACTCCACTTTTTCATCTCTATTTTTTTTGTTGCTTTGTACATCTTTATGGTTCTATGATACTAACAACAAAGATTGTGTGAGAGAAACTTAAAAAAAAATGTTTAATGAGCAAATTCATTTTAGCTAATATGAAACTGCCACACAGTAGGAGAGGGATAGGGGACACGGGGCTGGGGACAGGTCAGGGGAGGATAATAAGGCTATATAATTCAACTCACTTAACATATCGACACTATCATTTTTTTCATGCTTCCTTAACACACAAAGCAAAGTGAACTATGGTATTTAGTAAGCCACTCAAGTATAGTGAATTGCTGTCTCTTACAAAGTGAGAGACTATTTGGCAAAGCATAAAGATCCTATCATTAACAAACTATTACTACCTCACTGACTTTGGGAAAGAATAAGTTAAATTGCATTCCACCTCATGCTAAAATGATATATAAAAATTCTGATTTACAAAAGAAAGTTAGAGCTTTCTAAAAATATTGTTTTTTTTAAAGATTTCACCATAGAATTCCAATAAATAGCATTGTACTATATATTAATTCATGTATCATAGACTATATTCAAATAGCTTTTTAGGAACACATCAGCCATGTAAATCAAGTCCACCATAACTTATATAAGCCTAAATAGAAAAAGAAAAGAAACAGTGGGAACTAGGAATTTATTACTTACAACAGGAGAAAAGTTGAAGTCAATAATTGGGATTGTCTACCTTGCTACTGGCTCATCTTCAGATCAAGGAGAAAGAAAACAGAAAAGTGCTTGTATAACTGTTTTGTAGCCATTCCCCTACAACTTCAGATGAAGGACATACCATTTGCTAGTATCCTCAAAGTCTTAACAAGGTGTCCCTGAATGCAAAGATCTCCGGGGACAAGAGCAACTTTCTTGCTAACGATGCTTTATATTTATATCACCTGGAAATCTAATAATAGCTAATGTTTTTTGAAAGTTTACTATGTTCCAGGAACTCTTCCAGGCTTTCCTGCTCTTCAACAAGCCTATGAAGGAAGTACAGGGAGTCGTCCAATACTTCATTTTGTTATAACATTTATGACATGCTGTAAAAATTTAACTATTTTTTAAATTAAATTTGTTGGGTTGACATTGGTTAATAGTATTACATAAGTTTGAGGTGTACGATTCTATAATACATTATCTGTATATTGCATTGTGTGCTCACCACCCAAAGTCTAGTCTCTTGTTACCATGTATCTGTCTCCATTTACCCTCCTCATCCACTGCTACCCACTTTTCCCTATGGTAACCTTCATACTGCTGTCCACGTCTATAAGTTTGTTTCTTCCTTTGTTTCTTTCTGTTTTATATCCTAAATGCAAGGGAAATCATATGGTTCTTGTCCTTTTTTGTCTGACTTATTTTGCTTAGCGTAATACTTTCAAGATCCATCCATAGGAACTTAACTCTTGGTTATACCGATTATCCTACAGTAAAATTGGTTTTCTTATACATCATTTCTCTTAAAGTCACACAACCTATTGAAGACGTGAAGTAAAGACTTGCTATATCACTACTCTTCTCCCATTTTATAGACGGGGAAATGAAGCCCAGAGAATTTAATAAATTTTCCCATAGTCATTTAGTTCTTAAGAAGTAGAGTTTGGTGTTAGATACAGGCAGCCTGCAAAGACTGCTCTGAAGATCAGGCTCTGGTCCTTTCTGTTATGTTGCTCAGGAATAAAATATCAATCAATGAGAATCTCTCAATTCCTTGATTCTAATAATACCACTCCTCACACTGAAAAAGATCTTGATCTCCATACTCTGAAGCCCATTCTATGTCTATGTCTGATGCAAGAAAAAAAAAAAAGAAGAGACTTTCATATCCGGGCTTTGAGAAAGCTCTCAGTGGTTCTCAGGCTCTACCTCAGAGATGGTTCACAAAGCCCACTACACCTTCACAGTGGGTAATGGAAGGAACAAATCTAGCATGTGTTACGTGAGAGGGCCCACCCTCAGACCTAAATAGATCTTTGTTACATCAGCCATACCACTGGGGTTTAAAAGAAACCCACATTATCACACCAATGTTTCCAGTTAGGACGTAGAGGTATGAAATAAATGTTGGGTCTAAAAAAAAAATTTCAAAAAATGTCTTTGGTCTATTACAAAAATACAAAAGCCTAGGGCAGTCCTCAGTTAAATCTTTGCACTTCCACTCAATTTTTGCCCCCATCGTCTCCCTGGCCACCCCCATTCTTTCCACCCACCTGAGGAACCCTCATGCAACCCTGACATTCACACTCTCCGCTTCTGTCCCTCACTAAGTTTCTCTGGCTTAAAAAATACTCAAGGCCCTCTCTCCTAATTTAAATTTTCTTCTTCATCTATTCCATTCTCCTACCAGCTGAGAATTAGAAAAGGAGGATCTCCCATGAAGTGACACTTTCCTTCCATGAGGTATTAAGGAATCGCTAGAATGGCACCTTGTTCTAAGAGGAAGATTGGATGCCTTCTAATTAAAAGTTTATTATTAAACATACCTGTACTAAATACAGAGTGACAAATACCTTGCTCTCGAAAATCTGCACATCGTTGCAGAGGTGTATGCTTGCTATGTCTCTGGTGGGACTTAAGCGCTAAAATTGTATATCCCACTACTCAGCTTCCTATTTCCTGCCACATGGGTGGTCTAGGGAGAGGAAAAATCAAAAAGCCTTTGAGGAAACTTAGTCACATACTTGTGGGTGAGGAAATAAAAGGAGAGAAATGAAATGAATAGGGAGCCTCTCTAAGACCACTCAAAACAGCCCTACATGCATAACTGAAGGGGACCTGGAAAGGGGACATGGATGCATCATGGCCACTAACCACCTTCCCTGCAGGTGGGCACAGTCAAAAGGTGACCCACATTCATCTCCTTTCCTCTATCATCTTCCTCACTGGAACTAAAGAGTTAGGTTACCTAGCTCCTGAAGAAAATAATACTTAATAATAATAATAATAATAGTTGATAATAGTCTCTCCTTACACCACGATCTCCATCCTTTCTAAGTCTGACTTCATCTCAAAAAATATATATACATATACATATACATGTACATATACATACATATACATACATACGTGTGTGTGTATAGAGAGAGTTGTGTGTGTGTGTATGTGTGTGTGTGTGTTCACTTGGGTCAACGTTGGATGCTATTCACCATTGAAAAACATAAATGTTAATATGCTTGTATGAAGAGAAGCCATACTATGAAGTAAAATGAGACAAAAAAAGAAAATTATTGCTATCACCTTTGACACCCAACCTACCCCCAGAAATGCCAACATCTTCACAAATATCTGTTTCCTCACCTAGTCAAGCAACTGGGTAAAAAGTAAGTGAATCACATTCAATTTCATTGTTTTCTGCTTAATCAAAAAAGTATATATAATAGTTTTCCTTCCATCCTTTTTCTTGAAAATGCAAGCTAAATTAATTGTAGAACTGATTTTAAAAGTTTTTGTGAGCTGATCAGGTGTCTAATCACCTATAACACTATCTCATTACCAAACACACTTTAACAGTTGATCAACTTTTAGAATCAACTCATTTGTATTTAGAACACAACCCCTGCCTATATTTTAGCTTTGTACTGGGAATATATGAGCACAAGCTAGGGGCCAGGGAAGACAGAGCTGAGGGTACGAGAATGCTAACAAAATGTGCCTGAACTTAAAGAGCAGAGACAGCTTTCTTATACATCAGCATCTTGGGCTTTCAAAACCAACTTATTCTTTAAAAAGAGAGTTTATCAGTTGTAATCATCTTAGAAAAAAATATAAAAACACAAGCCAATACTTTAAGCATTGCTCTGTAGAAAAATGGAGCATGCCTAGTCATATTTAAGGCTACACTTCTACAAAATGTAGCCAAGTAAGGGGTATTAAGGGGCAGATTTTTCTTGACTATTTCAGTCAGGAAAAATTGCCCCCCTAGAATGGTTCTGATTGGCAGATATTTTCTGAGAGAGGACAGCTGAGGCCTGTGGTCATTTTATGTCAATGGCTCAAATGAGTTGGTCTTCTCGCCCCCCACCCTTACCTCCTCATTCTCTCTTTTTTTGCCAGTCCCTATGGCTACATCTCAACCTGCTACCCAAAATATGCTCATGGCAGTGGCTTAAAGGGACAGGAATCACTGCAAAAGAATGCACACACTTGGATGCATATCTTATGCAACTCATTGATTGAATATGCCTATGGTGATTTTTCTCAAAAACACTTGTCAGCTTAAAATTGTAAATGACTGGAACTGCTGGTATCTGTTTCATTTTGGCTATTAGGGTGGTCAGGATGTCTAACATAGGAAAGAGAAAATGACAAAATGTCCCAGAAATCAACAGACTCTTGTTTGCCTTGATTTTACCAAAATTAACCCTTAACTTAATCGATTGATCGATTGATTGGTTGGAGGCAATATCAACTATTTATTCTATCCTTTCAGATTAAAGAGAAATCAAACAAACAAATGAAAAACAGTATTACACAGGTACAAAGTTAACTTATAAACTCTGAGGTAGAACACAAGTACTGTGGTTAAGTCATAAACCATGTACAAATTTAGCAACAACTCATCATATTAGATGTTGTGACCTTTGGCACTGGCATTTTCCAGTATCGTTTCAGATAGCATAGGTTAAGGATGGCAGAAGTAATCTAATCCATTAAAGCGCAAGTCCTAAACAGAACTGCACTTCTGAAATAGCCTCAATAGAAGTGACACCATTTCACACTCACTTTTAAGGAACCAAGAAAACATTTTAAAAGAAAGAACACGCTCAAGCATGATCAATGGATAAGGATGAGCTTCAATAACAAGTTAGTCAATTAATAACACCCACAACATATACACCTGGGGAAATCTTTAGGGTAATGTGCTCACAGTTAAGACTGAAAGACTATCATAACCTGTTCTATACTGTCCATCTTTAAAGAAAGTGCTAAAAAGGAGCTGCTTTAAAAAGAAAAAAAAAAAAATACTATAAGCCAGTGAATTGATTCTTTCTAATGTGTTTTTAATATGGTATTTCCCATTCAACACACATGACTCCAAGCAAGTGTCTGGCTCCAAGGCCTTGTAGCACAGAGTAACCAAAACAACCAGTGCAAGACAACCATCCATGGCTTAAAGATTTTCACAAAAATGTGGAAAGTGATTAATTCATAGATAGCGCAGGGACAAATAGCTTCCAAAATTCCTTCACCTCCATCTTTACATTAGGAATGCACCATTCAGCTGGTATCACAAAATGCCCTAACGACATGGGGTACTAACACTAACTACTGAGGTGACTACCAGCATTTCAAGCCTGAAAAGAACAAAACCATTCACCAAAGTAATTTATTGGCATTAATTTAAACTATGGGAAGGCATAGTTGTAGTGCAAAGGGAAAAAAATGAAATGAAAATAAACTGAACATTTTAAATGATTTGGAAACTTCATACCAACCTCATTTTCATGCTTTCCCCAATAAAAGTTTTACCAAATACAAAATGATACTACATAAGTATCTAAACCTTTAAGAAATAAAACCAAGATTCAAAGTAGAGCCTTTTATATAGACTCTTTCTTTTCCATTTCCTTTCTCAGCTACCAGCCTTCTAATAAGACAAACCTTTGTCAGGAATATAAAAGGTATCCAGACATTTGAATGAATCAGACAAAGAAAGTCTAACCGAACAAACCCGGCTCTCAGAAATGAAGCAGTCTTTTAAAAACAAAGAGCCAAAACAGAGGCTAAATTATATAATACTTTCTGATAAAGAAATTTACTTTTTAAAAATGAGATATACACAGTTCTCAAGGATCATTAAGGCAGTATTCTAAATTAGTGTGTTTCAAATCAAGCTGAGTCAGTAATTTCTAAGCAAAACCATTAGCATACACATAACCCATATACAGTTCTTTAACAGATTTAAGTTTCAGGTTATAATCAATCGATACATGTACCATTACTTACTTGTTTCCTTCTGTAATGAGCGAACTGAGAGAGGCCTAGAACAGTTGCCAGTGCACCTCCTCCAGCTAGAATAGTCCCTTTCACTGCCTTTTTAAATGCCATGTTTCAACCTACAAAGAGAAAAAGAAAAAGGAAACAAGAAAAATTAATTGAGATTTCTATTGTTAACAGTCTCAGTAATAGAGAGAAACTGTAGGTTATGAAACTATGTTAAACTAGAAAAGAAAACACAAAATAAGGAAGTCACCAACATGCCAATTTAGATAAAACAATTCAAAAACAATACAAAAAAAAAGCCCTAGATACGAAACTGACTACATAAAAGTTACCTTCCAACAGGAATTAATGGAAGAAAAGCAAATAAACTGACAAATGAGGATATTTAAACAGTATAAAGTCAAGAGAGCTGTGAAAAGAAATGTCATCGTGTATCTGACAAAACTGCATGCTGTCCCTGCAGATTTGTTCAACGCTAATCCTCTCCACCAGAACTGGCAGAAGTCTTCAGTCACTCAACATGACAATAAAACTCAGGCCGGCTCCAGGTTCTTTGGAAAGTGTTTAATTCAGACTGTGGTACAACTCCCTTCCTGAGTTTTCCCCCTTCCTAAGGAAGTTCTCACTAGAGCTCAAAGCCCACACATTTACATTTCTATCCCTAGAAGAGTGGATACTTTTCAGATAAAAGATCAAAGGATGCCATGCCTTGATCCTTTCACAAAGTGACAGTTTAACACTGATGTAATTAATCTTTCACTAAAGAAACTTAAACAACAAAAAAAGTTATCTTCTAACCAGAGTTGCCTGACACCACCATCTCAAGGGAAAACCCTCCAGATCAAGTACACTTTTGCACTCACTTCACCTTTATAAATAATGTCTTGCTCTGTGTTAGCTCTTGATGGTCTCTTACCTTTTTAAAAAGACATATTTCTACTATTAGATTTATGGAATTTTTAAATCTTTTTTTTTTTTGAAGACTTAAATATTCTTTTAACTTTTTCAAAGACCAAAAAAAAAAAAGCATAAAAATGAAAATTCCACAAAAAAAAAAATCTCGTCAGATTTATTCTGCTAAACAAAAAATAAATAAATAACTCTGTGTGATCACTTAAAAGAATTCTTAGTTAATATTACCTGCCTAAGATTTATATTCTCAATAGCAGGCGGCACACCCACATCTTTCAGGAAAGACACTCCCTATTTTCCTGGATGGGTGGAGGTCTTACCTGTCTGGACGACACACCTTACACTCCACAGATCTCTCATGACTCAAGAAAGTATTTAATATAAAGTCAGTTTTAACCTGGGATACAAAAGAACATATAGTATCTCAACATAAATTATGATACAGTGAAAATGTTTGGGTCCATATTGGATATGTAGAATCTATTAGCATAACTATCCTAAATCAAGGAATTTCAGTGCAGTTGGTAACTATGATTCCACAGAAAATTCATTTTAGAATAGTACAAATTATACACTAAAATAAAAGTTGGCATTTTTTTAAATTTTATTTTACTCTGATCTCATTCCTTCTGACAAACTCCTAAATTCTAAGGCTCATCTTGATTATTAAGACTCTCACTAGAAAATATTTCATGTGCATATTTTCTCAGTTGCTGGAAGTCTCTTCTTTCCCATCCCTTCTCTATATCAACTATCCCCTCTCCCAGTTTATGCAAAACAACTGGTATATGCTGGCTAGAGGCCTCCATTCAGTCAACCCTAAACAAAACCTAACGTCCAAGGTTTCTCTGATAGAAAAAAAACATAACTTAGACAATTTGGAGTGTACCAATTTGTTAGGGCTCACCATCACCATTACTAGTACTGCTGCAAATGTTTACATGGGTGCCTATCACACAATAGAAACCCTAGAAGCCCAGAGAGAGCATGCTATCTCCAGGGTGAGCACTCTTGACAATTTGGGACAAAGAATAAAGGCTTAGTTCTATTTACCTAAACAATGCATGTGCCCTCCCCATTAGACAGCAGCCTGGTGGTCTCTTGGATGTGTTTTGTAGCTGACTGACTTCAGCTCAGTATCATTGCTTCTGTCTTATTGATAATGTCATTGATGACCTCACAAAAGAAAGAGCACACATCAACATAGCCAACTGAGGGTTGTGATATCACAGCAATGATAATGTCTCAGCAGTGATATTCATTTGGTCAGTTAAGTTTGGAGTTAGTTTTTCCAAGGTCCCTGTATTCCTTGCTCACTTTATTATATTGCTTCAATTTCATTTGTCTGCAACCAAAACTTGCTAAGGGGATATTTTCATGGGTTTTCTTAATGAGCCACTAATATAAATGAAAAACTGCATTACTATATTATTTTGCAAAGTTTGCAATAATATTTACTATAATAATAGTTTTTTTCGAAAATTTCATAAAATAACCTATGCAATCATTATTTTTATCGTTATCAAATTCATCTATAAGATCACCTAGCTAGTTATAATGAATAAATCACTATTACAGGTAATTCGAAAACAAAAGCACAGAATCACTTTTACCTGGCTCTCCTAAGATGATAACGATGATAATGATGGTGGTGATGATGATGATGATGATGAATTTTATAATGACGGCAGTTGTCATTTATTGAGTTTTTGCTAGGTAACAGGTACCATGTTTTTAATTCTTTATATCTATCAGCTCATATCAACTTTATAACATCCTAATTTCATGCAGTAGGGGATTTGCCCAAGGTCATTCCCTAGTACGTGACAAATCTACAACTTAATCTATGTTCCTAAGCACTGAGTTTTTCTGTCCTGCCTCTGTTCTCAAAAAGCATTTTCTCTCCAAAATCCACACCACATTTTGCTGATGTTCCCAAGATAAGGCCCTATTTTCAAACATTCACCCAAAGAGTACAGCCCCCTGACATTAGGATTTTGCTAAGGCAGTGAACAAGCTTGTAGTAAAATATCTACTAGTAACCTTCTGCCAGATAATGTAAGAAATTTGTTTTAATGTTGAAAGAAATTTAAACCAGATATAAACCATGTGCTATGAACTACTTATATCCATTTAAAACATTTCATTCTAAGGAGAAAAGTTTTCACAATGATTACAAGACAAAAAGATTGTTTCCTTCTAAGTAAAAGCTGTAACCAGTAAATTAGCAAAGGGGAACAAAAATACTAATAAATCTGAACTTTTTGCAACAAAAACTGTGAGAAAACTGGAGGTAGAAAAGAAAACTGGAGATTAAAAAAAGCATCCAAAAATAAAATTAGCTCAGTTATCATAGTCTGATTGCATGTTTAATAGCTTATAAATTAAATCACAAATACACTGACTCAAGAGTGGCTCCTGCATTTGCAAAAACCAGTTCGAGCCCTCTAATTCTTCCTAGGAGAACACCAGCCCAACTAAACAAAATCCTAAACAACAACAACAAAAAATATTCAGCTAAATATATCTGAGAAGTTGTCAATTGTCCTCAAGGGTATTACAATCAGTTTTCAAGATTAAATATCAGTCTGTCTTGTAACTCTGTCATATAACTGTGCTATATTGAGTGACTGAGTATTATCTATACTCTGATCAACAAAAGACTCTGAATAGCCAAAGCAATCTTGAGAAAGAACAAAGCTGAAGGCATCAGAATTCTTGATTTCAAACTATATTACAAAACTATAGTCATCAAAACAGTATGGTAATGTCATAAAAACAGACATACAGATCAATGGAACAGAATAGAGAACTCAGAAATGAACCTACAAATAATGGTCAATTAGTTTTCAACACAGGAGCCAAGAATATACAATGGGGAAAGGATAGTCTCTTCAATAAAATAGTGATGGGAAAACTGGACAGCCACATGCAAAAGACTGAAATTGGACCACTATCTTACGTCATACACAAAAAAAACTCAAAATGGATTAAAGACTTAAATGTAAGACCTGAAACAATATAACCCCTAAAAGAAAACACATAGGGTAAGCTCCTTGACATTGGTCTTAGTGATAATTTTTTGGATTTAACATCAAAAACACAGGAAACAAAAGCAAAAATAAACAAGTGGGACAACATCAAACTAAAAAGCTTCTGTACAACAAAGGAAAATATCAACAAAATGAAAAGGCAACCTACTGAATGGGTAAAATCTTTGCAATATCGTATATCTGATACGAGGTTAATATCCAAAATATATAAAGAACTCACATAACTCAGCATAAAATAATCCAACTTAAAAATAGGCAGAGGGATTAAACAGATTTTTTTCCAAAGATACAAATGGCCAACAGATACAAGAAAATGTGCTCAATATCACTAATCATCAGAGAAATGCAAATCAAAACTACAATCAGATAGCACTTCGCACACACACACACACACAAACAAAAGATAACAAATATTGGCTAAGATGTGGTGAAAAGGGAACCCTGGTACATTGCTGGGGGGAACATAAATTGATACAACCACTATGGAAAACAGTATGGAGGTTCCTCAAATAATTAAAAATAAAACTACCAACAATTCCATTTCTGGGTCTATATCCAAAGGAAAGGAAATCACTATCTCAAAAAGCTATCTGCATCCCCATGATCACTACAGCATTATTTACAATAGCCAAGACATGGAAACAACCTGAGTGTCCATCGACAGAGAAATGAATAAAGAAAATATTATATATCGATCATAAAATAAGAAGAAAACCATGCCATTTTCAATATGGATGCACCTTTAGGGCATTATGCTAAGTGAAATAAGTCAGATATAGAAAGACAAATATTACATGGTCTCACTTATTTATATAATCTAAAAAACCCTAATTCATAGAAACCAAGAATAGATTGGTGGTTGCCAGAGGCGGGGGGTGGAGGGAGAAGGACATGGGTAAAGGTGGTCAAAAAGTACAAACTTCCAGTTACAAGATAAATAAGTCCTGGGGATGTAATACACAGGGTGGTGACTATAGTACAATACTGAATTATATATTTGAAAATTACTAAGAAAAAAACCTTAAAAGTTCTCATCACAAGAAAAAAATGCAACTATGTGAGATGATGGGTATTAGCTAAACTTATTGTGATAATAACATCGTAATATATGTGTATGTCAAATCAGTATGATTACAACTTAAACTAATACTACATTATATGTCAATTACATCCTGATAAAACTGGAAGAAAGAAAACATTTAAATTATAGCCAAAAGAAAGGAAGAGTAACTAGAAATGGAGGTGGAGATAGTGCTAAAGCACTACCTAATACCATTTTCATCAACCAGAAGATATAGGATAGAGTAAAGCTAGGAGGCTTTTTCTCCTTAGTTTTCTAACTCAAGTACTTAGTTATGAATCCCTCGAAAAAAGAATGAAACCACTGTATGGAAAGTGAATATATTTCACCTGAACTTCTATGATTTGGGATCCCTCAAAAGGACTGGAAGGGCTGAGAGGGTTTCTAACTAAAGCTGACTGTTAAATTATATTATTTCCTAAACCAAAACAATATCAAATTGAAAAATAATCAGAATATCCAGTCAAGATGACACAATGAATTCATGCTTTGACTCATATTGAATGTTCTAAACACATTAATTAATAACAGATAAAACAGAAAAAGAAAAAATACATACATATATACATACATACTCTGATAGGAAAAAATCAAGGTGCTATATCTTTGTAGCAAAATGAGAGACTCAATGTAACTAAAACAATTAAAGAAGGCTTCAAAGAAAACAGGATACTTGAGAAGCATCTTGAAGAAAGAAAATAATTTGGAAGGGTGGGGGTGGGGGATGGGAAGGTGCTCGAGGTTAGGGGGTGGAGGGTAGGGAGTTGGGGGAGGTAGGGGGTTGGGAGGAGGAGTGGGGGAAAGAAAGTACAGCTCAAAAGATAATTTTCAGAAAAGTAATTTTAACCATAAACTTTGGGATCTGTGTTCTCTAGCAAGATATAAAGGTATCCCATGTACTCTGATCACCAAAACTAAGAAATCCAGATGAGAAGGAATTTAAAACATAAAATGAAAGCTCCGGGATGTAATCTAGATATAGCATGTATTACTTCACTAAATCCTTTACGTAAGTATACGCAGGTTCAAAGGTGGTAAGAAACTCCTTACAGATCAATTCTGCAGTCACTCACTTTGTAGCCCTGCATGGAAAATCACACCCTCATCTACTTTGAGTCATAATACTCTATCAAATCCACAGAAAGTACAACTCAAAGGGCCAGGCCTCAAGGTCCACCTGAATACAATTTTAGTGGCTTATGGGAAAAAGATACATAAATCTTACAAAACAAGGGTGTAAAACCTCATTAGAGAAAGTCCCATGCAAACATGGAACTTGGCAGCAGTCTACAGAAAAATGGAAGAAGAGGGAGTAAGCTCAAAAGTACCTTCTCACCCAGCAGCTCAGTTTGAACTATAAAAGTCAAGATTTCTGGGTGCTTTGAACTAGAAATGTTTCAACAAAGCAAACCCTTTATTATTCCAATTGAAACAATATCAAATGTTCTGTATACCTCTCTATAAGAAAGTACGTCATGGTTCGGGCACACCAAGCATGTGCTGATAAAGTGTCTACACAGTAACAACCAAAGCACACAATGTACTATCTTCTCTTTCCCCAAGATTTACTTTACAGTAACAGAACTGCAAACAAATCCTTCTGAGACAAATAGAGAGGCACTTCTACACACATACATCTCACATAGCAGTACGTGATCCCCACAGAAACACACAGCCAGCCTTCAAACACGTTTTTTGAAAGCTGTCAGAAATAAATGAACAAAATAGACAACATCAGAGGCCCATCAACTTGTTCTTTGGAAAAAAAGGAGTCTAGTTCATAAACTGAAAATTAATTGTCCTTCTTTTTGGTTGCTTTAAACATTTTTAAAAAGAATTTAGGCCAAGTCTGGATAGTAAATGGACCCAAGGGTTATCCACAAAAGATTATCCCAATGGAAATACAGAAATAAGTGAATGTATCGAGTCCTGAGAAAACAGCAGAAACTTTTAAAGAATATTAAATCATCTTCTTCTAGTATTTCCCTATTATAAAAATATATTTTTAAGCCAAAATCACGACAATGACAACTTATAATTGTAAAAAATACATACACTCAACGAGATATCAAAGGACAAACAAAAAGGTATTTCTGAAGTTATTGAGAAAAATATTCTGATATAACAGGATAAATTTAAAAAACCACGTAAAAGTCAGCAGAAGAGTTAGAAATATAATGAACCCTCATATTCCGGAGGTCTCAAATTTCAGACTCTAGCTAAATAGGAAGTTAAAGCTATATAACCACACATTGCTGGCACAGCATCCAAACTTTAGTTTTGTCCCCATCTTTCATGCCCTATCAGAAAGCCAGACTGCTTTAGGAAAGGGTATGTTCAATCTCCCCAGGAAATCTCAATCCAAAAGGGTCCAACCCTAAAGATGGGAAAAAAAATAATCTTAACAAAGGGGAGAGTATTGTAATAAAGATGAAAGAGAAAATCAGGAAACAATGAAAAAATGAAAGAAGACAAACACTATATTTGTATTGGTTCACATAACTTCAAGCCAAAAAGAACTATGGAAAAGCTTCCTACTAGATTCTCTGGGACACCCTTAGGTCAGTTATATTATTTTAGCAGCAAAGACACAGCCGTAGAACCATTCTTTAGGCTCAAAGGAGGGCAAGAGCCTGGAAGCTTGACAGAGGAGGAGTCAACTCACAGAGGACTGAGCTGGTTCGAGAGGTTCAAATCAGAGTTTAAGAAACATAAGCGAAAAGCGCGCACATAAAAAAAGAAGTGAAAATAAGGTCAACAGCCATTTAAAGTGAGCCAGTTAAAGGCTCTACTTGTTTTTTAAAAATTTGTCTCAAATTTTATTTGCTTCAAATAAATTTTATTTACATGAATTCAAATAAATTTATTACATGAATTCTTTTTGTGTACAAGTTTTTCTCCTTTAATATACAATGCCATAACCAATTAAAGGATTTATTGCACAAAGTCCTCTAAATTGAAAACACATATAAAGGGAAGAGGGGCCAAGAGGAACACAAGGATACATGCTCTCACTCTAACAGTCATTTGTTATGTAAGACTCAATTTTTAAAAAAAAAATGCTGCTTCTAAGGCAACTTCCATATTATGTATTTATGTTTTCTGCCATTTCTAAAATGCATACCAGTACTAGTCACAAATTTGACCCTTTTCCCTTATTTTCATGAGGTTAACTGTAGATTTACAAGACATCAATGAAGCCCATCCGAGCTAACAACAGATTTCTATTCATTAAATCCAAATGATCAGTTTAATTCATAATGGAATGATTTCTATTGTATTTGCTTTCCATAAAATTGCTATTAAACATCATTTTTTAAAAAAACTATAGTTCATGCAAGTGAACTTGTTTACCATTTTAAATTCATTTTAAAACCAAAATTAATATATATCCTCTAGCACCCTAGATATGTTAAAGGATTTTTGTTTAAAGTTGTAAAATCTTATCTTTATTTTTCTATAAAGATATACTTCTGCCTACTTTGTTTTCCATATATGTAATTTAAGGTAATTCTCAGAGGCATAAAGTAAAATGCCCCTCATAAGTGAAAATCTGGAGTATTCTTTCCTGAAAATGCCCATCCCTTAAAAAGACACAAGTCAGGGTAAGGAACTGAGTGAATAACATGCTTAGTATGAAATTAAAAAAACTTGCACTTATATATTAACTAATAGGAAATGCCTCACTTGAAAAAGAGTACAGCAGATGTTAAATAAAAACTTGAATTCTGACTTGAGAAGGAAGGACTATTACCAATGATTCACACAAAAAAAGCTCTTTTGGTCTTGCAGTCTCTGCCCCTTTACTAACCCTACTATCGGGTTAGGAAAATGGTTCACATTCCTTTGGCAGCACAAACCCTTTTTTTAGATTTTTTATGCTGTTTTAGAATCTACTTCAGTAATCAAAACAAGAAAAAACCTTTTACTTTGTTTTAGAATAAACTGCATGCCAGACAACAGAGTTCAAAATATCTCTTTAAAATATATCAAGCCTCTCATCTAGATTTATTACAATTATAACAATCATGGCTGTTGAATATACATCCCAAAATGTTTCATAAGGAAACATCTAGCTCACTATAATAAATAAACATATTTTAAAAGGGCTTAGGTTCTATAAAATAGTGTGTAGACATTGTGAATCAAATAAAAAGGATTTTAACATATATGGGTGACAATGAACTTTATAGTCAAAAAAATAAACCTTAAGAAAATTTTAATTATATAGCATGTTCAGAGAAAGAAGTACTTCAGATAATTAACTTTCTATTTGTCTAGATCTTATTCAGAGATCTCTTTCATTGTTTTCCAATACCTTATATTTTTATGAAATATAGCATGTGAATTAGGAAAACCATATACTAAATGTAGGCGTTTTTCTTTGAAGACTCAAAAAAATCTTAAAAGAGACTCAAGATCATTATTCTGAAATCTTTTTTTTTTTTTTTTTGGAATAGCACAGATGAAGAAGTTTTGAGAATCTGCCTTAAAATGTAATAAGGACAAAGTTTTGAAAAGCTGGCTTTTTTTAAGCTTCAAAATACTGATGCCAATTGATTTACTTAGCTTTTGCTCATTATTTTTATCACTAAATGAGAGGAAAATGTACCAATTCTTTCAAAAGTTCCAGTTGAAATTGCATTATATATATGTCATTAGAAATGCATTTAGGAAATACCTGTTAAAGATAGTTCATGAAATCCTGAACTCATAAAAAAAGAAAACTATGACTGATACTTTTTATGATGATTAGTTATAGCACAATAATTTCAGTTAATTCAATTTACTTACATTATAAAAAATACTTTTAAATTTGGTTACAGCTCTATTACAGTTCTATTAATGCACAAGCCATGGCTGTGAGTTATAAGAGACCTAGAGGCATGTTGGAGTGGGAAACCAGTTATTCTAGATCCCCAAGAAATAGAGCCAACCACATTTTTAATCCTGTAGCCTTTTTTCCCCTCTAGCCTGCTGAAATTTGCATTTAAAATTTACTCCCCTAGGCAACTAATAATCCACTGCATGTATAAATGTAACTCAACAAAGGGCCAAATTACACACACAAAGCATACAAGCAAAGTAAATCTAAGATATACTGTAGTCAAAATAACCATTATTGTATTTTCAGCCTAGTGGTCATACTTCCTAAAAAAGACTGACCCATAAGTAAGTAATAATCAGACAACAGGAGAGACAGATTACAATAATTCATATTTCTAAAAATAATTTCATTCACAAGTATAAGATACCAATCATACAACATTTTGTAAACGTTCTGTCTCCTCACCCCCAAAAAAAGAAAAGAAAATATAGTAGGTCTTCCTCCACCTATGCAAAAATAATACCAAAGCTGTATCTCCATCTCAGTCATCTTGGCTAAAACAATCTGGTCATAAGATCTTATTCTTCCTCACTTGAATGAGGCATCCTCTCCAAAACTTTCCTTTTCAGATTTTTCTTTTCTTCTTGAAAAGAACTGGCACACACACTAAGTGGAAAGCATTCAAACACTAGACTATAAACAAGTCTAGTCACTGTGCATGAGATACTGTGTACCAATATTACACAGCTAATGACAGTCTTGCATTTGACAGTCTAAAATTTAAATAGCATGCACATTAGAAGATAAAGGGTTTTACTCAATATTTTCTTTAGAGCTGCTACTGTTGAAAAAAAAAACCTATGTTATTCTAATTCTCGAAACACCAAATTAAAAAAAAAAAAAAACAAGAAGATGATATGAAGGAGCCTTGCCTTATAATTCTGTCTCTGTCACTAACTTGCTCTGTGATTTCAAGGAAATCATTTGAATTTGCAGATCTTTATTCCACCTGTAAAGTATTTCTGAAAATGTCCAGTTATTTTGACTTTAAATTCATTTATTTATTTTTAAATTCACTTTATTTTATTATTTATCTTCATCTAATAAGTACAAAAAGAAAAATATATACCCTTGTGCATTAAACTTGGTACTATCTTAATGTCCTATTTATTTAGTACTGTTGGATGATTAAGACTTGCAATCTTTCATTCAGTAATTATTTACTGATCATCTAACATATGCCAGCCACTGAACATACAACTGAAAACAAACATACAAAAATCCCTGCCTTTCAAGAGCTTACATTTGCATGGAGTTAATAGTTTAAAAAAAAAAAAAAAAAAGTCTGAACTATTTTGGATTAAAATATTTCAAAACTGTAGGTCACACTTTGTCTTCTTAAATAAAGAGTATTAACCATGAATTCAACTGAGGACTTAAAGCCATCCATATGAACATTAGGCTATGCTATCAGAGTGTGCTGCCCTCAAGAACAATAGAAGGAACAATACTATTAACTCCTTTACTAAATGGCCCCAAGCCACCCACTGTTTCCCTGTGAATTCTTCCTCTGTCTATTTTATAAAGTTTTCCTGTTTCTTCCGAACTATCAAGCTAATGATAATTCTTCCTTTTGATCGTTGAGCTCTCCAGCTCACTTCTCACTTGCTTCTACTGTGGTCAGAAAAAAGTGAGAGCCAGTTAAAACTATGTTTAAAATAAATAACTCTGAACCAGGCAAAAGGAGCAACTTAGCATTTTAGCATTTGGATTTTCAACATTTTGGCTCTAACTATTCAAAGGCCTTTTCCTCTTTCCTTCCTGTGTTCTAGGTTAGGAGCTTACCAGATAATTTCTGAAGTTTGCTGTACACAATGTAAATGAAACAAACTATACAAACTGCATGAGAATGAAGATTAAGAATTTTTAACCAGGCACAAGTACATAGTCCAAGATTAGAAAAAGAAAATTCTTATTTCAATTCTGTCTCATCTGAACAGACACACATTATCTTGAAAAAAATGTGGCAAAGCTGTTTGCTTCTGCTCTAGAAACAATTAGAACATTTTTTCTGTACTCTCTTAGATTTAAAGTTTACAGATAAATGGGCCAAAAAAGAATCTGCCACCCCTAAAAAAACTTCAAAATTCCTTGCTGGGAACTGGCTGATGAAAAACACACTTGAGGGAAAGCTAAAAATTGTGTACTCTAAGAAATAACCAAAGAAAGAGTTCAATCAATTACTCAAGAAAGTATCACTGAAGGACCTACTCAAGAAAGATGTTGAAAGGAGGAACATTTGCTCCTTCCTGCAACATGTATATAATTCAACTGAGATTTACTGAATGCCTGCTATATCCTCGCCACAGCTCTAGGGGCTTACAAATTCTCTGCCGTCATGGATTGGTGAAAAGTAAAAAAAACCTGTAGATAAATTTTAAAATCAAATTTTTGGTTTTGGTTTTGGTATATTAAGATGGTGTATTAGGTTAGAGGTTGACTGGGGGTAGGAGGGATCCACTTTAGACAGAATGTTCATGGAGGTGATTTGGCAAAAAACATAATTGACAAGGAAGAGCCTGCCACACAAGGATCTGAGAAAAGGGCCTTCCACAAAAGAGAGGTCAGGAACACAAAGACAATTAGCATGTGCAAACTTGACCTCTATGGAAACTGAAAGCCACTCTGGCTGCAACACAATGAATAATATGAGTAATGGCTTCCACATGAGGTCAGAGAGCCAGACAGGTGCTGAGTCACATGTGACTTTCTCCTAGCAAGGTGTTTATTGATGAGATAAAGACGGAAAATCAAGATAGAGGGTCTTAATCAGTGCAATGATATGGTGGTATTTACAGAAAAGAAGAAAAGGGAGGAGAGAGAGTGGAGGGAGAGAGGGAGGGAAGGGAGGAGAAGGAGGAAGGTGGGGGAAAGGAGGAGGGAGAGAGGGAGAAAGAATATACCTTAGCTACAGTGTAAGGAACGCCTTTTAGGAAAGTAAGAGCAAAAGCAGTTATTTTTTTCTTAAGGACACCATTAGCCATGTTCATAATGAGTAGATGAAAATATGAAAAAAGGACATAATGGGGAGAGAGAGAGGAAGAATTAACAAACTGCATGAGAAGATAGTCAAAAGTGTAAACCACAATCAAAAATAGGATTCTACAACAGGAAAACAAATACTTCAGAGATAATCTTCAATATAAATATCTATTGAACTTAACGAACTTGAAAGATTGTTCCATCCCATTCAGTCTAACAAGCTGGTAACAAAGAACAGTAAGTGTCAACTGAGAGAGCCTCTCAAATGCCAACATCAGAAGCCTTTTTTTCAATTTCTATTTCCCCTGGGTTGGTGTTGTTTGCAGGTGACTTTTTCCTACCAAAACTCATTATATCCTAAACTGATTTGGGATCTTGGAAAAAAACCCTGTGCCACATCTCAACAAGCCGAGGCACCCAGAACATTCCTCACCAACCCCAGGCTGGGAAGCTAAAGAGCTGTGTGAAACTTACTGACCCACTGAGTGTAGATTTAATAGACAAGAGAGACTGCATATGATTAATTGCAGTTATTTATATTTATGGGTTTGACTCGAGTATGTCTGGCCTCTCCCCATTTTATTTCATAATTTTCCCCCTGTTGGAGACTGAAGAGCAAAAGTCAATTGCCTGAGTGTTGGCATCACACTGGAAACTAAAGGGCCATGCATTTCAATTCCAGCTCAGAAAACACTCTGGCTGAGCAGATGTAATTCACCAGACCCCAGTGGGCTAGGCTCGCACTATTGTCAGTCACATCACATAGCTGATGGAAATCAGTAGAGCACATTAGCAATTTATACTTAACAGCCTCTCTTCAATCATAAATTTTGAGATAATGTTTAGTGAAACCCAAAGTTAACTCAAAGAATTTAGTCCCTATTTGAGGCTACACTCTTACCATGAGGAAGTCAGGAGGCAAGTGACTCACAAAATGAAATTTCTGATAGGACTCCTGTCAAAACTCCAAGTTCAATATCAATGCAGTGACCTTCGGGCCTGTCCTCACCCTGTGCACTTGTACCTACTCCCTTGGTCATTAGTTTGGCAGTCACCAGCAGCATGGTTTGTTTTCAGACTATATTCTACACCCCCACCCTACAACAATTTCAGCCTGCACAAAGCCACCACCTTCTCTGGACTTCAGTCTCCTCACATAAAAGACTGAGATTATCTGTACATCTGCCTTTTCCTGTTTTCCAAACTGGACAATGGGTGTAAGTCACTCACCAACAAAATGCTATCAACATCCTCTTACCCACTCTGACTTGAAAAAGCAATATTGTTATGCTGATAATAATTATAATAAAGTGAAGAAAGGTTTAGAAATAAGTGGATAGCCTTAAATAAGTTAGACATTCTAGAAATTATTGCTTAGGATTTTTTCTGGGTTTATTACACTCTAGATAGAGATGGGATAATGGGCAAGTAGAAAATTACTTATGAAGAAAACAAAAATAGCCAAAACAGTATCTTTGTGTGTATGTAAGTTTTTGTTTTAAAGTATATGTACGTACGTGCGCACGCATGCACACACACACACACACACACGCACACACACACACACACACACAATGGCTAGAAGGTTATACCCCGAAATGTTTAAAATCTCATCTTTGAATGCTAAGGTTGTAAATCATTTTTATTTTCTTCCTTGTGTGCATCATTTTTTAAATTTTTAAAATGAGCATATATTATTCTTATAATAATGAAAAAAACTGTGTGTGTGTGTGTGTGTGTGTGTGTGTGAGAGAGAGAGAGAGAGAGAGAGAGAGAGAGAGAGAGAGAGAAAGTATGAACTCTTAAGAGCACCATGTAGATAGATAGCTGACATTTGACTAAATCCCATATCATTTAACCATTACTTGAGTGATTTTCCTGTTATACAACTTTTCTCATCTTTAATGAACTAAAGTATAAGACCCACACAGAAAAAGGAAAAAGATAGTATGCCTTTACGATTTATTAGGAATCTTGGAGCAAGAACTGGAAAATGTCACCAAATTATCTACCGTATTCTGAGGAACAGTCTCTGTACTAACTAGAATGAATGTGCCTTGACCACCGACAAAATAACTATTTAAGCCCAAGTTAAACTACATCTGAATTAATCTTGAATTTTTAGTTATTTCATATTACATGCTTTCAAGGATTTAAAGTTTAATACAGTATTAAGTTTCCCAACAACTAATTAAACCAGTGACTGCAAGGCTGATCGAACTTACTGGAATTTAGTGTGCCCTACGGTTCAACTCCATAAGCACAGGATCTCTTCAGCCAACAACACACCCAGAGGGCCCCTCCACTATGCCCAGCCCTGAAAGAAGCCTATAGATATAGAGTACGGACAGGCCATCCTCCATGGAGCCACCATTCCCTCTCTCTCTGCACCCTGTGACAGACAATTCAGTGTTCACAGGCAGGAACACAGTCGCTTTCTAAGCACAGCTGGGATCCTTCTGGTCATGGGGTGCTGTCCTTGGCACCACTGACCAGTCAATAAGACATTCTCTGCAGGAGGCAGGCGGTGTGGGGGCCAGAGACAGAAAGCCCTGGATTGAATTCCAACCTGGCCACTTATTAGCTATGTGACTGACTGTGAGCTTTAGTCTTCTCATCCATAAAACCTCAGCTATTTCACAAATTATATTGAGAATTTGAGGTAATACAAATAAGGTGTAAAACTACATCTGCTATCAACAACTCCCATTACTAGCACATAACATCACCGAACACCTACAATGGGCTCCCACATTTTCAATGCCAAGTTGGGGTGATAGTGAAGACTGTGGTTAGAGAATAAAAGCAGCCAATCTACACAGGGCCATAGCCCTGCTTTAGCCTAAGTGGTACTTGACTCTGATCAAGCAAATGCACTTAAGACTCACAGGCTGGTAAAATAAATCCTATCATTCCCCTGGGAAAACAAAACAAAACAAAACAAAACAAAACAAAAAAAAAAAAAAAAAAAAAAAAAAAAAACAGTAGGTAGGCCTTTTCGAGCATTTCTCTAACATCTTTCCACGAAATAAACATTCTCTCAAACAGAATGAATACTGTTATTTGTGATGTGTCCAACCAAAAATAAAAACCCTATAAAGCCCAACATCTAATGCAACTCTAACTCCAGGCCACAGGTTACCCGTTACAGAGGTCAGAGGGAGGCAACAGGCGCTCTTTCACTTGAGGTCAGGCTCTAATCACATGGAGTCCAATGTTGATATGTCTATCTCCACTAGTTCAGTTGATAGATTTAAAACATTCCCCAAAAGAGGCTTGAGCAAAGGTTTGTGACCTGAGTTAACCCAAGTCACTGGGACAACTCTGACCCACAGAATGTCTTTGTGTCCTCTATTCAGAATACTTCTTGGTATTTATGTTTAGTTCAGAGAGGGTAAGGAATTGCTTTCTGGCTCAGTCACAAACCCTGAACACTATCTATCTTAAAGAAAATACTAATATAAAGCCAAAATGCCATTGAAACAGTTAACTCTGAGTCAATTTTTTTGAAGAAATCAAGATATTTCTCAGGAACGTGTCCTTTTTAGGATGATACCCTGATGTCAGATGTAAAAACATATACCATGACTTTGGTAATCTTACGGCAAGAACCTGGGAACAAGGGTCAGTGACTTCGTCTTAAGTGCCACAATGGGTCTTGTTTGGTCACTCATTCAGCACATTTCAACCACTGTCCAGTAGTCTAGTGTGTCCCCCAAACCACCTTTACCCATGCCCACAGAATCCTCTCCATTCCCCAGACTCTTCTACCACCCCTCAATCTACTCTTGCCCTCCCCACTGCCATTCTCTATATACACTAAGAAGTGACTCACTCCTGCCCCCTCATTTCACATATGCCCTTCCCATTCTTCCCTTACTAGATTCTTATTGCTGATATCTGATTTACATTATTTCAATTCTTTGTTATAAGTAAATAATCAGTTCACATAAGATCAAGGAAACCAAGGTTAGAAAAGAACTAAAAGGAATTGGACATTTTAACAATGGTTCCAAAAGGCTCCCCACACCAATCTTTCAATTGTGGGCAGGTACTAGAAATTGCCTGATCATCATATTAAACATTTTGAGAAAATCACATTTGTTTGACATTTGTATTTCTTTGGGTGTGTAGCTAAAACAGTTAATGACACAGGAAATGAAAGATATGTACTCTCAAAACTATAAGACACTAAAGAAAGAAACTGAAAAGAACACAAATAAATGGAAGGCTATACCATGCTCAATGGACGGGAAGAATTAATATCATTAAAATGTCCATATCACCCAAAGCAATCTGCAGATTCAGTGCCAACCCTATCAAAATACCAATAGCATTCCTCTAAGAATGACCACAAATAATCCTAAAATATATATAAAACCACAAAAGACCCTGATTAGCCAAAGCAATCTTGAGAAAGAAGAACAAAGTTGTAGGTATCATGTTCTCTGATTTCAAACTATACTACAAAGCTATCGTAATAAAAACAGCATGGTACTGACACAAAAACAGACACATAGATCAATGGAACAGAACAGAGAGCCCAGATATAAACCCTTGCTTAGATGCTCAATAAATCTGTGACAAAGAAGGCAAGAATGTACAATGGAGAAATGACAGTCTCTTCAATAAGGGGTGTTGGGAAAGCTGTACAGATACATGCAAAAAATTAAACTGGACCACTCTCTTATACTATATAAAAATATATGCAAATAGATTAAAAAATTAAATAAGACTTGAAACCATAAAATTCCTAGAAGAAAACACAGGCAGTAAACTCTTTAACATCTGTCTTAACAATCTTTTTGGACATGTCTCCTCAAGTATGGGAAATAAAAGCAAAATAAACAAACAGGACTACATCAAACTAAAAAGATTCTGAACAGAGGAGCAAACCATTGACAAAACGAAAAGACACCCTACCGAATGAGAGAAGGTATTTGCAAATGACATAGCCAATAAAGGGTTAACATCCAGACTATATAAGGAACTCACACAACTCAACTTAAGGAAAAAAAAAAAAGAAAAAAGATAATCTGGGCAGAGAACATGAATAGACATTTCTCCAAAGAAGACATACAGGTGGCCAACAGACCTATAAAAAGATATTCAACATCATTAATCATCAGGGAAATACAAATCAAAACCACAATGAGATACCACCTTATACCTGTCAGAATGGCTAGTATCAAAAAGTCAGCAAATAAGTACTGGTGAGGCTGTGGAAAAAAGAGAACCCTTGCACACTATTGGTGGGGTTGAAAATTGGTGCAGCGCTATGGAAAACAGTATGAAGAGTTCTCAAAAAATTAAGAATAGAACTACCACACAACCCAGCAATTCCACTTCTGGGTACTCACATGAAGAAAATAAAAATACTGATTCAAAAAGATATATGCACCCCTATGTTCACTGCAGCATTACTAGTAATAGTCAAGATATGGACACAATCTAGATGTTCATCAACACATAAATGGATAAAAAAAATGCAATACATACATACAAGGACTATTACTAAGCAGTAAAAAATAATGAAATCTTGCCATTTCCAACATGGATGGACCTAGAGGTTATTACACTATGTGAGATAATTCAGACAGAGAAAGACAAATACCATATGATTTCTCTTATATGTGGAATCTAAAAAATAAAATAAAATGAACAAAAAAAAAAAAAAAAAAAACTCATAGAAACAAAGAGGAGATGGGGTAGGAGGATGGGTGAAAAAGGTGATGGGGAATAAGAGGTACAAACTTCCAGTTATAAAATAAATAAGCCATGGAGATGTAGTGTAGTCAAAAATATTGTAATACCTTTGCACAGTGGCAGATGGTTAGTAGACTTAGTGTGGTGATCACATCACAAGGTATATAAATGTTGAATCACTATGTTGTTCACCAGAAACTAATATTGCATGCTGATTATACTTCAATAAAATTTTTTAAGTTAATGATTATGACTTAGAATAAAATAATAACCATGAGCAAAACTGCTCCATAACTCAAGTAAATAAAAGTCACTCAGTAAAAGAAAAATAACACAAGATTAAGTATACCTCCCATCCTAACTACACAGTCACCAATTTTCTTCTGTATTCATCTTCTACTTCAGAAATTTGCTTCCACTGTTGAAGAAAAAGAGGATATACAAAATATAATCTAGATTTCACAACAGAAAGGCAATATGTAAACTCAAATATGTATTGAATTTTCACTTATTCAACGAATATTCATCGAGCACCTACTGTGAGTAAACAATAATGAATAATTTATCATTTCTACCTTTAAGGAACTCACAGCTTAGGGAAGATTCGAAAACCAATACAAGTGATACAAAAAAAGTTTGGACAAGGGGCTTAAGGGAGTAATTACCCCTGGGGGAAAGGTTTGTAGAAAAGGTGGTAATTCACTTAAATGTTGAAAGTTCACCAAGTCCAGAGCGAACATGAGCAAAGTCATGATGGCATGAATGAATATTTCATTTTCAAGAACAAGGAGGTGTGGTGTGCCTGCAGAATAGGATGCTAGCAGTAGTCATAAGTGAGGAGGAAAGGAGACTGACCGGCAAGCAGGGGTAAGATCTAGAGATCTTATATGCCATTCAGAGGACTTTGGCCTTTGTCCAGTAGACAGTGGATTGCCAAGCAAGGAGTTTAAGCATATTTGTTTGTTACATACTGTGTTATAAAGACAGCACTAGTCAGTTTATATGTTATATTAATCCTTACAGCATTCCTAATAGGATTAGACACAATCACATTTGTATTTAAAAGGCCATTCTCTCATTCTCAGTCCCCTAAAGCAATGTTGGGAGATGAACTAAAAGGACATGAGTCTGGAAGTAGGGAAATCAGGAGACTGGATATAAACACCCAAATATAAACAAACTCTTAAGGATACACTAAGCCTACCACAGAGACAGTGTAGTGAAGGGCATAAGAATCTAAATATATTTTGGAAGGAAGATTGCTAAGATGATTATCTCCAGAAGCAGTACTCCTTAGCTTCTACCAAATAGGAAAAAGCACCTCCCCTAGGGGTTACAGCACCATTTTGGTTGGGAAGAGGCCCTCAGAGCACCTGGTGCTCATGGCCACTTGAGAACAGTTCCCAAGGAGGCCTTTATACTACAATTGGCCACCAGGCCATCAAGAGATGCCCTAGGGCTACAGATACTTTGAGGAGGCTTTTGCTCACCCTTAGCCACCAGGTCAATAGGATTTGCCACAAAGTCTGCACCTAGCTTTCTGCAAGACATCACAGGACTAATCTCAGCACACCCCACAATCCTCTTTACCTCCGTCATCACCAGAAGCCCAATCTACCCTATTTCTCATCTTCTCAGGCCTTCTCCCTTCCTATTCTGTACTCTGAAACTCACAATCTATTCTCAGCAAAATGAATAATGTTCTCTTCTCTAAATGTTCCTTTCACAAGGTAAAACCCTGAAAACATGGAGAAAGCAAGATTGAACTTGAATTTTGAAGGCTGCAGCCTATCGCCACTGTTAGGCATCCCATCAAGAGGAGATTGTTTACACTCTCACCTTTAAGTCTAATGTTCAGCCAGTATAAATAACAATGGCAGCTGAAATAGACCCTTAACTGATGTCTCACTTCCAATCTTCTCTCCCCGACATCCCCTAATCCAGTCTACTTTTAGCAGCCAGAGCAATTTTTGATAGCATGCATCCTCAATAGGGGCAGTAACACCCACAAGGGGACAAAACTGGTTTGGGGGTAGTGGGATGATGGGGCATATATCAAGGATGTGTTGTCCTTCAAAGCTCAACTTTACCCAACAAAATCTTATTCCTTAATATTTATGAAATATTTTCTTGCTAGGGAGAAATTAATTTAAATTTTTATTAATTTCAATTTAATTTTTCTTAGAGAAACATAATTTTAAAAAGTTGAGAGATTCTCTTTTACAGCAAAACCACATCATTTCATTTACTGGCATAATCATTTAATGGCTTATATCACTGTACAATAAAATCTAAATGCCTTATCCTGGCTTATAAAGCTCTATAGGATTTGGCCCTTGCCTAGTTTTTAAAGATTCTCTTGTACACTGTGGTAGACCAAACAATGTCACCCAAAAGATACCTACATCCTAAACTCTGGAACCTGTGAGTGTTATCTCTCTCTCTCTCTCTCTCTCTCTCTCTCTCTCTCTCTCTCTCTCTCTCTCTCTCTCACACACACACACACACACACACACACACACACACACTTTTCAAATGTGTCTAAATAAAGGATCTTGAGATAGAGAAATTATCCTCAATTTCCAGGGTTGGCACCAAATGCAACCACATATCACTATAAGAGGGAGGCAAAGGGATATTTGACACACATAAAAAAGAAGGCATTTTGACCAAGCAGAGATTAGAGTGATGCAGCCACAAACTAATGAATGCTGGAAACCACCAGCAGCTGGAAGAAGCAAGGAACAGATTCTCCCCTACAGTCTAAGAAGGGGGCACAGACTGCCAGTGATTTTGGCCCAATGATACTGATTTTGAACTTCTGACCTCCTAAATTACAGGAGAATAAACGTCTATTGTTTTAAGCTACCATATTTGTGGTAATTTGTTACAGCAGCCATAGGAAAATAATACAGAAACTTCTCACTCTCATCCACTAAGTTCCAGGTTTATTTACCTTCTTCTGCCTGTCAAATTCGTGAGGAATACAACTAGAGTTTTGGCACCAGCTGTCTTCTCTGCCTGGTATGCTCTGTTCCTCATCTTTGCACAGCTAGCTCCTTCTGACCATTCAGGACCCAGCTCAAATGTCAGCTCCTCAGAGAGGCCTTCCCAAACCATCCAAATCCAAAATGATCACATAGCTATCATGATCTTATATGTCTCTTCTTTATTTAATCATTATTCTTTCTTTCCCCCAATTCCCAGAATGTAAACTCTACAAGAGCTGAGAGTATATGTGTTTTGTGCACCATTATAATCTTAATTTGTAGAAAAATTCCTGGCACATAATAAAGTGGTTAATAACTTAATGAATGAATGGATGATATAGCTGGAAGCATGGTGGTGCTCTTCAATGAGAGGAGACACAACATGGTGCAGGGGGGTGGTGGTTGATCCTGTCTTGACTGTGGGACATCCAAGTGGAAATATTCACCGAGTCTGAACTCAGGGAAGAGCTCCGGTTGGCGATGTTGACTTCAGAATCATTGAAATGGTATATAGGTAAAACTTGTTGGTGCAGAAAGCATCTACAATGAGATGATAATGAATTAAGGACAGACCCTGGAAACTCCAATATCAAGGGAATAAACTTCAAGAAGATCTATAACGAGTAGTCCAAGAGAAAAACAAAAAATCATAATAGCCTAATGAAAGTTCAATTTCACAAAGGAGGGAATGAGCAGAATCATAGAAATTTCAAGTAGTAAGGTCTCACTGATTTGCCAGTCAGAAGGACACCAATAATAATAATCAAAACAGATTCATCTAAGGTAGAAGCCAAATTTTCAAAAGTCATAGAGTGAATGGAAGGTGAAAAAGTAGAAAAACAATATATAAAATATACTTTCAGAAAGCATAGCTTGAAAGAAAGGAGGAAGTGAGCATGTAGCAAGAAGGGAGTACAGGGTCGAAGAACAGTTTTGGTTTTCAGTCTTGTCTTTGTGATGGGAGAATCTTGAGCATTCTTGTAAATATTTTAAATGAAGGTAAACATGGAGAAATTTCATAGAGTAAGGTACCTGAAGGGAGGATCCAGAGTATCGGGGAAAGTATCAAATTTGGATAACTACCACTAAGTTGGAGTTGGTGGATTCAGATACAGGGAAGATGCGGAGAGTTGACATACCTGTGTTTTCTGAGTATAATAAAATGCAAGAACACTGTGAGGGAGATAGTTAACTCTTCATTAAAAATCCATAGTCTCTTCATCCTAGGCTCCCAGCTAGACTACATTTGCCAGTCTTCCTTTGCTGATAAGTGCACCTGATTTCTGGCCAATGGTATGTGAGTACAACTGATATATTCATTTCGAGACTAAGAATTTAGAAAGTAGATATGTTTCTTCTCTTTCACTTTACACTAGCTGGATGTAGTTGAAAATAAAAGGCATAGCAGAGTCATAAAATGAAAGATTGCAGGGTGCCCGATTCACCCAGTAGAGAGAAGCCATTCAGCGACCAAAACTATAAACATGATCAAAAAATAAACTTCTGTTTGTGCTTTCATCTGTTTTCATATCTTTCTAATAGTTTAGTCTGTTCTAACCACTAACAATAATCTTCTGATTTAAAAAATGTACAGGTGGAGTAAAAGGCTCAAAGAAAATGCTGAAGGTTCAGAAAAACTACAGCAAGAAATGAAAAGGGTACTATCTAGAAACAGGTGCAAGAATTGTCTCATGGCTATAGCTGGAGAAGCTAAATTTCTATGTACCTCCAATTTACATGATTGTGTTTATTTCCCCAGTAGCATTCACAAAGCCAAGTGTTCGAGTGGAAAAGGCAGACTGATACCAAGTTGCAGGTCATTTCCACATCCATTAAGACTAAAGAAGATTTTAACAATGTCATGGGTTCCTAAGAGTCAAGTCAAAAGAAATATTGTTTCAGGCCAGCATACTGTGCTATGCCAATGCGTCCAGTGTTTGAAGAAGTTCAACATCAAAGGTATAAACTGTTGAATCACAGGGTAAAGTACTAGGAGGTGGACGTGTTAAAAGGCAAAGTTCAATGAATCAAGGAATAGAATCCAAAGTAGCAAAAAGCAGAAAATACATTACAGAAATGCCAGTAAGATTATCTCTTGATTCTATTATTTCTTTTACACAGTTTTCCTGGCAGTTTCTGTCATACCAGAAAATAACTATGTGGTTTTGAGTAAGTCACATAAGTTCTTAAGTTCTCTGGAACTGTTTCCTCAATGATATAACAGGGTTCAAGGTTAACACATGAAATAATGTACACAAAGTGCTTAGCACGGTGCTTAGAAAATGGTGATTGCTCAATAAATGACACTTATCATTACTATTCATTATGAATAATAAAAAGACAGTGTTGGGTTACACGTCTAAGTCCTTCTCTATTTTAAAAACCTGTGAATCTATATTATGTTAGATAACTATTCCAGATATTTAATGATGGGCTGAGATGGGGGGAAAGGGTTAATACTAGCAAACATTAATGAAAGTAAGCAGTGACAAGATACTTGTTATGACAGATCCTATGAGCATAAGCCAGGAGGGAGATCAAGAGCACAGCATCCTCCAAATGTGAATACTACATCTAGAGATGCTGAGAAAAAGGAAACTGCGAACTCAAGGAAATAAGAGAAAAAGTTAGTGAACAGAACCCACTGGCCAACACTGGCTTCCTCTTAAGTGGACAAGAGTAATAAAACACTGTGCTTTTTATGGACTTTAAATTCCATACAGTCCAGCCACTTCGTTTTACAGAGGAAGAAACTGGAAAGTACAGAGACTGACCAAAGCCACATTTAAGTGGCTATAATGTGACTTCAGGGATGGACAGAAGGAAACACTGCTCCCCAAAAGTTCCTTCAACCTAGCCTGCATAAGGTCCCCAAGGTTTTGTCCTCTTAAAATCCAGACCTTTGAGAAGGTGACAATTTTATCAATCATCTTATTATGAATTAATTTTCTGGATTCTTTCTGAAGAGACTGGATTAGGTAGGCAAGTGGGGGGAGAAAGGAGAAATGAGTGAAGAGAAGGGAACCCTAAGAACTCTGATAAGGTGGCTGAGACCTCAGTAGATGTTAAATGACCTCATTTCTATTTTCCTTCACTGATTTTCTTCAGGGATTATTTTTAAAACTTTGGTTCAACTGCAGTAATTTCCTTTCCTCCTCCTAAATATCCTTTTAGCTATCAAAACTACCAAATGTGTAGGGGAAAAGGGGAGGCCTGAAAAAGATAAAGTATCCAGTTTAACTGATTGTCTGAGATGCATCTGCCTGTGTGTTATCTGCTGTCTAATCACACCCAACCCATTTGTATTACTTATTTATTGAGTAATTAAGTGATAAGTGTATTATGAGGCAAGCATTCATTCAACAACTATTTACGAGGTGTCCCCCACATGAGACACGTGGGTTGGGCATGTAAGGTCTTTAAAATTGTGTAACATCCAGCCCGTGCTATGAATGATCTTCTACAGGAAAGGAAATGATTCATGTTTCCAAATAATTATCATACACAGGAGTAAATGAGAGACTGTGAGTGGCATAAAGAATAGTTGAAGGGGTCAGAAAATGTACACGTTCACTACAGCATTATTTACAATAGCCAAGATAATGGAAGCAACCATTGATAGATGAATAAAGATGTGGTATACATTTACAATTGAACATTATTCAGCCATAAAAAAAGAATGAAATCTTGCCATTTGTGACAACATGAATGGACTTAGAGGGTGCTATGCTAAGTGAAATAAGTCAGACAGAGAAAGACAAATATTGTATGATTTCATTTCTGTGTGGAATCTAAAATAACAAACAAACAAAACAAAAACAGACTCACAGAAACAGGAAAAAAGTGATGGTTGCCAGAAGACTGGGAAATAAGGAAGGCAAGGGGAATACAGTCAATAATAGTATAACTTTACAGAGTGTCAGATGATTACTCTAGTGGGGTGATCACATCATAAGGTATATAAATGTCAAATCGTTATATTGTATACCTGAAACTAATATAATATTGTATGCCAACTATACTTAAATTCTAAAAAAAAAAAAAAAAAACACAGACTTTAAGACAAAAAGAGAAAGAAAATGTACATAAGAGACAGCTTCATGAAACTGGCAGCCAGTAGTCAGGGCACTCAAGGATTGCTAGGTGAAGTAGAAGAAAGGTCATTAGCATAGAGTCAGCATAAGAATAAAACAGATTAAAGAAATTCGAAGTAGTCCAATCTGACTGGAAGATAAAGACAAAAACTGAAAAATGAGAAAAGATTAGAAAAGTCCATAAATTCCAAGACATGTGTTTAGAACTTGATCCAATAAGACAGAGTGACCCACGGAAAGGTGGAGCAGAGAGTGATATGATCAAAGCAGTGACATTACCACAATGAAACAGAACATCCTTTCTTTATTCCATTTAAAGGAAAATGACTTTTGAGAACCTAGTACTCTGAGCTTTATTATTTTCATCATTTTTTCCACAAACGTTTAGAAGGTTATTTTGTTTTATTGAACTAATAATGGCATAAAATCTTAAAATTTTCCTAAAATGTTTACCCTGAACATAAACTTTTATTCCTATTGTGTATAACCAGCTGGCTTTAGTGGTCACTGTTGAGTATAGGTAAATAATAAAGTTTTCTAAGCATATGTCAACAAGGCATACTCAGAGGCCATCTCATTTGACAGTGGCAGCTTCTAGAAATCTCATTTTCAGAAAACAATCTTTCTCTTATGGTTTGTGGAGTTTGCTTTCTCCTCTACACTAAAACATTTTATAGAAAGATATGGGTGGGTAATCAAATATGAGATTCCACAGAGGACATATCACTATTTAAAAAACATGAGGCTTTAAAAAATCTAAATTAAACAGTAATTAATAAAAATACACACATTTTAACAGTATCTCACTATTAAAAAATAAATTATTACATCAGTAATTTAAATTTGCCTGAATAATTAAAAGATGTCCCCAAATAATGTTTTAAAGTTTTGTTAATACATATGTCACAATAAATTTTTAGTTGGGAGGGAAATATTTTCTATTAACTAATTATCTCTCACTAATTTTAATGGAGACCCGAAGCTTGACTTAATTAAAATCAGAAACCATGTTTTGTCTGCTACCTAAATCTGATTTTGAAAGAACCAACATAAAAGTTTCAACTAAAAACTGGAAATCAAGAACACAGACATGATATAGGAAGAAATATTTAACTCAAAGAACCAGTAAGAATTCTAACAAAAGATTAAAGTCCTGGGGAACAAGAAACAACAAATAAAAAAATCACAGTCACATTCATGTAAGGACACAAAATTAGAGTTCTGAACAAACTCTAACCACAATCACCTAAACATCCTCAGATATTTAAACCATCAGCTCCCCATGTCTGTTTTTCCTTAAATGTCCCTGAGATCAACCCCTGGTCAGACAATAAATACATCAAGAAGTTTCCTCTAAAGTTGTTAGAGATTTCCTGGCTGCAGCCACCTTAGCCTTTGTCTTTCTCACTTGAAGTTGAATCTGATCATCTCTTCCTTCTGCATTTCTTTCTCCCATCATGTTGACCATTCTAAATCAAGGAAATATACAACATGCCATATATTAGTTTCTTCTTCCTCTGTGACACAACTTCCAAGTTTTCATCTTATTTCAAAAGTGATGAGCCCTGATAAAATTTTCTAAATATTTTGATGACTATCTAGAACCACTCTGATAATACCTTCTTAATTTTGTTCCATTCTTTTCTTCCCTAACTCCCAAAATAACAACCCTGAAATTAGCCAGTTATGGGGGTCCTAAACATAAAGACAAATAATTTTCCCCCGAAACTCCAGAGGAAAGCTATATCCCATTGTACAAAATGGATAGAGTAACAGGCAGGCCATGTGACACTTTCACACAAGTGTGATAAAAGTGGCAAGAATGAAGTTACAATTTTTAACTCCAATCTTGAGCTTTAAAACGTCAGAGAAATAGTGAAAAGTATTATTTAGTGCACATACAGAATTTTACTATTGGTTTTTAACATAGTTTTTCACAGAAAGATCATTTTTGAAAATATATAATTGACTGGCTTTTTAATACACTGAAGTACAAAATAGTGTTCTTGAAACAAAGATATTTTCTTTTACTGTAATCTTCAGGAAACTTTAATTCTCTCTGTTACAGAAGTGACATTTTCTTCACCACAAAAATGTCTCAACTACTTGAGCCCATGATCACATCTCCCTTTTGTAATCACAAGAGTTACAAGCCAACTTTCTACCACTGGGTATATATATGACTATGCAAGACCTTATGTTAGTCTGTAATTGTTTTACATCGATGCTTTACCTTGTTAAACAAACTCTAACTTCTTGAAAGCAGGATAACCGTACTTTTTCTTTACCTAGCTCTTCTTACTACATAAAGTTGCACAAGACTACAGAAAAGATTATTTAAGAAGCCAGGTGTTACATACATTTGGTTTCTAATACTCTTTATCTGAAGTGTTGTTTCTGCACTTAGACAACCAAGTGAGTCCTGGTATTGACAAGTAGAAAGAATCAAGTTTCAGAAAACCTAAGCAGAAACATCATCACATTTAAAATAAGAAAAAAAAATGAGAGAGACATTAGATAATGATCAGAAATTGCTTCCCCTTTAACAATCCTAGCTGCCACTAACTGCCCTCCCCAACCCCCAACCATTCACACCAAATTAAAGCTTGGATAATTCATGCACAACATGCAAAAGCTAAATTATCTGACTAACCATATTCTTTGCACAAACCTTCCCTTTATGAATATAAAAAGAAAAAATATAAGGAAGGAAGGAAACTAATATTTTGAAGTCTACTACCTGACAGGTCCACTAGCAATTTTACCTATATTTTATCATATATTATTATCTACATTTTGCCAAAGATGCGATAGAGGCTCAGTGAGTTTGAATAGGTTACCTAAGGCCAAAATGTTTGGTTCTCCTTCCCCCACTACACTCAGCTAGAGTGTGTCCCACAGTTTAGTTACTCATTGAAGGAAACATTTATTGAATGCTTATTATAAGCTAGTTACCATACCAGGCATTAGAAATATAAAAGTATGTGAGGCTGAGCAAGCCCTCTCACAGAACTTACATGCTAGTGATGAAAGAGAAAACAAACATATAACCAAACAGGACAATTTCAGAGTTGTAATAGTTTAATATGACTTTTGTACAACGATAGTAGAATCTTTTTAAATATCCATAATGAGATTAAATAGTTAAAGAAATTAAATTGGGCGGCAGTGTAAACCCCACTGACAGTTGGTAACACAATTGGTAACGTTGAGTCTTTTAATAAATCAAAGGGAGGGAAAAGGAAGCAGAGCTTTAATTCTGCTTAGAATTTCTTTATAAAATGAAGTGACTATGTGAGATATCAGAATGGACAATTCCACCAGTGTTGGTTCTCAAACCTAAAATTCCACCTTTTATCCATTATTCACTAAGGTACTGTTGCATTATTTGAAGAGTTGATTTGTAAAAGTCAAGAGAATGTTCTAACTTAACATATGCCTGTATGAGAAACATAGAGAGGTTTCAACATCCGAGTCATAAGGTTCGCCAGGCTGCACATGGTATCCATTGGGCAATGGCATCCAGCTCTCAGCAAATGGCCAGCAAAAACTACAGGACTCAGAAACTGTGGT
The DNA here is from genome assembly GCA_028627145.1 of Eidolon dupreanum. Taxonomy (NCBI): domain Eukaryota; kingdom Metazoa; phylum Chordata; class Mammalia; order Chiroptera; family Pteropodidae; genus Eidolon; species Eidolon dupreanum. The sequence goes on along the minus strand of CM053503.1, from coordinate 112,242,192 downwards.
GCTCAGTAGCTACCAGGAAGTGCTTGGCCCCAGTACAGCAGCTGCCATTACCCTCCACATTCCAAAAAGAAAGTTCACATCTCTTAAACTTGGAACATATGCAAAATTCAATAAAGACTAAGTGTAACTTACCCTTCCTTCCTTATTTATACGAGTATAAATTGACTAAATTAGCTGTTAGCTATTTGTATAGCTGCCCCTCATGATATGTACAATGTGTTATGTAATTTGGGTTGGCCCATGCCACTAGACTGTGAGAATTTGTGTTTGTAAATTACTTTGGAACTCTTAAGTAAGGCTGTTCAGGAGTGAGTGGTCCTATGCATTAGGTGGAAGGCAGTCTAGAGACCAGCTGCTAAGAGCTACACCATCCTGCCAAAGCATTCTTTGCTAATCTTTTTGTTAGGTAGAAGTTACTACCTGGGGAGTGGAGGCTATATTTTAAGTTCATCCGTGTACGCCTTCCATTTCCGCCTAGAACTGTCACCCTCCAGCAGCTAAGGTCCTCAAAGAAGCCCCAGTCTCCTTCTAGAATCGTTCATTCCCTTGCTTCAGAAGGGAGCAACAATCAAACCAGCGACATCTACAAGCCAAAAGTTTGCAGCAAACTTTCAGTTGGACACCGACACTCACCCCCGAAGTCCTGCCAATTAAAGAATAGAATGTATACTATTCACTACAGCAGTCCAAAAATGTAAACAACTAACCTCTGGATAAGAATGAGTTGCTGGGAAGAAATTCTAAGTCTTTCCCGGATTCCCGCCACCACCCACCCAAACACTGGAGTCCTAGTCGGGGTAAGAAAGGGTCGTCGCCCCCCCTCCCGGGGACGGGGGACCGCGGTCTCCCAGGAAGCACACACCTGACACTGATGTTCCGGCGCGAGGGGAAAGAGGGCCGGGGCACCCAGCTCCTCCGGCCGGGGCGGAGTCGGCCTCCCCCGGAATCAGAGCCTCAGCCCTGCTGCTCGCGGCGAGGCGCGCGTGGATGTCACTCCGGGGCAGGCTGAGCCAGTGTAACCCGACGCGCCCCGCGCCGCCGCCTCGCCGGCGACTTCCTCCTCCCGCCGCTGCTCCTCCTCCCTCCCGAAGGCCCGCCCTGGTGGCGCGGCCGCCACCTGCAGCCCGGACACTGCGGGCCCAGCTTCCCGGCCCGGCGGGGAAACGCGGAAGTGGAGGCGGGAGCCGGGGCCGCGGGGCGGAGAGGAAAAGCGCTGCGAAACGGCGCGCAGCGAGCTGGCGAGGTCTGCGCCGCCCGACGAACGTGACCGGACGGGGACGCGGGGACGCGCGGCCCGCGGGAGGCGGCCGCGATGGCCCTCGCCCGGGTGGCGGTTTCCTGCCCTGCGCCCTCGCCTTGTGCACTCCGGACCCTTCGACCCGCCTGGGCAGTCGGCTGCCGGGCAGGAAAGCTTCGGCTGGACCAGGCCGGGGGAGGATGGGTGGTGCAGGTGTCCCTCGGCCTCTGCCCTCCGCCATGCGAGCCGCCCTCGCCACCTGCCCGGGAGAGGAGGCACTCGTACACCAGCACGCGGCGGGGACGGCTTACCTGATTTCTCGTCACGCGCCCACGAATCTGGCTTCCCTACTCGGCTGCCAGGTTTCTCTGGGCCTAGAAACGCACGTAGGACGCGGGCGGGCCCCTGGGACCCCGCCGTCAGAGCCCAGAGCCCTCTCCCGGGCTCCCCTCCCGCGCGCTCTGGAGGCGCGTCCGGCCTCCTGACTCCTTGCTTGAATGTCAGCGCCAGACCTGCAGGGAAGACCAAGCCCAAGCACCAGGAGGTGGAATGCTGAGCACAGGCTCTCCCCCCTCGTACAGGTGGGGGGAGGCGGAGGGCCCGGCAGCAGAGCAGCAGGCTCCTCAGTTGCACCCTCCCCACCTCAACCGACCCTGCCCACTGAGCATGCCCAGCTCACTTGGACCTACAAGTGCTGGGCCAGCCCAGGTGTACCCAAGGAGGGCACAAATGGAGTCCGACTGGAACCCATTTCTTTAATACCTTTCCTCCAAAGGCCTCTGGGCACTTCCCAAATAACCTACCATCGTGTTGGAAAAAAACATGGAAGGGTTGGAAAGGCCTTCCAAAGGAAGGCCATGAAATTAACTAGAACCAAAATCGCAGCAGTGGGTTTTTCCAGTTACTTAATAAATCACTTACTAATTTCTTTTAAATACTGCAAAATTATTAAAATTGATCAGAGGAATGCGTAGCGACATTGGATCTTAAATTCCCAGTAACTTGAGGAAAACAGCCTACCCAGTGGATAGTGTATCCAATAGGACAGTGGTGATCAGACTTGGCTTCTGAACGGTTCAGAACAGGCCACCGCAAGATGTCCTACTTTAGCATGTGGATTATTTTGAACTGAGGCAATGAAGACTGTGGGTGCCTGTGTTGGGGGGGGGGCGGAGGGAAGCAGGAGGGCACTCACAGGGAAACTTTTACCTCTCCCTTAAAGAATCTAAATTGGGGACCTTATAGATAATAAGAGTTATTACCTGAAATAAGTTTTTATGACTTATCTATAGGGCAGGGCAAACACCTAATTACCGAATATCTACTCTGCTTATCTTCCTGTGAATGACCTTCCTCTCCTCTGAAGCCGGAAGGGCCTGACCTGATTTTAGTTCAGAATACCAGTCTCTGACTCTCTCATGTATACAGGCTTCCCATAGGTACAGATATAATTAAATTTGGTTATTTTTCTCTTGTTAATCTGTCTCATGTCAGTTCGATTATTAGACCAGCTGGAAGCACCTAGAAGGGTAGAGGAATGTTGTTCCTCTCCCACAATACACATTAGAATGAAGAGGGATGGGAAAATGATTAATGCCAGCTTCTCATCCCCACACCAGTTAAATCAGTCTGAGGATGCAACCTCGAATTTCTTAAATTTTAAAACTGTGATTCTCAAACTGTAGCCTTGGGAGCCAGCAGCTAACAGCGGTACCTGAGAATTTGAAAGAAATGCAAATTTGGCTTCACTCCACACTGATTCCTAAACTCAGGCTGGGGCCTAGCTATCTGATTTAAAAAACACTTCTGGTGATCCTGATGCATATGGAAGCTTGAGAAACACTGTTTCAGAAGTCCCCCAGGTGACTCTAATGAGCAGCCAGGGTTGAGAACTCTTGTAATAGACCAATGCTTTTATACGTTTTCAAACCTCAAACATTTATTTAGAAGACCAACATGTCACACAGTAAAGGAATAATCTAGTTGAATTGAGATGCCAGTTCTGGATTTCTTTCTGCCTAATTCTCCAAGGTCAATACAGCGTTTGCAAAGCAGAGACCATGACCCAGCACTTTTGTACTCTGGTGCCTAGCACACTGCCTGTAACATAATAAATGTTTGATAATTATTTACTGATTTCAAATGAATCAAGTCCTGGTCACCCTGCCAGCTAACAAACCCAGAGGGATTCAGTTCTCATCAATAATCCATGGCCATCCATGATGGTCTAACCCAGGTCAGACTCTGATGGAACAGGACATGGGAGGAGGTAGAGAATTTTGAGGAGGTGAAAAAAGTCAGAAGCACTGGACATGATTTCTCTTGCCAAAGCTGAGTCCCAAAACAACCAAAGGAAAGCAAAAGGACACTAGGCATCTAGTGGGATTCTGGCACCAAAGGAAAAGGGAGTGTATAGGAGAATTTAAGGGAGGAGAGATAAGGAAGCTTAATGTGATCAGCCTACAGTTTACTCTGGATCTTTTCCTAAATCTTTCCTCCACCCTCCACTTCCCCACCCTCAATACACACACACCTAATCTCAACTACTGCCTTTAAAAAAATTTTTTTAATAGGACACTGTTGTAAAATAGTTACTTCCATTTACTGCATGAAAACATAGCTGACTTGTAATTATTCAGCATAAATCAGGCATCCATTTTTGTTCAAGGCAAAAGTGGTAAAAAAGAAAACTTAATTTTTAAAGATAAACACTAGATAATTTCAAAATGCAAAGGTTTATGATACTTCTGCTTCAAGACCCACAAGAAACTTACAAAACAGAAAATCATTCCAATTTACTTCATCAGTATTTTCTAAAGGGAATAAGATATAAAAATAATTTTTTTTTTCCTTTTAGCCTTATACATAACCCTTTAAGATTTAGGACACTATTTATGAGTACCTAAAGTGACCTTCTGCCTCTCTATCTCTCCCTTTGTACCTTGCGTATTATGACAAGAATTCTGTGGAAAGGGTTTTGTTATTCATTGAGATATCTAAAAGGAGCATAATTTCCCAGATGCCTAACAATTTCTTTTCATTATTAAGATAATTGGGGGTGTTGGGGGTGGGGGGGGAGGGAGAATAATCATAAATTTTGAAACTCTTCTGCAGAATTAAGTATTACACTAGATCCACAAACAATATTTAAAAACCTTTTATTCACACACATATACTTGCTACAGCTTCTTTTGCTCATGAAATTAAAACAATACCAAACAAAGAAATATCAGGGGCTAAAAACACTGAAAACTGAGTGAGGGTGCACTTCAGCATTACTCAACTTAAAAACATGAAGTAATTATTTCAGCAGAAGCAATCTACTAAAGACCAGTACCTCAGGGAAGTTGGAGTCTTAAGTGTTTCTCCTTGTCATCATTAGCATGACTCAGCATTTGGAATGAAACTGTGTTTACTGTCTTTCAGATTGAGGGTGTCAAATAACTTTGGTGCCACCTAACACTTTTCTCATGTGCCTAAGAAAACTTCAGGACAGTCATGGGTTTTCAAGCCTCATGCAGGCACCAAAATCTAAAAAGCTTTCTTCTTTCCTTTTGTTCCTGTCTTACCAGAACCTAAGTTTGCCCACTCTTAATTTACCTTGCTTCTGTGGTGTTGTCAGGTGAATTTAGGTTATCTTCTATATTCTAGTATAATGAAACAAGAAAGAAGTTCTTACCTTCCCAAGCCTGGAGAACAGGCTGCCTGCTGCTAAGATACATGAAACCCAATGGCTAGGGGTAAAATTTCTCCAACGTGAGGGAGCCTTACACTGGTGATTCTACCAAGCGCCCTTTATGACCATTTATCACATGCCAAGGGTCAACTGTTTTAGTCCTGACCATTTCTAGAGTGTCAATGTAAAAACACCCAAACCTGGAGATAATCTTTATAAAAATATTTGAGCCAAACAGGAGATATGCCTGGAAGCAAGATCTCAACAGACTGAGAAAATGCTTTTTAGATGGGCACTTGCAGCTTCTTATATATTTGGAATTAAGGAGAGGGCATGAGGAAGATGACATGAAGGTGGGAGAAAGCAAGGCGGGGTTGAATAACAGGATTGTTTATAAGACTATGTGCTCTCTTAAGAGCGATTTAGTTTCCTTTCCGATAAATCTGAAAAGAAGTATTTCAAATGTATGCTAACCTAGATGCACAGAAACAATGGACAGGGCATGCTCAGGGCAAAGATATACTTTTTATTTAAAAAAAGTTATATGCTTGAGTCACAACTACCCACCACGACCTGCCCAGTTAGGAATTTATAATCAAATTACCCTGCAAGATTATTCTCGATAGTACCCCTTTTTTGGTCCACAAGAGAAAAACAAAATTTCCCCGAGTGTTCATTAGTCGCCAAAACTCAGTATAAAATTTATGTAAAATAAGAATTGAAAGGGGCCATAAATGTTATTAACGCCCACATTTTTAGGTCCAGAAGTTTAAGTAACTTATCTAAAGTCATTTAGTTAGTGAAACATAAAGCCAAGACTAAAATGAGAAACTGCTAGGTGGAGAAAACAGTGTGTAGACTTCAAATATGTCCTCTTTCTAAATCGTTTAACCTGGACCTGATTCTCTAGCCTTCTTGAAACTGTTTCCTCATCAGTGAGGATGTTAATACTGAACATTCATATAATGCTTGCTCTGCCAGACATTAGTTTTAACGAGGTACATGTAATATATAACCCTTAGAGTAACTCTGAGAGTTTTGGGATTTTTTGTTTGTTTGTTTTATTTTACAAATGGGTAAACTGAGGTTCAAAATTATTAGGTAAATGCCTAAGGTAACACAACAAGCAAATGAAAAAACTAGGATTGAATGGGATAATGTATGTGAAATGCCTGGCATGTAGTTTGTCAGTAAAAGTTATCACCAATGTCAGTTTCCTTCCCTAAATTCCAGACATTCTGACTCTTGGTCCAATATTGAGTTAAGACACCTTTGTTCTGAGTTCCAGTTGCTGTGTATGCTCACATATTTCTTACATTATATATTTTTTACTCTGGTACATTTTAGTAGTTTACATAATTTAAGTACTATATGCATCTTTTATCTTCTTCATTGTTAACAATAGTTGCAAACACTAAGAAGATAACTAAAAACTAAACAAAGACCAAATTTACTACATACAAAGAAAAAGAATAATAATATAGAATTTCTAAAAGATTTACAGTGCTGTCCAGGAAAACCTTAAAACAAATCCTTGAACAGGATCGGACCAGTAACTTTGGGGTGTTGAGATTAGAATAGCTCACATAGTAGGCCTCCATCTACTTGTTACAAGAATTCTTATATGCAAAACTGTAGACGTCTAAAAATATCCAACAGAAAATCTTCCCACGTCAGTGATTCTGAGTTACGATCAAGAATGAGGTGAAAATATATGATCCTTAAAAAGATGAAATAAAAATACTAAATATATTTTTAATGGGTACTTTAAGTTTTATTTCTGCTTTATAAGAATCTGGGAAAGTATTTTTAAAATAAATTTTTAAAGCATCAATATAAAGTGGCACCAGGAAACTTACTTAGATTTAAAGGTCTTGAGGGTAAAGGAAATGTGAACTTTTTCCTTAGGCAGTCATCCACTTCGTTCCTAAGACAGGGCAGCACTGAAAACAAGCTTTAGCAAACACTGATGATGTCAATTAAATAATGTTGTCTCTGGAACATAGCCTCCTATTTAATAGCAGCAGGAAGGCTGTGTGTAAGCAGAAATGTCCCAAGAAACTCACACAGAGGACATGAATAAGTATTAGGTTCTAAGGTGGGAGCTGAAACAAAATGGAGAGACTGAGTTCTTCAGGGTGAATCTGGTTATGATTCGGTGAACGAAACAACTGAGGCAAACAGCCTGAGAAACTGGAGATTTGTTCAGTTCCACATCTCAATACCTGTTGTATAACCTGAAGATAGCCTGAATCTCAGCAGAAAATGCTTGAAATAAACTTGACCACTGTTTGTAATGTTCTAATATATTTTTTTAAATAAATGAATCCAAATAGCAAAAATAGAAAAATAGCAGTGGGAAGGGGTTATGTCTGTGCATGATTAGATTTAAAGTGAGAATGTTGTGTCTTAATTCAGCAGCCTTGAAACATGTAGGCATTGACCTAATTTCTGCCAAGCCAAGAGGAAGATACTTTACACACAGATCACATAGGCCAGAGAGTAACAGGTGCTGTTCTCTCAGCAAATACCTTGGCCTCAAAAGCAAATCTCCTTCATTGCTCCTCTATCAGCAAAAGCATCATGCAAAGCTTAAAAAAAAATCTTCGTTTTGTTACCTTTGAGTTACATACTGAAGTTTACTTTTGAAATACCTCTTTGGGGTGGAGGTGGACCTATAAAACAGAAGGAAAGAATGATTCTATGAAATCTTCATCAAGGAGAAAATTGACAATTTAATGCAAAGTCTATATTTTAATATTATCTAGAGAACACTAAATAATTTCCTTTTCTTCCTGCCTAACTCTTAACCCTGGCCAACTTTCTGAGGACTAAGACAACTTTATATGTGATAAGAAGCTAGAAACTGGTGTCAGAGCATCTAAAAAAAAATTTTTTTTTCTAGTAAGTGTAGAGTAATGTGTTTCTAAAAATAAATTTCAATAGTCAAATATAGAGGAAGGCAACTTTTCCTGAGTGTGTTCTCTTTACTATAACCTAATTGTCCTCTGGTTTTAAAATAGAGCATAGTCCTGTACTTAAAAAGATAGCTTTCTTAAAGTGGGTCTCAAAGCAGAGTAGGGTGAAACTCCAACTTTTCTATCACTATGCTCACCATAGATACAACTTATGTTGTCCCTATCTTGAGCAAGGTGAAAAGCAAATTGTCCCTAGGCTTATGGAGCTAAAAGCAAAGACTTAAAAGCTGTCCTGTGGTAGGCTGAAGAGTGGCCTCCCTGGAATCAGAGAATGTTACTTATATGGATGGGGGTGGGAGGCAGGGGGAGTATTTTTCAGGTGTGATTAAATTAAGGGTCTTGAAATAGAGGGGTAATGCCGATAGGGTGAACCCTATATACAGTCACATGAATCTTTATAAGAATTAATAGGGAGATTTCACATAGACAGATAGTGGAAGACAATGTGACCATGGACATAGAGATTGGATAATGCAGACACAAGCCAAGAAATGCCAGAGGCCACCAGAAGCTGGAAGAAGCAAAGAATGAATTCTCCTCTAGATCCTCTGGAAGGAATGAGGCCCTGATGACCCCTGATTTTGGCCCAGTGATATTGATATTGGACTTCCGGCCTCCAGAACTGTGGAAGAATATATTTCTACTGTTTTAACTATCAACAGTATTAATTTGTTACAGCAGCAATAGGCAACTGATATGGCTTCTTCTGTTTACTTTCCTTTGGCACTAATGCCAACCTGCCTTTGTAGAGCTAGCCCTTCAGCATGTTATTGGTATTTGTAGAGTATTTTTCATTCAAGATGCCAAAGCAATTTACAACCATGTAAATAAGCTCAATTTTCTACCCCATGGGCCATTTAAGCAATACCAGAGCCTTCTAAAATTTGAAAGATGCCTGGATCATTTTATTTTATATTATTTGAGGTTTCTAGTAAGTAAAGAAATGCCAAAACAAGGTTGAAAAAATTATAGTGGAATTTAAATATTACAATTAGCCAACTAACACTTAGCAGAAGGAATACTGTATATATAGCTTCATTTAGAGATAAGAGCAAAATTTTGAATTTGGGGTCTATGGTGGACAGATTGCTACACCATCACCCTCCTTCCAGATCCTTCTTCAAGCAGAACTTATTTTGCCAGCTGCTAGGGATGTTCAGCAAGTGGCGTCCAGCTGCCAACTCTTCAGAATTTGCCTCTACTGCAGAGAGCTACTCTATTCAAGGTCATTCCTTTGCTGGGCAAGTTCTTTCTCTAGATTGGTTGATGGGCTGTGTACGCTCCAGAAGCCCCTCAGGTGGTGACTGAAGTTTCATTAGGCCTGCATCTCAGTTCTACTTCTCCCTCTGCCAGATCCTGCTTCTGTGCCCTTCTTTTCACAAGTCATACCCTGCACATCATACTCTGTCTGCTTCCAGAAAACTCATAGAAAACTTCATAGATGTGAGGCCCAGGTAACCAATACCCTTTAGTTTCCCAGAATTCTAAATTCATTCTTTCTGCTTCTGATTCCTCTTCTGGGATTGTACATTTCTATCCAGTTCAAATGAAGAATCATTCCCTAGAGCCAAGGAATGGAGCCTCTGCTATCTGCTCCACGGATCTCAGGGCACAAGGCTTCTCTGTAACACACAGAGTTCAGGAGCACGGTTCCTGAAATTCTTCTCATATCCTACTTTCTTTCAGGTTTTTCTAACTCTGGGGTTCTAACTATAGTCAATCAATGGATATTTGTTGAGGACCGCCTATGTACCAGGCACCATTTTATGATTCCAGGGGTACAGTGTTATATGCTCTTATCACACAGCCTAAATTGTAGCATGTGAATTACTTTAGGTCTACATTTATATACACCTTCCAGGCAAGGTAAAATGAGTTAATTAAGCTAGATGTAAAATAAGTTAGATGCAGAATAAATAAGGAGAGGTGGTATCTTTGACAAATAGGACAGAGCATACCACACCCTCCACCTTAACCCAGTGATCAAGCTTTGTGTTACAAACTAGGACAGCAGGTATTATGTGCTTCTTTGTGTGATGTAATGTAAAGTCTGCATCATGACCTCTGAATTATTTTTACTCTAAATATTTAACCTGAATTAATCGAGCCTTTTGATATGAAGTCCAGTTCACAAGAAAACTGACTATGACAATACCATAGAAGAAAAGGTGAGATGAGGGTAGCCTGTTCTACAGTAAAAGTGACTAATGTGACATAACCAAATGCAATGGGTGTGTTTTAATTGGATCCGAGCTTGAAAAGGAAATGAATGTAAAAGACGTTTTGGGAACAATGGGAAAATTTGAATATGGACTGAACAAAAGGGACATTTGAGAATTATGATTGATTTTTTTTTCCAGCATGATAATAACATTGCAATTATGTAGGAAACTCTCCTTATTTTTAAAAATGCATGCTAAAGTATTTAGGGATAAAGTAACATATCTACTTAAGATGCCTCAGCAAAAATATAAATATATAGATATAGGTATTTAATCTTATAATAACTATAGCAAAATATTAACAATTGTTGAATGTAGAAGTGAGGGAATAGATATTTATTTTTTTTCTACTTTTCCTTAAGCCTTAAGAGTTTTATAATTAAAAACTTTAGAAAAAAATAATGCAGCTCTTGTCCATTATTGTCATGAGGAAATTCGGCCTGGTGTTACTAGATACTCAGTATTCAAAGTGATCAGAAATATAGAATTTGTAAAAAAAATGTTCCACTTAAGAAAATATGAGCAATCAAATTAAAAAAAAAAAAAAAAAAAAAAAAAAAACAAATAAAAATCAGCATCAAAAAAACCCTCCATGCAGACCTACTGCAATGTATTTGGATGCTAAAGCTGACCCCTAAGCCTCTAATTTACCATCTCTGATTTAGATCCTTTGTACCTTAACCCTTTTCCGTACACCTTAGCTCTCTCACCCTTCATCTCTGTTTTTCTTCTTTCTCAAAGTGATATCTAGCTAACTCGGTCCTTTTCTCACTCTTGCTCTTCTTTTTTCCCAACTGGACTCTGCCACTTTGCAGTTTCACTGAACAGTTGGCAGATAATGTGAGAATTAATCAGGCTGTGGATTTCTCTGGAGTATCAGATGATTTAGCAAACTGAGAATTGTTTAATAATTATCCTAGAACACTAAACATTATCCTAATGATCTAAAATAGTTATTAAAACTCCCCACTTAAGATTATTAAATTGGAACATCTGTCTTCAGGAAGCATTTCTAGTGCATGTAATATTTGCAAAACATTTACAACTGCTTTTAGTTATATCTCAGACCCTATGATAGGGTCATAGCTTCTCCTTATTAATGACTGAAAACACTAGGCACGGAGTCCTAAAGGTAACTTGAGTCCCGGTAAGAGGAGGTATTAGACCTAGGCAAGCTTCCTGGATGACAGGCTGCTGCTTATCCAACTGTGCCACGTTCTCTCTAGCTCTTGTTTGCTTTATTAGCTAATTACCAGGCTGCATATTCAACCCAGGTTCCAACTATATTAAGGGCTATTTACTAGCTAAAATCAATACCCTTTCGATTAGACACCTGGCGTGGCTTTTGGTAACTAAGCATTATTTGGGCTTCACTGCTTTTACTCCATCAGGGAGATGGGAAAGTGCTTTGTTTTGATTTTTTACACTTAGTGGCTACTGCTCTTAATGGTGTGAGATAAAGGGCAGTGGAGACTCACTCTGCCATGGCAGAGACTAGGAACAAACACATAATATTTACTGCACAAGGAAAGGGGAAAAGAAAAATAGCATGACGAACAGTGGTTTTACTATTTTAAAGTTATTTTTCAATTAGAGGAATCTCTTTAGATATATATCTGGTGCTTCAGGCACTGTATTAGCCTTAAAAAATACAAAGATAAATAAAATACATTTTCCAGCTTAGTCAAGTTGGAAAGAATAACATTGAAACAATAATTTCTATAAAAGAGCAAAAAGAGCAAAAAAGAGATGTAGAACTGTGTTTTGATATAGCGTGGCAAAGGGAATGATTCATTCTTTTTAGAAAGAAAAATGCCAAGGAGGCCTTTTATATTGCTGACAGTGGTGAAACCAACCCAAAAGACTCTTTTTAATGTACGTATTTTATTACAGAAATAATCCACATTCATTTTGGAAACATGAAAATATATAGAGAAAAAAGAAAAAGAAATCCCTATAACCCCACCAACTCAGATCACAATTAACCACTGTCAATAACTTGCTATAAACATTATAAAAATATTTTCTATGATATACATGTACAATTTCGTAAAATAATAAAAATCAAAAAAAAAAATAATAACTGAAGACATTGGCTTTTCCTCAGATCATTCAAAACCAGGTCTTTCCACTTACTATCTTCATGACTTCGGGTAATCTGCTTAATCTCTCTGAGCTCACTTTTCTCATTTATAATATATTGGTAATGATACCTACCTTACTGGAGTGTTGTAAAGATAAATGATTTGATAGAAGTACAATTCTTAGAACAAACACTGGGCTATATAAAGCACTCAACATATTCATTCATCCAACAGACGTTTATCAAGAGCTCTTCGTACTAAGCACTTAGATCACATCAGTAACCTAAATATAGTATTTATTTTTTAAATTATCATCATTATTAATATAATGGTCTGTAAATCCCCTTTCATTTAACAAAATATTAAAAACTTTCTGTGACAATAAACATGAATTTATATCATCATTTTTACTGGATGTATAGCATTTCAAGGGGTAGATATACTGTAATTTATTCCACCAATCTCCTATTCAAAGGACCTAACCTATAAAGATGACTTCTCACCTGTATTATAGATAATACTGCTTTAAATAACTTTGTACTTTTATCCAGTTGGTTAAGAATAAATCTTTTAAGCGTAATTATTGAGTCAAAGATGATGAACATTTAAAAACTTTTAACACCTATTAATAGCTTACACAAGGAAATCATTCAGGTGGAATGCTGCTAAATTATTGAATTCAAGTAGGCTGAAGCATGAGGAAACAATTCTATTCTTCCTTTAATTAGCCTGAAAACTTAAACTTTTGAACATTCAGTTATGTGCCAGTGCCTGCATGTACCTAAATTCCATATATAAATCTCCGAAGGACTTAAGGAAGAATGTTCATGTGGTGCTGAAGCTATACATTTCACTTATAGATAACCACTTATTGAGCTTAAGAAAGAATGTTTCATTTTCCAAACCACATGGCATCTGGAAGATCACTGTCCTGAGCCAATCCCTGGGCTAAGAATGCAGGACTGACTATTTTCAAAGGTGTGCTTTTCACTGTAAAAACTCTCAAACTTTTCTTTCTCATTCAGAATACTCTGAGTATTACCTAGTGTGGTTTTGACTTACAAATCCTAAGACCCTTGAATAAATCTTTGACATTTATTTTTAGACAAAACCTCCTGAATTCTTCTAGCTGGAAGGGAGGGAGGAGAGAGAGGAAATCATCAACGGAAAGGAGTTCATTATCTTCAAGTTGTTCTGAGGTGAGGTCATACTCTAAAATAAGGCATCTTTGGGGCTAAATAGATTATAAGGACCAGTAATTTTAAAAGAGAAACTCACAAATAGTCTTAGGCAAAGGATATAAAGTATCAGCGTTGTTTTTTTTTTTTTCTTTAAACTTGCAAGCATACTTTAAGAAATTGGGGCACATCTGAAATGCTCGCATGACGATTTTCATGATCTACAACTCCAGACAGAATTTTCAAGAAAGGCAAACCACTGTTACTTCTTTGCCTGCTCTGCCAACACCTACTCAACCCTCTCTCTCCTCCCATGAAAAGTACAGAATGACAAAGTTGCTTGATGCAAAGTTGTTGTTTTTACATTAAGTGTATGTAAAAATAAACTGGAGCACTTATTTTAAAATGCTTGTTCCTAGGAGTAAAGGGTACCTACATAAATTTTGTCTCTGTAATTACAGGTTAGGGATGAAAAATTTGCAAATTAATAAGCATTCTCAACTAATTTAATGTAGGTAGTTCTCAGACTACACCATGTTGAACAGACTACACGCTGAACAACTCTGCTGTAGACCTTTGATACTCAAAGGGCTGTTTCTGTTTAAGCAGGAAAAACATCACATGAATGCTTGTTAGAAATGCAAAATCTTGAACTTCACCCTAGACCTACTATACAGAATTTGCACTTTAACACGTTTCCTGGGTGATTGGTATGTACATTAAATTTTTATAAACCATATTCTGTAGATTAACTGTCAATAAATAATCTGTGCGTAGATCTAACAGAGAAAAAATTTCCCATGAAAAATAGAAGTCCCATCTATTTGGTTCTTGGGGAGAACTAGAATCCAGATAACACTGGATACTGGGAAGATGCAGAAAGAAGCCTTGTATCTCAAATTCTTTCCAGCATCAATTAAATAATCTGGGTTTAAAAATTCCCAGAAGGATAAACCTGTGGCATATAAGACTTCTTCACTGACATTCTAAGAAAAGTAATGAGAAAAAATGAGATCTAAATAGTCTATTAATAGTTCTCTAGTTATCCCCTTCTGCTTATATATCAATATTTAACTCTTTTCTAAGTATAAATGACTTTATGGGAGGTTGCAGCAAGAAAGACATCAGCAGCTCAAAGTGTGATCAATAGATGCTAAATGAAATAAAATTGGTTTTGATTTTATTTCTCTTGTCAGTTTCTATTGACCAACCTTTTAAATTGTAAAATTATGCACCTGGAACTAAAAAATAAAAAATAATAGGGCCAGTGATGGAGCTTTTATTTAGCATTACTAGTTGATATTTTAAGAAGTGAAAAATTGGTAGACTTTAGAGCTCCAGGAGAGAAAAACAGATAGCCCACATGATCAGTTATTTAAATCAATCAAGATCTCTAAAATGAAGGAGCTTCAGTGAGGAAAGGTGGCCTAGCTCTTTATTGAATCATGTGATTGGCAACATGTTTATTCCAGATAGCTGTCTTTCAAGTGGATGCCTTTTTGAAATGGGTGTCTGGGCAATCAGAGTTTAAGTTATTCATTTGCATTACAAGAAGAACAAATAAATGTCAGAGTTTATGTTATAGTACCATTCCTCACTATTTTTATTTCCTGTATTGTTAACATCAAATCAACTTTTTAATCTATCTTACTTTTAACTTACTTTTTAATCTATTTACTTTGAATCTAAAGTTCTCCTAAGAAATAATTCCCATAATTAAATGTTTAATATAAACAAAATAAATTAAAAATTTTAAGTATCCACATGTCACCTAAAAGTATCTCATGAACCAACAGCTTTTAGAAAATCCTGACATAATAAGTGCTCAATAAATATTTGGTAAATTAAGAAATAAATCTTATTTTTAACATCTTGTTCAGGAACTTGAATACATGAGATACAAATGGAAAATCATTGCCTATTTATTAAGACTTTGCCCTAGATCATTAAATCAACCATAATTTTCATCTAATGTCCTGTGTTTAATTTTGTACAAAGTCTCAGATTTTACCTAATTACTTGTATTAATCAAACACTATTTTGTAACTTTTCAGGGGTCTTTTTTTATTTGTTTTTCATGTTGCAGAGAATGAGATTAAAGAGGAAACAGAAGGTGGTCCAAAGCTAGATTCTTCTGAGTAAATTGGATTAATTCATCCTTCGATGAATACTTATTACGTGTGAGGCATTATGCTAGTTTCTGATAATAAAAGATAAATAAGACTTAATCTTGAAATCAAATTGTTTAAAATTTTATGAGAAAACCCAGCAGTTAAACAGATAAATGTAATTCAGGGTGATAAACATTTCACAAAAGGTATGTATCAGTGTCTCAGGGGTACAAAGGATTGAGTGACCAACAATGCCCGAGGACAGCTAAGGGGAGGTTTCAGTAGAGTCAGGTAGAAGCTAACCTCCAGGATCTGCTACCTTAAAAGGCACCCAGAATCATTTTTAAAACACATGAATAAGTAAAGGAATAGAGTCAGATGTTAACACTTGGATATACAGAAAAAAATCAATTCAGATCTAACCTGTCCAGTATGCCTAGCAAATGAGTTTGAACTTCAGGATAAAGTGATATGAAACATGAGGAGACTGAAATATTCTTATTTAATTTTAAACTATGAATTCTGACACATTTGTTCAAGTAATATTTTCTTCCAGTCTGATTTCAAAGGATGAGTTATTTCCATTTTTATACAAGTAAGGTTTTGGGGAAAATATAAGATGAGGTATAAGACCTATGATCCAATGCCAACTCTGCCAGTGACAGGCCTCCTGTTAAACCACAGCAGCTCTGATGGCATCCAGTTTTGGATTCTACTTGCAAAATATATTTAGAGTCTAACGACTCAACATTGTCATCTTGGTCCCAGCCTTCATCATATTTTGCAAGGATTACAGAAATAACTTCTTAACTCGACTCATTGCTTCCTTTCTTGCCCCATTCACTCTATTCTCAACTCAGCAGCCAGTCTACTCCTGTTAAGTAAAATTAGGCCATTCCTCTGTTTAAAATTTTCTAATGGCTTCCCTTATCATTCAGAACTAGAGCCAAAGTCCTTACCATGGCCACCAGCTACCCTCTTATCACCCCAATCTCATGTACTATCACTTTCTCCTCCCTCATTCCATTCTAATCACAGGACTGCCACTATTTCTTTAAAAAGAACAGCACCTTTTACTTTTTTCATGGTTTATTTTTCTCCACAGCACTTATCACCATTTAGAGAACTCTACATTTTTATCTTATTTATTGTGTCTTTTGTTGATATCTCAATATTAGAATGTTAGTGTCACAAGGGCAGGGTTTTTTGTCTGTTTTGTTCATGGATATATCCTCAGTGACTCAAGGAGTATATGGCACATAAAAGCGCTCAAAATATAATTAATGTACCTCTAAAGTAATTAATGAGAAGTGAAGAGTTTGGATTAGACTTCCTTTTTGTTCTCCTCTTCCACAGTTGCATAATAGCACATGTCATTATAATGTCTACAAGACAGAGGAAATAAGAACACTTGTCATCATAATTACATAATTTCTGAATCTAGTTAGATATTATGTAATATGTTTATGTCCTTATTTAACAACACATATAAAAGACCCATTGATCCCTTCTGAAACTATCATTGTTATTTAGAATATATATGAAATAATTGATAACATTCCCCATTTTTAAATGCAAATAGCATCGAAATCACAATCATCTAACAAATAAGCACTCGGCAAGTGAAATAAATCCAAGAAAGAAAATATCATATGATCTCACTTACACATGGAATCTAAAGAACAAAATAAACAAATAAACAAAACCAAAAAGTGAAATAAAAAAATAAAAAGTAAGCAGTCATTAAAGTCATACTAGTACTAAATAAGCTTTGAAAAAGTTTTTAGATCTCATCCACTTTGAATGTAAACAGTTAATTTCTTTTTTAATAAAGTTCACCAAAAATATGATACTACTAAAGCCATTGAAATGTCACAGAGTTGAAGAGTCAGAATGTAACTTGAGATCATTTGGTTCACATCGTTTCCATAAAACATGTGGATAACTAAGCTATTCCGGACCCATGTATTTCTTCGGATAGAAACACATTTAGATATATTTATAAGAAGCAGTATGAGTACTTTTACATAATAGACCTATACTTTAAATTTTAATGTGAATGTTTGACCTCACATTGATTCTCCTGCTTCAGCATCGATTATTACAGAAACGTTGGGTTTAGCCTTCAATTTATGTAAAATTTAAAGAATAAAAAACATAAATAAGTAGTAAGCTGTATGTCATTTATGTTCAACAACTATTGGTCTGCTTTAAAACATTAATTCTGAAAGCAGTTTCATTTAGAATGCTAGGATGAGAATGGATTAATGACATGTTCCCTGTAATTGTATTATATTTTTTAAATTTAAGTAACAGCAAGAATGACAAGATCTTGTCTTTCAATTATAAGGATACTCAAACTTTGTCTACAAGCAATTTGTGCATTTGCATCAAAACTTTTAAATATAGCATTGCAAATTATTTAAGCAGAAGTGACTGAATTTTTGAAGCAAGCTCAATCTAATTGAATACTTTTCCTGATTCACTAATTGTGTTGAGTATATAAATTGCTTTATAAAATTTCAAGAATTTAGAATGAAAAAACCTATATTTCAGCCCCAATTCTGCCTCTTTAAAATAGTAGCTCTATTTTTCTAACCCTCAGTTTCTACACTAGTAAAACAAAGAAATATTACCTATTACACAGAGTTGTTGTAAAGCTGAATGCTTGTAAAAGTACTTTGTCACAACGCATACACTATAAACATAAAGGGCCATCATGATTACTAATTTTGACATTACCTCTATTAAAATAGCCCCAAAAAGACTAAGCAAAAATTATGCAATATTGATGAAATAAAGAACTGCCATTTTTGTTAACTCAGCAAAAATATATTTTGGCTGCTATGTAGTTTCTTCTCTCAGTTTTATATTTATTTGTCATGTAACCATGTTGCTCATCTTTATACTGATTATAAGCAGGTTTTATAATATTAATTCTCAGTTATTATTATTATTATTTAGCTAACATTTATTGAGCTAAGCTTATTATGTGCCAGACACTGGAAAAACTTTATATGTGTTAGTCTATTCACTTCCCACAACAATCCTATTAGGTAAATATAGTTGTCTGCCTATTTTATCAAGGAAGAAACTGGGACAGAAAGGTAAATGCCTTGCCTAAGTTCACAGAGCTAGAGATAGAGATAGAATTTAAACCTTGGTAACCTGACCAGATTCTGTACTTTTAACCATTATACCATGCCACAAGGGTTTCGTGCAATCATCTGCAGTGCTTCCTAAGGTGGACTGATAAAGCCTACCTCTCTGTTACTTAACACTGCTAGTAGTAGCTTCGGATGGTTACCAGGTTTCTTAACTGATTTGGGCAAGCCCTTTCACTCAGGGTGGTAAACTGAGCCAAGGAAAGTACTTAGTCTCTGTGTGGGCTTGGCTTTTCATCCAGAGAATTTTTCTGGCCAGACATAATATTCCTTAAGCTTATGAAGAATTCTATGCGAAGAATCTTTATCAATGATTCAAACACTTAAATGCTGTTTTTATAATATGTACTGGTTCTAATATATATATAATATAGGATCATGGAGTCAGAATATGGCAATTATATTTGGAATTCCTTACTTTTCTGAGGAACAAGTTTAGTTTTAAGGACCCTTAAGGTCATAGTAGAAGACATCTCATTAGCTTGATAACTTCCAGCTACTTGATGCTAAAAGAAAAACTGCTAGAAATGTCCAATCGCTGTATTGCTTAATATACAGAACTTAATATGACTAGATAGTTTCCAATCAAATACATAGCAAATCTGTTATAGAGTATAGACCAGTTGTCAAGAGTATAAGCTCTGGAGTCAGAATCCCAGTCCACTACTTACTTTCTGAAGGATCTTTAGCGAGTTACTTAAATCTTAGTTTTTCCATCTGTTAACTAGAAATGTTCTAGTTTTCAGTAATTATTTTGCTGTTAATTCAGCTAAACAAAGATTGGTTTCTTAAAAAGACTATATGTAGTTTTACTTATCTTCATCAACCTTATTATTTTTCTTCCACTACATAGAATTAGTCTTAGAAGTGAGGCGGGGGGGGGGGGAGGAAATTGCATTAAATTGAAAATAATTTGTCTGTGTTAAGCATTCAATTAGTTAACCAAATGCAATATTTCTTTCACCAATGAAAGTAATTTTGGGGGGTAAAAAATTATTTTTTTTACTCATACACACACATACATATATATATTTAAATTATTTAAATACTTTTACTAATCTTTTTTTGATTAAATCTCTGGTAGTTAGGATGTTACTTTTAGAGAAGAGTTTTTTGTGGAATTCAGTTCTTTCTCCTTAATATTTATGTTGAATAATTTCTTGACTTTCTAGTATCAATTTACTATTGGTTCTAGCTTTGTATTGCTTAAATTGTAAGACCTGATTAAGTCTAGAATTCACATACATATGCATTCATACACACACACACACACACACACACACACACACACACACACATATACACACACACGATAGAGGAAAGGGGAAGAGTAAAGACGTCTCTAAGTAACTAATAGCAGTATTAACCTTTTAAGCATGAACTCAAGATAAGATGGTCATGAATCTTAAGGAGCAAGACAAAGTCAAATAGTATATGAGTTTGCAATACAGCTGCTTGTAGTAAATGAGTATAAATAAAAAATAAAACACATGTGTTAATGGTTCTTTTTGTTCAACCAAAGTTAAATCTGTTAGTTTCTATTGAGATTTTATTCATTTCCACATTTTCACTGCTTTTTCCGAGATAGAAAAGGCTCAAGGCATTTACAAACAACTCAAAAGATGGATTTGTCCACTACATTACCACATACTTAAAGAAAAATTAAATTTGTGCAAAATGCTGAGGGGGCAGAAAGTTGTATAAAGCATTGCTTTGGCCCTACTCTCTAGTCTGGTGGCATCCAATCTGGAACCTTAGCAACTGAGCTGAACTGAGTCTAGGCAGCCTTGGATTAAAGGAGACAAATGCCCAAAAGAGGGAGTACCAGGTTGCAAAAAAATTGAGAACTATATCCAACAGCAAGTCTGGGGCTATAGGGAAGGGAAAACAATAGAACACACTCCCCCTCAAAAGGCAAAATTTAGGAGCAGAGATGCTGTGGAGTACCAACACTAGCAAAGTACAGACTGGGTGGGCAGGTTTGTACATAGAGAAATTAAATCTTTCTATGACCTACTATACTATAATTCTCATGAGTACTCACTAGTTGTGAATGAACAAAGATGCTTGGAAAAGAATCCATCCCTGGTCAGGAAGGCTTGGCTTACTACTTCACCATACATTGTATATTCTCAAAGTTACCTCGAGACAATTGTCTGGCCATCCAACAGATTTTAATTATAAGGAAGATATGTTAGAAACAGCAAAAATCTCTTAAGCAAGGAGCAGATGCACTAGAGCCAGTTGTAACTTTATCAATGCTATTAATATAACAATGTGTCTCTGGGAAGGCGTTAGGGCCACTTGGCTTAAAACAAAGAGGAACGGTTCAGCTATGTGCAGCTCATCCAAGGATGTAAAGAGTCTAGTCCATGAACCCTATTCAGTTTCTGTGATAGAAATATATACCCATCGTGAAGATGGAAACATGAAGTATTTCATAAGCTGATGCCAATGAGCATTTTAATTTACAATAAATTCTCCATGCAGTAGCTCCATGTTTACCAATATCCATCGAATTACACCCTCATTTCCCTTAAGCTTTGATCATAAGAAGAAAAGTGCTCTGGTCATGTATAAATGATAATGCTGATCAAGGAGAACAGAGTAGTTTGAATTGGAAATCAAATAATTGCTTTTCTTGTTTTATGTGCATCTGACTCGGAGGTGGTTTTATTCTGATTGTTCTAACAAATGAACTTTCTGAGCTTACAAAATTGAAGACCAGAAGCTGTGGGAAAGTAACCAAGGAAAATGTTTCATGGCGAACACTCTTGGAAAGCATTTAGCCTGATTTTGACCTTGAGACCTGCTTTCATCAAACTTCAAACTAAAGATTGATAATTACCCACTGAATTAAAGATATTCAGATAATTATGTTTTTAAAATTATTTTTATTCTATTTATTACAAAAGTAATATATGTAGAATTTTTAAAAATATGAATACACAAAAACTCAAAATTTAAAATTGCCTGCAGTAATAATTAACATTTACTGGGTCCTTACTATGTTTCAAGAACTATTCTAAGTGCTTAAATGTATTAAGTCATTTATTTCTCAAAACAACCAAAGGAGGTTGGAACTATTATTTTCCCTATTTAATAGATTTTAAAACTAAGGCAGAAAAGTTAAGTAACACATCAAAGCTCGAGGAGCTGGTCGAAGGCAGTGTGTGCACTTATCCCCACACTATACTTGTCTCATAATCCCCTCTTTCCTACAGTCCTCTTCTTACAATTAGATACATTATTTTCCTTGCAAAAATGTGGTTATACTATAAATATATTTTTATAATGAGCTTTTCTCCCTCCCACCCCCATAATATCACAATTTATCATGAAGTTCTTCAGAGACAAAACCTTGAGGTATAATCATTGGACACTACAGTATCATTGTTTCCATGTCCTTTCCATTGACAAAACCAAGAAAAATCATGTTTTTATGATGATTTTTTAGTGATAATCTACACTCAAATTCAATAATTCAGAGTTCTTTTTCAGATTTTCCCAGTCTATATTTTTATCTCCCTCTCCAAAGTGTAAAATTTAGTACCACAAAACATCAATATATTACTCATTTGTACTATGCTAAAATGCCTATAGTTTCCAGAATCAGTACAGCAGTGCCACTATTAATGACACATCTACATGTAAAGTTGAAGATTTCTTTGCAAATTTTTTCATATGTCACTAAATTTATATAGTCAAAGTAGTGTTTTAAATGTAACTTGAGTTAATTCTTTTGCATATATGTGGTTATGTTTTATATATAGTTAGGATCTTTGGTTTCTTTTTACTTTTAAATTTTGGGGTTTGCTTTCTTCATCATTTCTTATTAAATATTTTTATCTGAATACATTTAAATCGTTCAAAATACAAAGCTATATACAAATGTACACTCAAAGATGTCTTACTTTCATCTGCCTCATTCTCACACATCCCCCATAGGCTTCTCCTTCTTATAGTTCCTTTTGGAAACAAACAACAACAAAAAAGTACATGTATGTATATGTGTGAGTGTGGGTATGTGCATGTGGAGGCGAACATATGTACGAATGCACAACTAATTAGGAAACGGGTTACATTTATAAATGAACACAGCACATTAAAGAGCAAATTAGAAAATTCACAAAGCTAGGATGATTAAAAAACAATGTATTTGACAAAATAAATGTATATATTTTGCAGTGACATTTGTATGATCGAAAAAAAGAAAATAAAAATAAAAATATTTTATTCTCTCCCTAAAGTTTTGTGTCTTTCTTGTTTTATGTTATACTTCTCTCTGTTACCCTTCATGAGCATTAATTATATCTAATGTCTCTGATCTCTAAAATAGTCATAAAAATAAAACTATAAATATTTAGATTATGAATTATTCTAAAAACTTATCCAAAGCAAAAAAACTATTTTTAAAAAAGTAGTCATCGATTATTTTATCTATGTGACTTCCTAAGGAAACTATACTGTAATTTGTTTCAGGAACTAATACATTCTTAAAATAATTAAATACTTTTATCAGATTACTTCAATTAAATCTCTGGTGACTAGGATGCTACTTTTGGAAAAGAGTTTATTTGTGGAATTCAGTTCTTTCGTAAATATTCATGCTGAATAAATTCTTGATTTTCTGGTATCAGATTACTATTGAGTCTAGCTATGTGTTGCTTAAATTGTAAGACCTAATTAAGGCTAAAATTCACACTAAGTCTGAAGTTAATGTTATTAATAAACAAATATACTGGTCTCTGCCAAGTCAAAAATTTAAGACTATAATATTTTTATCGCTGAGTTTCTTCTTCCTGACAGATAACCTGATGTTTTAGTTTGCTAGGGCTGCTGTAACAAAGTACCACAAACTATGTGGCTTGAACAATAGAAATTCATTGTCTTGCTGTTTAGGAGGTCAGAATTCTAAGATCAAGGTGTTGCAGGGTTGGTCATTTTGTGAGCTATCTGTTCCATGCCTCTCTCCTGGCTCCTGATGGTTTGCTGGCAATATGATGTTACTTCATTTGTAGAAGCATTGCTCCAATCTCTGCTTTCATCTTCAAATGATGTTTTCCCTGTGTATGTGTATCGTTTCTGTGTCCAAATTTTCCCTTTTTATAAGTTCAAATTCATATTGAATTAAGATTTACCCTACAATTTCATCTTCATTATTTCCAAAGACTATTTAAAAAAAAAAAAAAAAAAAGGCCATATTCACAGGTACTAAGAGTTAGAACTTCAACATATAAACTGGGGGTCGGGGGACAGGCAGACACAATTCAACACATAATACTTGATAAACATACCAAAACTTACTATTATAATATTCTATTATATCTAGGGGTAATTTTACAATGTTTGAATATGGCATGCTCAGTGCTATCATTCCAGAATATGAGAGAGAAAGATAGAGACAGAGAGAGACAGAGATTATTTTTAAATATTTTCAGACCTCAGAGTTTTCTATCAAAAATATTGATTAATATTACTATGCATATATATTGAGGAGTATTAATAAGTTACTTTGTGCATGCAATTCCCAGCATCAATCAGAATATGTGAACACAGACTTTATATCAAATATTGTGTTAGGGACTACTAAAAATCCATCCCACACACACACGAAAAACTATATAAAAGTGTATCTGATCACAAGTAAAACATATTAGTAAAATATGAGTAATAGTAAAATATACACATAGCAAATATTTAAGAGCTAGATTTTGAAAGTGACTAGAAATATTGCAAGAGCTCAGAAAAGAAAAATACAAATGAACTTTTTTAATATATAAACACTCTAAAAAATCAACAAGAAAGTGAGAAACATTTTAGTAAACAGGGTTCATCAATTGATTAAATTATATTATATCTTCCTACCGTGGAGTACTCTGCAATTATTATAGCAGGGGCAGATCTCTACCCTACATAGAGAGAGAGGGTAGACAAAAAATTATTAATGGCTGAAAACTTTAAGAACTGGGTTCAGGAAATGGAGAAGAAAAGAATACTAGAATGGAGGGTGAATTTTATTTTTGACTTCATATTTTTCTGTACTGTTTGTACTTTTATAATGTGTATGCTTTACTTTTGATTATTTTTTGAGTTGAGAGGAACTCATTTGTCTGGAGTTGAATTAATCATACTGCTCTGTTAATGACATATTATTATCATTTGGCCACATCGCTTTGTTGTTTTGTTTATGCATATATATAATATATATATTTTATTCACTTTTATTCCCATATTCATATTTTATCCCTTTTGCCTCCCCATAAGTCATCATTATATTGTGTTTCACATACATCTTTTTGTTTATATGTTACTTTACAAAACACGTATTGTTTTTGGCATATAATTTCAAACATATAAATTATATGGTTATATCTCATTTTGTAGGTTATATTATTTACTAGGTACCATGTTTTTAAGAGTATCTGTGTTGCTCTGTGATACATCTAATCTGTTCCTGCTATGCGCTTCCTACAAGTCATGCTGTGTACCATCATGATTCACTTGTCCACTCTTCCAGAGGACAATTTGGTTGCTTCCACAAGTGACAATGCAATAAATTTCCTTGTACAAGTACCTTTATTGACCACATAAAAATTTATTTGCAATAAGCACCCGAGGTTTACATGTAAACCTGATTTGCCTAAGTGGTACCAGCTGCTCTCCCAAATGGCTACCACCATCCACATGCTCACAAGTGGTATGCCGGGATCTCCTGTCCCCATGTCACTGCCCGCACTTGGCATGGTGCAGTTTTATAATGTTGCCTAGTTTAGTAGGTATAAAATGACATCTTTTTTTAACTTGAATTTCTTTTATAACTTTTTAGAAAATTAATGAGGCAATGTCTCCTCCATCCAAATCTATTATCTTTCCTTTCACTTTGCTATGACTTCTCTTAGAATCCAAATGTGTGTTTCATTTTACCAAAATTTGTATATTTTCTCTACAACCTGACACTCATCATCTTTCAAAGCAATACAAAAAGTTCACAGATTATTATTGCTAAGAAGAGTCTAGGTGATCTAGAATAACATCCTCACTTTAAACTCAAGGAAACTAAGGTCTGGAGAAAATAAATGACACATTTTATGAAAATAAATAAAATAAATAATATTATTATTTAATAAGTAATATTAAAGAGATGCGAGAGCAGAACCAGAACTGATAAGCAGCAAGGTGCAGGGTGGAAGAGGCAGCACTCTGGAGTTAGACAGAAAAAGGAAAATAAACTGGTTAGAAAAGTTGAAAAAGGTTTTCCAGAGAGAGCTAGGGCTGAAACTATGCTTTGAAAGATGCATAGAAAAGAAGGGGAAATATTTCAGATAGAGAAAGTGACCTAAACAAAGCCATCATTATGAGATGAGCATGCTGTTTTGTGCATAACAGAAAGCAGTAAGAATGTATGACTACAATCGGTAAAATGGGTGTGGGGCTTGGGGAGTCTGGAGGATCTAGCCAGGACTGGTTACTTAATTCTTAGGGCCCAGTGCCAGGTGAAAATGCAGGGTTCCTTATTCAAAAAGGGTGACAGAAGAGCATTAAACCAAGTGTGAGGGTCTGTGAGACTGCACAGGTTATACATTCATGAATTTCTCCTTGAATCTAGCAAGTTTTAGAAAATGTGGTTGGAATTAGGATTCAGAGAGGTTTATGAGCAGGAGTAATATAATTAAAGCAATGTTTTAAAAAATTTAGACCTCTCTGGGGAGTAATTCTGCAATATGTATCAAAATTTTAAATGCATTTGTTTTTTGACTTAGCAGTTACACTTCTAGTAGTTTATCCTGTAGATATTTTCACACATGAGCAAAACGGCATTTGTTCAAGGATAGTCATTGCAGAAACAGATTAAATGTCCTCTGTTAAGGAACTGGCTAAGATAATTACGATACCTTCATGCAGTGGACATTCGCACCATCTTCATGCATCTTAGCATTACTGCTGGATTCATTTCCTAAATCCTTAGGAAACTTAGCTGTGGGGCATTACACGTGACTGTGGGATGGAATAAATAAGTTCTAATTTCTAGTCAGTAAAGGCTGTTAAAAACAAATACAGAGCCATTAAAAGGAAAGAGGTAGTTCTAAGTATATGTAGAAACAAATTTTCTGAGGTCGATTTTTCTGAAAAAAAAGATGAAAAAAGGCAATGAGCACAATAGTATGCATGGTATGTACCATTTATGCATAAAAGTAAAATACAATATTTGTATCTACATAGAATATCTGTGGAGGGAAACAAAAAATTGATGACAGTGGTTTCTTCTAGGAAAGGGAACCAGTTAACAGGGGCGGCTGAGATGAAGACACACTTTTTAACGCATACTCTTACACCTTTTGAAATTTGTATCATATGCATAGCTTACTTATGAAGCAAAGACTAAATGACTTGGGAGGAAGAGAGAGCCCTTGGGAAGGGAGAGGAAAGCCATTTCTGTCATTCGATGGTAGGTGGCCAAGAGGCACAGCTCAAGATATTCAAATAAATATTGTACCCAGTGGTGAGTTTCAAGAAAAGGATATTCGCACCCACATTTCCTTCACCCTGAGGACTGTATTTATTTGAAATTATTTCAATTTTTAAGCCAGCAATAAAAAATGATTGGATTTTCACAAATTCAGGAAAATTAGAAACAGAGGGAGAAAGAGAGAGAAGAGTAAGAGAAGGAGAGAGAAAATTCAACTGGTAGCAGCACACAGGATAGCAAAGGAAATCACTCCTTAGCCTAGGAAGTAAGCTGGTAAGAGTTTATACTAGTAGAAGGGATGGGCATGAGGAGGAAAAGCAAGCTCAGGGCCATTTTAAAAGGGAAAAATCAGACTTGTTGACTGGTTGAGACATACTGGAGGACTAGGAATGAGCATATCATGAGCAAGATGATTTTGCAGTGACAGCTTCCCAGGAAAAATTGCTGCATTCTCAACACTTGCATGCACCTGAGAATTATACCTGGATACTTCATTTCCATGCCTTGATTTTAATCCTTAGGAAAGTAAGCCTTGGGGTACTACTTGTGATTCTAAAATGGAATAATTAATGATTTAATTCCCAGCCAGTAAAGGGCAATCCAAATGACTGGCTCTATCATTTCCCCAGGGCTAGTTTATAACCTGGGACAGAAATAAGCTGTGTGTATTAAATCAATACAATCACTCAAAATTAAAAAAAAAAAAGTCATTGCTTTTGTGGCTGTGTATTATGTGAACTATTTCTGTTTCTTAATGGTTTGCTTTCTCCAGATGATATAAATCTGGCCACATTTCCACAGTAAGCCAACACTAACCAGGGACTAGGTGCCTTGAGCAAGTATTCCAAGGTGCTATGATGCAACTTACAATCCCTTGCCTGCCCCATTGGGCTGTCACAATGACCAGGTTTCTTAAGACTGATGATTGTATAACATTTTATGGCACTCTCTCTTTTCTTCCTTACTGCCAACCTCAGTGGGGCCACTCATCAGAGCATGGGGTCACAACAGATTAAGGAAAGTGTTAGAGTGTGCAACCCAGAAGGCACTGTTGGCCATCTTGTGATCTTTCCATGTTTGACCATACCAATAATGAAATCACTTCCTGCAAACAGCACCTCTGATGTGAAATAGAACGAATACAGAGTACATTTATGAAATATAATAATACCTGTATTTGTCATGATGGTACTCAGAATTAGGAAAGGTGGAGGGGGCTCTGCTTGCCTGAAGAAGCCATATCTCCACAGATTCCATGACATCTCACTCCCCTGTTTCTCTGCTTTTGACTCCCCAACTCCTTCCTCTTCCTAAAATAGACCTTCCTAAGGCTCTATGCTCAGCTCTCTTCTCTCTGTGACTTCCTTCTTTCACTCCTACATTCTCACCTTTCACTTCTGTGCAGTTAGTTGACTCCCAACTCCACCTCTCTAGTTTTGATTTCTCCAGATCTAGATGTCAACTACTCAGAAGGCATCTCTCCCAACAAGCATCAGTGTTTCCACTCTTTTCTCCTCTTGACTTCCCAACATTATATCACTATCTCTCAATCACCTAAATTAGATTCCTACATTAATTTTCGTTCTTTCTTCCTTGCCATTAACCTTATGTTAGAGCACTCATCCTATTTCAGGACTGTATTGCTTCTCCACTCCCATCGTAACCACCTCCTGGACAAATTTCTCTACTTTTAGTTTCTCTCACTTTTACTTCTCTAACATATTATTGCCAAGTCATCCCTTCAACTGCATTGATTCTCCTCCTGCTAAAAAAATCTTCAGCGGCTTCCCTTGCTACAGAATTAACATTATTCCAAAAAACTAGAGATGAATCCTTCAAACTTTTCTCATTGTTTTATTGTCTCTTTTTAATTCTACCACTGATGAATTTCTTTAAACTTTTTTTTTTTGACATTCATCTTTTCAGCCTACATCACATTCTGGGGAAATGAATTCTCTCAATTTACTATATTTGGGGGAAAATAGTTTCTCAATTTGTGTTGTTCAGATGCAAACAACGTAAATGCTACTCAGACTAATGTAAAAAAAAAGATAACTTACTGTCTACACACAACCTACTGACTCACATAAATATAAAATCCAGAACTTATTCCAGTCAGATGGCTGCTTCTAGGGGTTGAATGTCATGTTAGATGAGTGTTTGTCTCTCTCTCTCTCTTTTGTGAAAACAAGATGGCACCAGCAATCTCAGCTATACATTCAACCTGTTTGTTTAGCCTAGGAGAAAGATAATGTTTGCTTACATTTCTGGAAAGAAAATTTTGGTAAGGACTCTGTCCCTGCTATGGTCACGTATCCATCTTTAAATTAAATACTGTGTCAGGGAAAATATTTGACTAGACCTGTTTTATATTCCCGCCATCATGACAGAGAAACAGAGGCTAAGGAAAAAATTAGCCTTACCCAAACCTCAAAATATCAGTTCTCTACAGAATAGAAGACTTGTTCCAGACTTGTATCAGAAAGTGTGTGAACTACTGAACACACACACACACACACACACACACACACACACACACATACAGATACATACACTCTGCATAATTTTGGCTATATGTAACAAAATGCTCAACTCAACAAGGCTTAAACAATAAATAAAGATCTTTCATTATCTTACCTAACCAAAAGTCTGAACAGAGAAAATTCCAGGATGGTACAGTGGGATCTTTCTGATGAGTCATGTTCAGTCTCCCTTCAAGTCACCAGATGGCTGAGCAGCTCCAAGCATTATACCTCATATAGCAATATTGCAGGCAGGAAAAATAAACACTCCTCTTCCATCTTTTTCCAGAAGCCCTTAACCAACCATACTTCCCTCTCATTGGCAGGAACCTATCCCAGATCAAACTTTGGAAAGGAAAATGGGATAACTAGCTTAGTATACCACATTTGTCCCTGGGACTAGGTAGAGTGGTACCAACTTTAGTAAGAAAGAGAGGAATATAGCCTTTGGTAGGCCACTAATAATGTTTGCCATTAGATCATACTTATTTGATTCCTTCCAGCTGTTTTAAACTTTTGGTAGTGTTTCTCATGCTGAGTTACGTTTTTTTTTAAGATTTTTTTTTTTTTTATTTTCAATCATAGCATTTTAGAGTTCAAAGGAACTTAGGTCATTTAGTCCAGGGCTTTTTAAAGTTTTTTTTTTTTTTTTTTTTTTTTTTTAATTTAATTTCAGAGTTGTGACCCATCAAACGAATGCAAATAAATAGGAGTGATTAAAAATGAGCTGGTGGAAGTAAGGGGGCCTCACGAAGGTGAGGCCTTACCAGCCAATGGCACTAAGGCCCTTCTGGAAAGCAAGGGCCCTTCAGAATTCAATTTTAAAGCCACATTTCTCTTCCAGTTCTCTCATTTTAAAGAACTGAGGTTCACAGAGGTAAAATGATTTGACCTTGTTTTTCCACAGGTTAATTAGGACTATAGTCTAGGTTTCCTGCTTCCCTAATCTCTTCATATCTTTTATGTCTTTATAAACTGGTAACATTTTTAAATTTTTTTTCTGTATCTACATACTAAAAAGTCCTTAAAAATAAATATAATTTTAACATAGAAATTCTTACATTATTTCAGCAGCTTTTTATGATCTTTTTCTATCTCCACTCTACTATTCTTGATATATGATGTCCTGAGCTAAATGCAGTATTTCTGGTGCAAATACACAGTGATTTATTCTGCTGTAGGAAGAGCAGGGTGGTGGCTAAGCATCTAGACATTAAATATGATACTACATGTATTGCAAGCCTGTTAGGAGCCCCAGTTTCCTCATTTGTTAAGTTGAAGTCCATGCATAATGTATTTACATAGCCCAGCACACAGACACTGCTATGGATTTACTGTTGTTTTTTTTTTCTCATACTTTTTCCCCAAATCCTCCTCGGCCATCAAAGATACTGCAAGTTGGTGAAAATTTCTCTTCCAGAGATTAATGGCCAATGTTGCCCAAATCCAGAGCCTTCTATCTTATATCTGGATTCACTTCCATAAACGCATTCTCTTCACTTTTCTTTCTCTCCCTCATATATCTTTGTTGTATGGTTTGCAATTTTACTTTTCATGGAAACTAAGGGTAAAGGATCAGACTCAGAGTATTAGTGTTGAAAAGTCATTCACAGTTAAGGAGAGCCAGCTTAGAGAATTAGGTCACTTGTTTAGAATCACCAATGCTTCAAAGTTCCCAGTTTACACCACAGAGTTTCAATTTACCCTTATAATTTGGTCCAAGGTTGCTGTTCCCTTTCACTGCTCTCTCGTTCTAATTCCAATCCCTACTCCCAATCCTTGGCAAATACAATCACGTATTTGTCTGAATAACTAAAATAATAAAAAAAGAAAAAAAGAAGAGATGTTATAAATTATCTAATTGTCTAGGTAACTGTGTAATATTTTACGTATATAAAAAAATTTTTCATTTGCCTCACCAAGGACTTTAGAAGTATCTCTTCTTAAAGTTCTACATAAATTAATATGAGATTTTTTTATAAATGTTAATTTTTCTTAATATTTTTGATAATTATTTTAAAATCGATTGCTTTCTCTAAGATTAAATGCATAAATACTATATAACTACAAAAAAGAATTATTATGCGTATAGAAATATTTCTTCTAGTAAGTTATATAAGTTGACTTTGACAACAAGCATTGGTGGTTCAGTGGTAGAATTCTCGCCTGCCACGCGGGAGGCCCGGGTTCGATTCCCGGCCAATGCAAATTGGGACTTCTTTTAATTCGTTTCTTACTTACATGTCTTGGGTACCCAAAACAAGTTCAACAATATCAAACTTTTAGCTTTATGCAAATGAAAACATGAATCAAAACGAACTTCCCGTTTCACTTTTACTTCTATGGCGCCCAAAAAGAATCAAAAGTGCTGTTTTTTTGAGCTTCGCTGTTCCTCTCTTTTAGATTATTTTTGGGCTCCCTGGAGTATGTGAACAACAGGTATATACACAGGTAATGTAAAATATCGTGTTCTTCAGGAGAAGAGAAAAAGAAAACCTTCGTGGCTGTTTGGAGATGCCGGGGATTGAACCCGGGACCTCACACATGCGAAGCGCGCGCTCTACCACTGAGCTACATCCCCCAGCCGAGAGTCGTCTTTCTGGTATAGGTATTCGTTGACTCTTTTTACCACTAGTCAAGTTGCTGTAGTTACATTCCCAAGAGTTTATTTTGCTATTTCTACAGCACATTTTCACCTTTTCTACTCCCGTCTTCAGCTGCTTCCATGGTGCATTGGGACCCCGCGCAACTAGAGGGCTATGGCGCAGCCAGGACCACCTACCGAGCACTCTTGCTGAGCGTCTGAAGCTCGGGAAGGAGGGCTCGGGCACCCACGGAAGGCTGGATGTCCGCGCGGATTGCCCGCAGAGTAGCACCCCCGCGGGTTTACCGCGCAGGCGCAGGAGAGTCAGGCGGTCTGGGTACGTCCATCCAAGCTGCGGGTAGAACCCCGACTCCGATTCTGGCCGGGGACCCAGCTTCGGAACGGGAGGTGAGCGTCGCCCTGGAGGCGGAGGAGACCTGCTTCTGAGCCAGTGTGGTGGGGACCTTTTGTACGCACCCGAAAACCTTATGGGTTTATCTGTACAGCCCACGCAATAAACCCTCATACCCGGAAAATGCCCAATCCCCATAAATTGGGTTATGTAGGGGGTTACAGCCAACTCTGGGAGATGAAAACGATTTTGCAACATGCTCTTCTTTTTCATGGGACCCAAAATGAAAGAATGAAAATGACACCGGCACTCTCTTTGTAGCTTAAGCATGTATAAATGATGATAAAGTTCGAGCGCGGATCTGTTCAAGATGAAATTTCTCTGTTTGATATTTACACCTTGGACCCCATCTGACTGATAAGATAGTAATATTAGTCCCTGAACACCTCATTTAATGTTCTCTGACCCTTCCCTAACCACTAATCGCACTCCCAGCCCAAATGAAGTTCACCAAGTCCTCTTTCCTCGGAAGTTGCGTGCTAGGTAACAGATGAGCTAACTTGCATTCTAGTTAAATGATGTGTGTTTGGCCCTTCCCTGTAAGTTTAAATTGATACCACCCCACAGCAAGCGAAGGCTGGGTGATAGAAGCCTCATATGTCCCAATGAGTGGGAGCAGGGGAGAAATTTGGTGTCAGGGCAGCTGGGTGAAGGTCACTTCCAGCCTACCTGTAAGGATGACCTCAACAGGTAGCACAGTGAGGGTCTAGAATCTCCACTCCCTTGGGAGCAGCGGAGCAGCCCTCATAAATGAAAAATGGTCAGCAGGCCAAAAGCCAAAGCAGAAAGTAGAAGTTTCAAAACAACTAGGCAAACCACAAGCTTCATAACCAACTCCAGGATTACGAATAAGTAAGTTACCGTATTTGCTTACAGTAATTTAAGCACATAGTGGCTCATAATCAGATTTTGTTTTTAACTGGAACAAGCCACATGCTGATCTAATAATACAACAATACAGAATGTCCAAAAAAGAAAAAGAAAAAGCCACGTCAGTGGATAGTCATTAAGGAGCTCTGATCCAAGCCAGAACATTTCCAAAACAACCACTGTATTACATCCTGAGGCCTCAGAACATGAACGTCTTCAGTTGACTGAATCGGGACACAGGGACAGAGACATTTCTCCACCCGCAAGGTTTTTACTAGTGCAAATTACAACGGTAGTATTGAGTTAACTGGAAAGGGAGCACATTCACCTCTGGTGATCTCACCTCGACATCCTCTTTAGGATTCCTTCCTCATGTTATGGCTTATTTGTCCATCACCTGAGGCCCTCCGTTCCTGGGACTTCTTTCTGAGGTCATTCTGGAATTTCAGAGCTAAAGCCAGAGGAGGCTCGTTTTAAATGCTCATCCCTCCTATTTTACCAGTTCAAGGCCTAACTAAGTGTTATTTGATAAAGAAAACACAATACTCTAAAACGAATCGAGGATGCGAAATTGATTTACTGGCCTAGTTTAACCTGAAAGACTCAGTGGACCTTTTCAGCCACTGTGGTTGATGGGAAAGATGAAACAAGAGGCACACTTTTGAATTAGGGGATCTTTTCAGGAAAACTTCTTAGATCGCATCTATTCTGTATGCATACAAAACCGCCTTAGCTCTGCTCACAATGAAGAAAGGTTGACCAAATGTCCAAAATTATGGAATATTCAAAATTCTAGTTCTGATAGTTGCTGTAGAGAAGAAGCTGGTGGAGAGATAGAAAAGTTCCCCTTTTGGGGATTAAGAAGGACAAACTTCCAGTAATGAATCAAAGGGATGTAAGGTATAGAATAGGAAATAGAGTCAATAACGTAATAGCTATGTGCGGTGACAGATAGTTACTAGAATTGGCATGATCACTTTGTAAGGTATATAAATGTTGAATCACTATGTTGTACACCTGAAACTAATGTAATACTGTACTTCAATTATAATTAATAATATATATATTTTTAAATCCAGTTCTATGTTCTACCTTCATCACATCTCTCTTTGTTAGGGTCAAATTTTTCCCATTGTCAGTCTCTCTTTTTCTCTGGTTGCACACATCATACAGACACACATCATACACACATACTATTCACAAGGATTAACCTTAGGCCCTCACTTTAAGGCAGGTGGTGTTTATCTCTAGCACTGCGTTTTACATTCTTTCTTCAGCTCTTGGCGCTCTTTGTCCATCAGGTATAGTGTATCTTTCCCTCAAAGCTGGTTCTGAGCTAAGATGTTTATCTCCAGCCTAAGCAGTAGTTTCACTGAACATTGGAATTACTGACATAGCCTTTGAAAATTGCTGATGCTTGCTTGAACCCAATACCAAACCAATTAAATTAGAAGCTCTAGGAGTGGGTGCAGGCATCAGTATCTCTTTAAACTCTCAGTTTATTTCAACACCCAGCTAAGCCTGAGAACAGTTGCTTGAGGGTTATTTGCATGTCAAGAGCTGTCTAGTGATGGTCGTTAACAAAACTTTTGTTTTAATAATTTTACAATATATACATACATCAAATGATTGTATTGTATACTTAAACAATGTCTTATGTCAATTATATCACAATAAAATGTCAGAAAAGCTCAAGAAGATACTAGGAAAGGGATGGCAGGTATATAATACATGCTGGAAAATTACAATTTCAAGTAGGAAATTGGTTAAAAAATGTCTTTAAAGGTAACTGGGCATAAAGGATTCTATTGGGGTGATGAAGATATTCTAAAAGATATTCTACAACTGAATTATGATGATGTTTCACAATAAGGTAAAATAACCAAAAATTAATTATACAATTAAAATGAGTAAATTTTATATGTAAATTATACTTTAATAAAGTTATAAAAATGAGTGAGAAAGAAAATTAACAATGGAATGGGTTTAATGTGACAGTGAAAAGTTACACATACAGACTGCATAACCAATCTGAAAAGGAAGAAAATGATACATGAAAGAGGGAAAGTGAAGGATGAAAGATAATGATTTGTGAATGTAGATGGGAAGGAGAAACTAATTGTTAGGAAAACTGTTTCTTCCAATAATTATTTTAAGGTAGAGAATGCAAGCTATGTGTTGGGTGCTTAACTAAGCATAGTGGACACAAAGATAAATTGCAATACAACCTGGTGAATTTTACAATGGAGTTTTGCATGGAATATTAAAGGAAGAGGTAAACATTCAAGAACATTTTAACTTGCCCCAGTTCACGCAGGTAGAGATGTAGACAGCAGAAATCAAACTAAATTTATCTCAGCTTTAAATCTGTACTTCTAGGCTGTATAATTAGTGAAAGTCTAAAGAAATGCTTTTAAAACCTGTGGTGAAGACTGCTACTTGTCCCCAATATCTGTTCTCCGTTCTATGATAATAGATCTTCTGATTTTAAGCTGAACATATGGCCACCAGGAACAATGAAATTTTCTTCCCCTCCCCACTCTCCAAGCAGTAGTGTAGAGATAGAGGCACATACCAAGAGTAATGAACACACCATTTCCCCTCAAATCCCATCAGCCCAAACTTACTCTCTTTGCTAAATCTAGCTACTAAGTGAGGGCTGGAGAAAAGTGAGAATTGAAACTTAAAGAGAAAGGGCACATCTGGGTAGGTGGGAGCAGCTTGAGTCCCAAGCAGCTGTGGAACGACCCATACCCTCCCTAAACTGTCTGCATCTGGATTTTATGAAAGAGATATAAACTTTCTTCATATTTAAGCCACTTTAATTGGGATCTCTCTTTCCCACAATAGAACCTAAATTCTAAGTAATAAAAAGAATTATTCTTTCTAGGATATAGGTAAGCAATACATATATATTGTCTATGTGGCCCAAACAGACGTACTTTGATGAGAGGCAGTATTGTCAGTTTTATAACACTAAGCTAAGGCACTCTGGACACTGCCAATGAGGTCGGGCTCAGGCAGACTAAATGATAGCTAATTATTTTCTTCTTCACTAATTCTAGGTTAAGAAAGGTTATAGAACTTTCTTGGTTATTGATCACTAGAAAAGAAAGGGAGGTAAAGGCAATTGCATCCTAAAGAAATGCCCTTTCTCAACAATTCCTCTGTATTTTAACTATCCTTAACTGACTAGAGGCAAATTAAGAGGAAAAAGGCAGCCAAAGCTTTTCCCTTGGATTCGGAGGTTTAGCTCCTAAAGATTGCACTTCATGCTTCTCCCTTTTAAGCTTTTGTTATCATGTTACAAACTCCTTAAAAACTGGAAGACAGTTATAAATATTAACTGGTATACCAAATGCTCATATTTCTTGTCCTACTTGACTAATAAAAAAGATGCCAACTATGACATTACCCTTATCCTCACTCAGGAAACTAAAAGAGTTTTCTAGTGATGCACAGATAAGAAGAGAAGATAATAAAAATGCCTCTACATTTAACAGCATTTAGATATATGTTATGCAGCAACCCAGAAAAAAATTTCATAGCTCTGCAAATATATATGTATATATTTACATATATATAATTATAATATATAATAATATATGTATGCTTTAAGAACTTTACATCTTTGTTAATACAAATTTTTCTAATATTAATTTACTAAACATCAAGTGACTTGGGGATATACTAGAAATAGAGATTAGGAGAGAAGGAGATGTCTAAGATGATTCCCAGTATTCTGTCTTAAAGAATTATGTGCATGGGGTGTCATCCAATGAAACAGAAAACATTGGTGGGAGAGCAAACTTTATATGTGGTCATTAATCCTATCTTTATTTTGTTCAGTTTGGAGTGCATTTATCTCTCCAAAGGGAGATCTTAAGTACATACTTAGATGATAGATTTGGAGACAAGAAGAGAAGTTTGGCATTGAAATACATATATTTGAGGAAAAATGGAAGACCTAGCTTTGAGGAACTCTTAACATTTAATGACTGAGAAAGGAGAATGAAAAGGAATGGCCAGGGAGACAGGAGGAAAACCAGAAGAATAAGTTTCCAAGGATCCCAATGTAAAAAGGAGAAGTGAGTTTTAAAAGGGGAAGTGAGTTTTAAAATACTGGCACCTGAGAAATCAGGTCAGATATCCAAGATTTAAAATGTCTATTAGATTTAGTGACATGGAGGTCATTGGTTAACTTTAATAATAGTTATTTCACTACATAATCAAATGTTAATTATTCTAATACATGCTATGCAATTCACAGTTATTCTCTCTGGGAATTTTCCTATCTTCTAGTGAAAGAGCTATTTCATGCTCTTCGCCTTTTAATATCTACCTTAAAGAAATTATTTCTTTTGAAACAAATTCATCTGGAAATTAATGCGATTCAAGGAATCAAAAAGAAAAGAGAAAAATACTTTTAAATCACAGGACAATTTGCAAATAGTAAAGGTTATCTCTCTTTTTTTCTTTTCTTGTACTAAAAAAATTACGTTTATTCATTTACTCATTCATTTACTCAGTGAACATTTATTGATCACCTACCATATGCTAAGCACTATGCTTGGAGCTGGGGATAAAATGACAAACATAGCGTTGTCCTGACTCTGACTGTACTGAGAGTCAAAGAGGAAGGTAACTAAATATGAAGAAAGTATCAATAGTGCAATAAAGGATATGGTAGAAGAAACTAAAAGTTCCATGTGAGTACACAGGAAGAATGCATAATTCAGACCTAGGGGGTCAGGGAAGGTTTCTGCAGAGCTTGAAGTATGAGTAGGTGTTAGCTTATCGAGGATGAATGAGGACAAGAAGGATGAAGATAAGCATTCTAAGCAGAAGGAAGAGACTATGCAATGACCTGGAAGCTGAGAAATATCAAAGTGGCTTTAAGGATCAAAAATAAACAGTGGGAGTATGTGCTGTATTGTGGAATATGAAAAGAAAGAGCTGAAGTTGGAAAGTAGGCAAGGTCTAGTTGATGCAGAGCCTCATAAATATAAAAACTTATAGTTCTGTGAGAAACAATGCAGAGTTCTATGGAGGAAAACAACATGAGATTTTATTTTTAGAAAACATTCTGGCTGTAGTATGTAGAACATATGAGAGGGGCCCCTAATAGGAAACAAGAAAACCACTGAAAGTTTCCTCCCGGCATCAGCAAAGAATTGATGGAATCAGGTAAGAGATGATGATCTAGGGATGCACTGCACAATATGGTAACCACTAGCAACATATCTGTTTAGATGTGGTTAATCCAAAGTGAGAAGGTAAATATCTCATTAATAAAATTTTATCATGACAACATATTGAAATAACATTTTAAAATATATTGGATTAAACAAAATTGTTAAAATGAATTTCATTTTCCCTTTTACTTTTTTGTGTCTACTAGAAAATTAAATTTTTAAATTTTATTTTGGCTTATGTTATTTTTCCATTACACAACACTGATTTAGAGCCTTTACATTGGGAATGGATAAAATTGAATGAATAAAGAGATACTGAGGAAATGAGTTTGGCAGAACTTGCATATTAATTGAATGTAGGGGATAAGGAAAAGGAAGGAATAAAAGATGTTTCTGACTTAAGGGACTAAATGAAAGAATAATACATTGAAGAGCTCCTAGGGGTAAAAAAAAGACTTTTTGTATTCTATTTTTATTTTGAGACAGAAGATTCAATATGTTTAAATGAAAATATGAAGGAGTCAAAAGAGAGTGAGACAATAAAGATATATGAAAAGTTCCTTGTGTGCAAGGGATACATCTTATTGCAATAAAAGAAAAGAAGGAAGGGAAGGGTTCTAGTATACAGTTAATTTCATAGATTTGGTGATAGTACATTGAAGATTTTCCCACAAAAAACAAAGCTTCTATTTTCTCTGTAAAGAAAAGAGCTCATCTACTTGGTCTTATGACCAAGTTATTATGTTTAAAGATTTGATGAAAATGGAAAAACTTGAAAAAGTCGGAAGAAATTCCAGGTAGCATTGAGACCCAGATAAGGTTGGAAAGAGGAAGATAGAAAGTCACTGGTCCAGAATTAGGGACAGAGAAAGGGAATGTCAGATTGCTTGTTAGGTGCCTGTGGCAAAAAGACAACAAGGTCAGAAAATTTGGGAATTGACAAAAGTATGACTAAAGAGATAACACAGAATCTAAGATTTTCCTGAAAGGAAGTAGAGAGGAGTGGGTCGACCAGATTCTTGAAGAATTCCTTGAGGTCAAATGAAAGAGCTGTGATTAGTGGGATCTTTGGGATAAATATTTCAAAGATGAGGAAGTTCAAAGTGATGACATCACCCTGGGAGTGGATACTTAAAGTCGAATGAAGGTAAAGGTTAATAAAGATGAGATGATCAAAGAATTGAAAAGCTTGAGATATACATTAATTTGTATACATTAATTAATATACATTAATTTGCCTCTGGAAGACAGTGGTGCCTGGGTGGAGCCCGCAGTGTGCCAGATGCTTGTCTTTAAGAATGAAAGTGGGGGGAGGGTTGGTGACAAGAGAAAAGTAGATTTATAGCATAGTAATTATCCAATAAATGTTAGTTTCTTTTAACAGTTCACATACAAACTAATAAATGATTTTATTGTAATTTCACATTAGAATAATGTTCCATCCTTTCTTCCACAAACACATGGAGACTCCTCTCTCAACATTCACACACTTACTCCTATATGTTCCTCATTGCTGATATACATTAATCCAGTTTTATAGACAAAAACTGTTACAGAGAACTGGGGGAAATGTGTTAAATTGTACATTTTCTTTTTTGTGGTGCGGGTAGAAAAAAGATGTACAGGTTCTTAGCATCATTAACAATAGAAACTTCATAAATGTGCTCAAACAATAGCTTCTAAAGGTTAGGGGCAAGCCACACTGGTACATGCTGAGGAAGTATTTTTAAGACAGATTTTTATGGTGAAAAGAGTGCTGAACTAGGAGTCAGAAGACCTGGGATCCAAGCAGATTGTGAGTTATCAGTTAAACTTAATGAATCTCCACCTTCCCATCTGTAGAAGACAGGTGGCTTTTATAGTTCCTAAAACTCAACTGGGTCTTTGTGAGGACTCAGTAAGAAAATATACAGGAAATTCCTCTGTGGCTTGTTTAGAGCTCATATAAGTTATCTGAGGGGACTCCTGACCTAGTTCCAGTAAAAATTTATCATGGTTCCTATAATAATGATAATATTCACATTCACAATAGGAAATTAAGAATTGGATCAAATTTATGACTTATTAAGGTTGGCTACTTGCTTATTGCTTATTGATTATTCTGAACTTTTGTGATATTTTTTCTTGTTCAGAGGGAAGTACCAAAATACATCACCTCTTTTAGATTTCCTTAAAAATTGGATAATCTCACTGCAGTCACCTGAGATGTTTTTTTTTAAAATACAGCTGCCTGGAGTCAGCATATAAAGATTCTGACCTTGGATTGATACTCAAGATAGGATACCTGTATCCTATTTGAGCATACACTAAAATTTTTATAATGACTTTGTTTATATGTAATTTACATACCATATAATTTACCCATTTTAAAGTGTACAGTTTATTGGTTATTGACTTATTCACAAAGTTATGCATAAAATTTGAGATCTGTTGGGTTAGGTAAAAGTTTATGGAGGTTGAGGTTGGTATATGGTCAATGTGCATAGAATCCCACCCAACTCCACGTATAAAGATGGATGAAAGGCAGCATCATTGCAACATTGCCACCAGGCTAGTCTGCTTCTGAGAACTGAGAGCTTTCTACTAAATGAATTTCCTCCATTTTACAAAAAGGTTAAGAGATACTATAGAGAGAATACAATTGTTCAATGGCCAAAGAGTGTGAGATTTTCCCCTTCCTTGAAAATTTACAAGCCTTGGCCTTCTTTTCCCAGCCCGTGAATCAGAAAGAATTTGTAAGGGGAAAGAATTACAGTTAAGCTAAGGTTCCTCAGTTATTCTTAAGGCCTGCTGTCTGATCTAAAAGGTCTTTTTCTTTTCTTAAGAATTAAGGATCGTTGCAACTTCCTAATATCTTTAGACAGAGCATGTTTTTAATAGCTTATTGACATTTGCAATTTGTCAGCTTCCAAAACTCCATTGTTGACTCAGTTCCATCTCTGTTTAATTAGAGGGAAAAGGCTTTTAAACAAAAACACATTTCCCATAAACCGTAACATAAATGGTGGCATAAATGGTAACGTGAATGGTAAGGCATGAGGCTGAAACAACCAAGCCTTTAGGAGTCACAACTCTAGGCTGATGCTTTAGATATTCTGCAAAGTGCTTTTCTTACTTTGTGGGAGAAAAACATTTTGGAGAAGTACCTAGGGGAAGCTAGGTAAGTTTCTTTTCTGTTTTTTACAGATGGTTTCTTTTTTGGTTTACAGTGTGATAAATTTCACTTATTAGTATTATATGTATTATATATACATGTGTATGTATGTATGTATTGGTATGCCTGATACACACACACACACACACACACACACACATCCTCACTCACTCTAGGCCTCTCTTCTATTGAAACTGGTAGTTACTCTAGAGAGGTCATATCGACAACATCTGAGTTTGATCATGAGTATAAAAACCCCAACAAACTCTTATAGAGGGTTTATAACAGGGGTTCCCAAAACCCAGGCCACAGACAGGTACCAGTGTGTGGTCTGTTAGGAAGCAGGCCGCACAGCAGGAGGTGAGCAGCAGGCGAAGGGCCAAAGCTTCATCTGTATTTGTGGCCGCTCCTCAGCGCTAGCATCCACTGGCCTCAGCTCCACCTCAGATCATCAGGCATTAGACTCTCACAGGAGCACCAGTCCCTGGTACCAAAAAAGGTTGGGGACCACTGGTTTAGGTCAGTCCTTCCTTTTTATAGAGAAATAGAGATATGGTAACTTTGAACTAGAACACACTTTCCTACTTTCCTTAGAGTAGGTGGTTACTTCATTAGCAGAAGTAATCTTGAATTAAAGTTGAGAACCCAATTAAATATGATTTTCAGGGTGAAACCCTAAAAGCTTAAATGAAGCCAGTCCTAGTCTCTGTCAATAGCCAAGTACTATATTTTCAAGATCAAGAAGTTGAAATGAAAGCAGAGTGTAAGTTATGTTTTAAAATCGGTTATTTTCCATGGTGTCAACATAAAAGCAGAGAACAAGTTGTGTTTAAAAGTTGGTTATTTTCCTCTAGTATAGAAAGATTGCCAATTCAGTATAAAGCTGAGCTCGAACTATCTATGAATGGTTTTCAAGTTCCAGAGACCTGCGTCTGAGAATGTCGTTCATCCACTGGTAGTATTGCCACATATATATCCCACCTTGGTTTAGAGCACAGGCCCCCCCATAACAGTACCCTTGTTTATAGGTCTTAAAGCAGCCCCTAGTTCCAGGAAATACTTTGTCATGATGCACTTGACAATCTTTGGTTGCCATCAACCACGTCACAAACTTAACACTCAGCTCTCCCTGTCAGTCTTTCCAGGGACCCAACTCACCTCTCTCTGTTTGGGTTTCCATGCTGACATTTAGAAAAACAACAGGCACTCAACTCATAAAGCCTTTTCTCTATGTTCATACTAATTTTACTATTGACTTTCTCCTAAACGCTCCAAAATATTTTAAGGATTTTTTTTCTTTTTTGCAAGATTGAGCTTCCAATTTGTATTTTTTAAGTGCTTCCAAATTTTTTTCTTAACATATGTTGCACGAAGTCTGTCCTATTAACAGAATCCTCTCCTCTTCCAAATAGTATAAAAATCCAAAGATTTAGCCTTTCAGAGAGCATTTCTAGGTGGTACCATTAATTCGAGCTTTTTGTATAGCTCAGATAAATTTTTCAGATTAGGTTCTCTCATGTGTCTTACCTACAATGATCAAAGATTCTGAGTTCATATCCATTTCTGGAACACTCATTTTGGTGTTGTATCTTGATGGGGACACATTTGTTTGCACTCATGAGGGCAGTGAAATATTTTTACAAAATGAACAGAGCAGTATAATGTTTGATCCTAACATTTTGAACAGCTCTTTGGCTTCCTCCTTCCACTCAGGAAACTGTTTTAAATCATAGGATTTGATAAATATATGTAGCAAATTAAGAATTTTAGAGAGGCATTATTGTGTGTGATTAAGTACTTTGATGCTGGAATCAAATTGCCTAGGATTGGATTTCAGTCCTGCTACTTCTTGTGCAACCTGGAGAAAGTTGCTGTCCTTTCTGTGACTCAGTTTCTAAATAGGAATAACAAAAGCCAAATAGAGATCAAGTAGTAAATATATACAAAGCACTTAGAACTGTGACACATAAAAATATTAAATGTTAGCTATTTCTATATAACTGCCTTAAACAGAATAAAATATATAGATCAGTTACCAGGAATACCGAAACCATAAAGTTTGGTGCCATAGACTTTTTGTATTACCAGGATATATAAATAGAATAATTCTGGGAGGAATTTGAGAGAAATTCCTATTGCTTTGGATTTTTACTTTGTTAATTTTATTTTATTTTGTTTTGTTTTGTTTATTGCTTTGAAGAATCTTATTTACTTCCTTGAACTTCAACTTGCATTATAAAGAAAGAATCCTATAGTAGGAGGTATCTAAGGACTCTTCCATGACTGTTATTTGTAATTTTATTCTGTTTTGATATCCATTTCATGATGTGGTTAGGATCTGAATAAAACTTTTTCCAAAAGTTTTTGACTAATGTGAGCCATCATGATCTTGG
This sequence comes from Eidolon dupreanum, assembly GCA_028627145.1. NCBI lineage: Eukaryota > Metazoa > Chordata > Mammalia > Chiroptera > Pteropodidae > Eidolon > Eidolon dupreanum. Next base: position 112,197,942 of record CM053503.1, on the reverse strand, counting down.
AATCTTTCCATGGCAAAGGTACCAGAGAAGACTGAAGAAGTCTCCAGATGAGCAATTTTGATAGAGAGCAAGAGGGTGGCTTGCTGCTCCTACCCCTCAGGAAGGCTGCTATAACCTAACCAGATCCCTCAGACTCTTAGTAAGGCTAGAGGCTGAAACAAAGATTTAGAGTATAATTCAGGATGTTTTATTCTTAATTTACCTTGTGTGGGTTGCCTAATGGCAATGACCCAGTTGTTACACTAGTAGTTTCTATTTACAAGTCTGCTTAACAGTTGTTGAAATACTCAAGCTATTCACAAGACTTTACTTGTTCATTAAAGAAATGATCAGAGAACATGATTAAAGAATTCTCCATTTGAGAATGGAGATGAAATGGATTATAGTCTTCAATGGAGATGTAATATACTGCAATTCACTATACAGTTATATATGTCCTGAGGATATAAAGAAAACAGTGGTATCCCTCAAAATTTAGTGTCTAAATAATGACAAAGACTCTCTTGGGCTATATGAATTCTAATTCCTTATGTTCTGTGCCAAGGAATTTCGCAATTCATAGCTTGCTTTAGTCCTGCCATCTAGGTAAATCTCATCTTTGTAAGCAAATTTCAAGACTTGCATTTCCTTCTCATCTCATTCAGCATGTGCACTCTATCAGGCTGCTGATTCAACTATACCACAGCTTCACAACAAGGACCTTGTCCCTGACCTCAAATTTCAAGATGTCAAACATGCTGTTGGCAGTGCCTTGGGTGACATGGACAAATGGACCTTCCAAAGACAAGTATTCTGCATTTGTTCAATTACAACCTGTGCTTCCAGATGAGAGTTTCACAACTAAAGCCAGAAGTCAAACAGTCTGCTCCAGGAGGTCCAGAAGAACAGTGATGGGAAGAAGGCCACTGAGACTCCTAGCTAAAATGTACTCTCTGATATAAATTTACAGAAGCCACAGTTCACTCACACTCAGCCACCTGGACCTGGCCCTGTGAATATAGAAATGAATGACAACTAGATTATCTTTAAGGACTGCACAGCCCATAAAAATGGCACTCTGAGACAACAGAGTTAGGAGGAAACAAAGCAGTATTGTAATTTGAATAGAGGACTTCTCCAAATGAAAAAAAAATGATGAAATATTGAAATGATAACCAAATTAGCTGTTTTGTCCATAAAATGACCAACTAGAATTGTAACAATATCTACTCTCTACAATAAAAACTAAAGCTCTCTATATATGTCAGCTCCTGCAAAAAAAGGTAAACACTAGCCTTTATGGCTTTGACATTCTGAAATAAGGAAGGCAAAAGTAGTTACATAGATTTACACAGATTTTAAAGTAAGAAATTTTCAGATAATTGATTCAGCTTTTTATAGTCCTTTATAATCCCACTTGTGAATCCATGGGAAATCTGATTTAAAAATTAAGACAGCTTTTAATTAGGACAGATTATTAAGCAAGACCATCTGTATTTGATTCAAAGAACTCTTGATCATAACATTTTTTAATATTTTACACTAATCTCAGAAATATGTCAATATGTTTATTAAGGTAACTATCTGGGTTTTTTTAGACTATCAATAACATATATCCCAAGGTTGTCTATTTTTATGATTTCAAGAACTAAAAAAAAAAGTCTCAGAAGCAGCTAGGCAAGCTGTATAGAAAGGAACAAAAAACCATCTTCACGCATCTGTACAAACCACCTTCTCAAGACAATAGAGAAACATATAGATTTCAAGAAAAAAATAACTAAAAATTATATTTATACTTGAACAAGATCTTTTTCAAGCATGTAGGCAAAAGAAGAGATTCTTTGATATGTATTGTCTCAGAAAATGTCATATCCTGGAGTTATAACGTGAATAACTCAGAGATGATTCAAAAATTTAAATGCAGAAGTAGCAATATGAAAGAACTTGCATAGTTTTTCTTAGTCTGCACTCCTCTCATTAATCCAAATAAAAATGTGATATCAGATGAATTCTGCAGTTTTGGAACAATTTTAATCTGCAATGCTTCCCTAATCTGTTCTTTTCTCTCTCTTTTTTTCTTTTTTACTTCTCTTTTCCAGTTAACTGAACATAAATGTTTATTTGCAAATCTGTACCTCTCATTTTATATAGACCCTCTCTCCATGTTTAGTGACAATATAAACAATATCTGTTGTTCTTTAGTATTATCATTTATTTAAAACGATAAACATCTCTTAGTTAATGATTGTATTTGTTTATCTCTGATCTTTCCAAAACATCACTAAAATAAAAATAAAGGAATAAAATATGGCATAAACCCACAGGAAGAAAAAAATCATGTAAAAAGAAATTATTAAAGAGAGGAGATCAACAAATTTGAAAGAAGAAAAGCAAATGAATGAATCCTGGGAAGGCTCAGGAATACACCAGGTATATATAAAGTCGGAGTTGTGGCTGGAATTGAAAATAGGAAAATTATTTAAAAGTCTGAAAAGTCAATCATTAGCCTGCCATATTCCTTCAACCCATACCACCCAGGTGCACAGCAACCCACACTGCACCATGATTTCCACCACCTTCCATCTCAAGAATTATCACCCCTTCCAGGCAGTTTTTAGGCTTCTGGACAAATTTCTTTCTATCTTTGGCAATAATCAAAGATTCATTTTTCAGGTAAGTGAAACCCTAGGGAATTCACACTGGGAGGGGGAACACAATGCATATCAGAGAATGGGAAACAAGCCCCTGCAGAAAACAGGGAGACAGGGGGAGGTATGAAATTCCTATACAACATCAAGACATCTGAGCCCCATTCCTGCTCTGCTCCAAGAAGTGATTGTCAGACAAGAAATTGGAATGTGTAGTATGCAGAATAGCAATACTCTAAAGATGTCCGTGTCCTAATCCCCAAACCTGTGAATATGTTATGTTACATGGCTAGTGAACATTAAGGTTACAGATAGAAATAAGGTTGCTAATCAGTTGACTATGAAGTAAGGAGATTAAACTGGATTATTTGAGTGGTCCAAAGTAGTTACAGGGTCTTTTATTTTTATGTATGTATGTATGTATGTATGTATGTATGTATGTATGTATGTATTTTTATATTCAGATCTTTATTTAAAATTTTCATCTGCCAACTTTGCGTTTTCCACCAACTTGGGGAGCAGAAACCTTCACAGGCTTCATGATCTTTTGTTTGGGTGCTGCCTTTGTGGGAGCCTTAGCAGCAGCCGTTACTGTCATCTTAGATGCTTGCTTAGCCTTTTTTGCTTCTTTGGCAGCCCTGATAGCTTGTTCTCATTGAGCTTTCCTAACTTTAGGTTTATGATTCCTCTTGGCCATTATATCAGCAAGAGACGCCTCAGTGATGGTCCTCTGCATGGCAGGTTCTTTTGAATTTCTTCCGACTGTCCCTTTTTGTGTTTTCTTCTGTAAAGGACAGTCCAGGTTATCTGTTGAGGGTTCCTCTTGAGAAGGAATGCCGATTCTCATTTTGCATTAAGAAACTGGAAAATCTTTCCGTTGGTCTTGGCAAAGTGCTGTCTGTGTCCAAAGTAGATCTTGTATCCACCGAGACTGCACAACTTGACCTTCATGGCTGCGGCTCCTGGAAAACATTACAGGGTCTTTTAAATGCAGAAGAGGGTGGCAAAAAACTCAGTGTCAGAGTGAAGAGGTGTGTGAAAGATGAGTCTAGACTCTGCTGGCTTTAAAAATGGAAGACTACAAGCAAAGAAATGGAAAGTGGAAAAGTTCAGAAAATCGGTTCTTCTGTAGACGCTGTAGAAACACAGCCCTACTAATACCTAGATTTTAACCCAACAAGACGCATTTTAGACTTCTGAACTATGAAAATACAAAATAAATTGGTGTTGGTGTAAGTCATTAAGTTTGTGGCAATTTGTAATGGTAGACATAGGAAATTAATGCAAAGGGTCTAGTCAAAATTAAAGGGCAACAGATACTGAGATTTGGACAGCCAGATCCCTCTCCTTTTACCCTGCAATAGTAAAGCCCAAATCAACAAGTGTCCCCCTCATTTCAAACTGCCCCCCTCACATACACATGCACAGAGTCTCCATGGAGCATATAGAGCTTTTGTCTTGAATGTGAACAGACAGTACACTATCCACAGGAATGTGAGTACAACTTCCAAAATATAAAATGGAACTAAATATTTTTTAAAAAGAGAAAATAGAATGCAGAGGAAACAGAAATTTAGAGGACAAAAAAAGTGTTTAAAAATCTTTAATATAATCAGAAAGCTAAGAAAATATTGTATCCATAAATCAAGAAAAGTGTGTTATAAAAAAAAAGTGAAGAGGAAGAACAGACTTCTGTGTTTGTATTTGTCTTTTAAAATTATATGCATATACTACTTTGCTTAAAATATTAAAATAAAAATTGGCTAAGTTATTTACTAAGTTGCGAGCCACACTAAAAGAATTATTATACGTAAGCCCCTGTTCTCCCTTCCATAAAATAAAGCTATGTATAGCAATAGTGGTCATTTTTTATTGCTAGGAAGCTTGAATTATGATTTTCCACATCTTTAAAACTCATATTGATTACCTGAGTCATTTTTTTTAATTGAGAAAGACTAATAAACCATCCAGTGGTAAATATTTTCTGTCATCTAAGATAAATGAGCATTTCTTTGTTAATTATGCTTAAAACAGAAGTATAAATAGCTTTGCCTCAACTACATAAAACAAATATTTGATGCATACTGAAAAATAGAAATGGTATCTCAATGAGATTTCTATTTCTATTTCCTTCTCTCCCTCCCTTCCTCCCTCTGTCCCTCCCTCCTTATTTTCTTCCTTCTTTCCTCTTTTTCCTTTTCATTTTACACTTCTGTATTTTTCCATTTAAAAAACTTGACTAGCTATTTCTCCCGTGATCAAGAAACACATATATTAGTTTAAAACTCAATTTAAGGTAAAATACAAATCTTTTGTAAGGTAAACATACAAAACTTTGTATATAACGACATGCACATGTGTAAGAGAAAGACAACAATAATACACTGAATTTTAATGATGATTATCTTCTCTGGTCAGATGAGAATCTTTTTTCTCCCTTCTAATTTTTATATTTTTCATATTTCAGTAACAATATTATAGTACTTCTAAGTACTAAGTAAATAACATTTTCCTTAAAGATAATGTTAGCAGCTTCTTTTATTTTAGCCCAAATTACTTTAAGGCAGGCAGTAAGGATCCATAAAAGGGGCTGCTGTATGTAATCAGATAGCCAATAGCAAGTATGTTTAGGAATAAGATTATGAGAGAAATGGTGGTAATTCCTCCAACTTTTGAGTTTGATAAGATTTATAGCATCTCCAGCTCCAGCGGCTGTTTCTGATGTGTTAAATTGATTAGAATAATCCCATTTCCCTTAGAACCAGAGTTGGTTCAGGCTGAGCCTTCATTGCATGGCATTCCCTGGCCATAGTTATTGGCTCGGGTGGTCCATTTGCCTTACGAATGAGATTCTGTTCTTGGTTTCAAGAATAGCATTCTTTCTCACTATGTGGTTCCTGGCAGTCACCCTGAGAAGCTAGCCCAGAGGTAAACCCCAAAACGCAGAAGAAGGTAGGACAGAAATGATTGTAAAAAAAAAAACAGACCCAGAGTCCTATTTAAATAATACCTGACACCCACTACAGGTCATTTTTTTCATTTACTTTAAACAATAAATCATCTTTATTGTTTAAGCAGGAGTCAAACTTTGCAAACCAGTGTCTTATCTGATAATATAGGAAGAGAAAATTTTGAGTGTTTTTTATGTGTCAAAAATATTATATATGTTATTTCATTTATAGAAAACAATGCTATTACATTTTATTACTCTCATTTCAAAGTCAGGAAACTAGTGATAGTGATGTTGTTAAATTACCCAAGTTCAAAACTAGCAATAATTTTGTTTGCTAATTTTTATTTTGCTAAGATAATTTTTTAAAAGTACCATGTTTTATTACAACAATTGCAAAGAAAAAAAAGGAAGAACATTCTAGCAAAAAGAATTCAGATAGCCTTGGTCTGAGAACCAAAGACAATTCTTCTTGAAAAAGAACTGTCACCATCATTACACAAATATTTTCATGTGAACAGGTGAAAGCTCCATCATGGGTGGGTGCATTAAAAGTCATATTCTGTTTCAGCAAGACTTGAGTAAGGTCTGGAAATAAGGTTTTTCAACAGTACTCTGGCTAATTCTGATAAGTAGCCATGATAGAGAACTAGTATTCTGGAAAACATAGGTATGCTTCAACTGGAATAGGTCCCTGTTGCCTGCCTTCCCCAGAAATATATTTCTCGTCCTCCAACCTGCTTCTATTTGCCCTTCAGGCTATACTCCTCAGCCTGACAGATTCATGAATCATGTCTCTTCCAGCCCTCAGCTTCTAATAACTAAACATTATTTCTCATTCTCTTGTTGCCTTAATGATTTCCTGCTTCTATTTTGACTATTGTTTTCTTCTCCAGTACTATCCAGAGAAGAAAGGCTTCTCTCTGAGCCACTAACCACAAGCTCATAGAGAGGAAACATTGACATGACTATTTCTAAAGACTTCACAACTCAGATACTTACCTTAGAAGATGAGGAACAATTCAGTCTGATTCAAAATAATTTGTGATTGCAAACTTCATCCATAATTCTTTCTGACTATATTATGTTCTTTAGGGAGATTAGATTAGATCACATTTTGAAAAAACATTTGATAATTCCTAGGGTCTGATGATAATGATGATGATAATACGATCCAGGTCACTAAAGAACTGTTCAATAGTTGATGCTTTTGATTTTCTTGTTTCCCCCAGTTTCCAAGATCAATGATTTGTTGTGTTAATTGCTAGAGCTCAGATACATTTCACTTTCCTTCTTTCTCTTAGTCTTTCTCTAATTCTTTTTCTCTCCCCTACCTCATTCCTCCTCTGCATCTTGTCTCTACTGCTACAGTTTTGGCATTCATCCATCCCTCAACCTGCTACCCTTTCCAAAGAGAAAAAAATCTAATTAAGTTTGTCTGTGACTATCCAATAAAGTACATTCCTATTGGGCAGCTTTGGGCTCTGGTCCTGATCCTTTGGTCTAATAAATAATGATCAACATAGCAGAACTGATTTCACTCCAAGCTCTCAGCTTCTTTTCTTCAAAGCATTTAGTAGAGGAAGTGTAGCTGGCAAGTCCTCTGAGGCTCTATAACCCATTGAGTACAATCTGGTTTAGCAAATAGCTGCAAAATGCCTGAGCAAGATTTAACTAAGTGGAGAAGGTAAAAGAGAGAGAGAGAGAGAGAGAGAGAGAGAGAGAGAGAGAGAGAGAGAGAGAGATTCTTAGTGATGACTGCCCTCACCTTTCTTCTTTATAATAGAGAGATGACAATATTGTCCTTGAAATGTCTAGATTTTCTCAGTCCCGCATGGAAGAAAAGCCCAGTCAGTTATTTATTTGAAACTTTATTATTTTGAAACCTCAGACTGAATGCCTGAAGGTATGAGAACTTGATTTCTTGCTTCCACGCTGCCTTCATGACCTCTGCAGTGACTTTTCTCACTATTCTACACATATAGAATGCCTAGCCCTATCTAATGATTTGTAGTTCTCTGATTGTTCTACATATTTGCATAAACAGCTCTTTCTTCCTTTCAACCTTTCCAGACTTTATTCTCCTGGCCAACTTCCACTTGAATTCAAGATTCAACATAAGTATGATATTCTCCATGAAGCCTTATAAGTGTTCTTGATAGCCTTCTGTGGGAGACACTTTTCCTTACCAATACAAAAGTCATTCATCTTTTTATTCTTTCTAATGAAGCCCTGATTTTTTTTTCAGAAATCAAACAATAATCCTTAGTTCTCAGAAAAGGCAGATTTAGCAACTGGCTTAAGCATTGTCATGGGAACAATTGGTAGGCAATAAGATATAAAGAAAAGTCTGTCGAAGAGTTTCAAGGAAGAATTTTCTCTTCTTAATGAGAGGACAGTATACAAGGAGAAAATCACTTATCTGTCACACCTCCTTTTTGCTGCATTTAAACACTTTTTTTTGCTGGGACAAGTGTGCCAGAATGTGTTTGTGTTGCAGCCATTATTTAACTTTGAAGAGAGGGCCAGTAGAATTGCAGAGATGACAAATGTCATTAATGTCATTGTGCCATCGAACCCAACTTTGTTGAAGTCACTGCTAGTTGACACTTTTGTTGCTTGCAGCTGAAAGCATTCGTAACTGTTACCTCCTCTGTGTGAATAAATGCATCACTGAAGTGTCCCTGTCATCTCAAAATCAATTCTGCCTGAGAGTGAGAACATCTTTACTCTTAAGCAGTACTATATTATTGACGACAAGAAAGCATCTGTAATTGGGTATATGTGGATACATACATATTATTCTTATAGAAATAAGGCAGCTACACTGGCAAAAAGATCTCATGCTACTTGTCATTGGGTGATAAAATTAATATAAACCCATATTGACCAGGCAAATTGTCTTTGCAGTATGCCTAAATACAGAAATACAAAAAGAAAAAATTTTCAGCTGAATAGAAATAAAAATAATTCTGGTCTAATGATTTTCAGTTTCCCAATAAGAAGACCAAAGCTCACATTATAGGAGCCAAAAATCATCCATCATCAGCTATATATGTTTCTTGGTCTATATTATTTCTGTCCCAGACACTGGAAGTCTGGACTTCTCCCAGAGAAGAGAACTGTCATCCTGTCACATGATTGCAATTGGCAAGTCTTACCAAGAAACTTTGGCAGATTCTTAGAACAGGACTAACATATGTTTTATATATATGTGGGTAGGTGTATATATAGCCATCCATCTACATACATATATGTATACTTATTTATTTATAAGCCTTAGTTAAAGTTAGAAAAATTAATTTAGATGCATATGCATAAGTTATACAAATTAGACTAGTTTAAGAGGAATTAGTATAACCCTAAAAGAAATCATTCTGATTTTTTTAAAGTAAAAATGCCAATGCAAATTTCAAGAGCAGCACATTATGTTAGTTAATAACTTTTATCTTTAGATTATTGCTCATTTGTGTCAATGATTCATTCACTCATTCAACAAGTCTTTATGAAACCAACTACAAAGACAGATAAGACACAAAGACAAAGATCTTTCCTTTGAGAATCTTATGGTCTAGTAGTAAACAAAAAAAAACAGGAAATAGTTCATTTATTCAATCATTCAAAAAATTATTATTGAGGATCCTCTATGTCTGCCGTATGTGCTGATAGCACAGAGGTGAAAAGACAGAAGAGTTACCTGCTTTCATAGAGCTTATATAATATTTTGGGGGAGAAAAGCATTAAACAGACATCATCAACATATATACATATAAGAAAGTGATAAATACAATGTAGAGACTTCAAATAGAAAGCTATGATAAACAATAACTGTGTGGCTACTTTTAAATGGGTGAACAGGGAAGACTCCTGAGAAAACATTTTAGTGGAGAACCAAGAGACGACTGGAGGAGGATGTAAGGTGAAATGAGGGTCTTTATTCTGTTATTGCTATTGTTATTGCTACTGTTGGAGTTAGTGTGTGTGTGTGTGTGTGTGTGTGTGTTTAAGAAAGGAGTTACTAGAGGTGCATTATGACAATGGGAGCGATTGAGTAAAGAAGTGGTGATTTAGAAGAGGATGAGAAGAGGATAAGAAACCAAGCCCTTGAGAAGTTGAGATTCACAGAGACTCTTTATAATATAAAACAACACAGGTATAGAGTGAGATGAATGGAAAATTTTAGGTTGAAAGGTGAGGGAATTCTCATTGAATTAATTTCATTTTCTCAAATTGAATTAATTTCATTTTCATTTTCTCATTTTCTCATGTTTCATGACTTATGAAACAATCTTATAAGCAGAGAGTAAAAGGGGTTAGGAGATATAAGGAGTAAAGACAAGATGTGAAATATCATTTTGGAAAGTGAGAATGCAGTAGTCCTATGGAAGTAAAACAATTGCTCTTGACTACTGCAATGGTTAACTTTGTGTCAACTTGACTGGGCCACGAAGTACCCAGATATTTGGTAAAACATTGTTCTGGGTATGTTTGTGAGGGTGTTTCTGGGTGAGATTGACATTTGAATCTGTAGGCTGAATAAAGCAGACTGCCCTCCCCAGTGTAAGTGGGCCTCATCCAATCCACCAAGGGCCTGAATAGAACAAAAATGCTGAAGAAGGGAAAATTCATTCTTTCTGCCTGACTGTCTTGAACCTGGGACTTCGGTCTTCTGATTTAAAACTTGGACTTGGACTGGAACTTATACCATTGACTTCCTTGGTCCTCAGCTCTCTGGACATGGACTAAAACTATACCATTCACTCTCTTGGAACTCCAGTTTCATGACTGAAAATCTTCAGACTTTCCATAATTGCAGAGGCTAATTCTTTATAATCTATCAATCTATCATCTATCTGTCTATCTATCTATCTATCTATCTATCTATCTATCTATCTATTGTCTATCTTCTATCTCCTATTGGTCCATTCCTCTGGAAAATCCTGACAATTATGGCTACCCATTTGTTATATAGATAGAATTTAAAGTATTCCTGGCCAGCATAATTATTGCATCTTAACCAATGTTCATTTGTTTTGAGTTATGGGAACTAGTGTATGGGAACCAGGGTTGCAGCTCAGCCAGATAAAAGAGAGTGGCAGAGAGAAGTAGAAAGTGTTGTCAAAGAATGCCTTAATTATGTATCATAAAATCCCAGCTGGGTATGCAGGAAAGAGAGGGACTGAGGAGGGCAGATTGGTAATGATACAATCACAAACTCAAATTAGAAAGTCTTAATAAAGTCAAAATATTGCTTGTGTACATGTACTTAATTTCATGAGCTGTTAGGTGACTGTAGTCAGAGAGGGGCATGTTTGCACTTGAGATTTGGAGATAATGGATTCATTGATGATCACAAGGTCAAAAGTATGACCATATGAGAAGGTGGCTGAGGGTATGTGAAGAATAACACAATTTTATTGTAAGATAGGGAGATTCAGAAACACTAGTCTAAGGTATTAGATATATCATCCACGTAGGTATTAAAGTCAGTAAGAAAGAAATCTGTGAGAATAACTGTGGAATAATAAAAAGACAAAGATCCAGGTGCTAAAGTTATAAAATAAGAAGGCAACTGAGTTCTCTAGATAACAACAACAGGGAGGGGTTTGGAAGCATGAGGGAGGAGAGTAGATTTGGAAGAGGAGAGCAAGGAGAACATCCACTCCAGAATCAGGCCCGTAGTTAGGTTAGGATGTTAAAGAAAAACAGCCTACACTGACTACAATGCATCAGAAATTATTTCAAAGGGCATCCATGTTTTACTTAGAGTAAGAGAGCAAAAGGAGCATTCAGAGATGAAGTTAAGGATGCAAAAAAGTTTGCTGATGATGAACTGTTAGCTTCAGGTGTCAGACTACAAGGGCTTAGGATGACAGCTGAAGTGAAGTAGGTCAGATAAGTGGACGTGAAGAGTAGTATGAGGTGAATGTTTGGCTAGGGGCCAGCAAACTTTTTCTAAAAAAAGCCATATAGTAAATATTTTAAGTTTGGCAGGCCAGGAGGCCTTGGTCACAACTATTCAACCCTGCCTTTTAAGTATGAAAGCAGCTATAGACAACATGTATATCAATAAGCATGGTTATGTTCCAATAAAACTATATTTACAAAAACAGCTAGTGTGTTGGGTTTGATTCATGAGTAATAAAAAGAGCAGGTAGCAAAGTGAGCATGGGTTTCTGATGATGAGTGATGTAAGACATAGAAATGTGGGTCAAAATGGGTGTTTGATTCCTTTCTGGAGAAAGAGGATAGCTAGTTTAAGATGGAAGTTATGAAGCTCCCAAGTATCTATTCATTTCTGCAGCTCGCAGGTGTGGCAGCCACGAATGAAAAAAGCCCTTGACATGAAACTGCTATAATGGGGCAAGGTGAGTATATTTTCTTTTGAGCGGCCCCAGTGTAACACAAAATGGTGAATGGCTCTCATTTACCTGGAGCTAGAGGCTTGGGACTCCCTCTCCTCTGGGATACTCAGTGTTGTTGACTCCAGTGAGTTGACTCCAATTCAAAGGGAAAGGGCAAGGCATGGCTTCATATAGTGAGAACACATTGACAGAGTTTCTAAAGAAACAGGATGCAAGCACAAGGTTAATATAGGAATAGGCAAGGTTTCCTTACGCTACTCATACCTATATCCAAAAACTCAGTCACATTGGGTTTCTCCAATATTTAAAAATTATTCAACAGCTTTCAATCAAGTAACTTTAAGATTTTGTCAGACATCAAATTATCAGTTTGAGGGCCTCGTGTCTTTCATTACACTCATTTGGAGTCTCTCACCAGTCACTCATTATGACAGCATCTTGAACTCAATACATAGAAACAATTTCAGAACATCTCTGGATTGAGTTCACTGCAGATTGTGAGTAAATTCTGTACCTGGAGATGCTCTCTTGGATGCTCATTTTTAATAATCATTGAACAATAGGTTTTCTCCCTCATTTCTAAAAGATTTTTATCTCCCAGACCTAATTATACCCTACAGAATCAGACCAAACATCATTGATGCTGAGGTTGTTTTGCTGATATTATTAAAACATTCTCCAAATGTTTAAATTATTACTTGATAATAAATCAGGTAGCACTTTATAGGGAGATATCAACTCTTTAAGCCCCTTAGAGTATATGGTATATTTTGCTAGTAATCTGGAGGAATCTAATGTGCTTCTTGACAGTAAATTAGGCCCTGGGATACTGGTTTATTGCTTATAACTTGTGAAGTTTCCATCATACTGATAGCAAAAGAAATGGGCTTATCTTTTAAGAGAATGCTTCATTTGATTTTACTGAAGAAACACAAAAAGAAATGGTTTGATTCAATTAAAGTACATTAGTGTAAAAGCCTATCTTTTTTCTTTATTTAAACTATTTTTCCTTATAGAAAATGTACATTGTAATCAAAGACATATTTTGGTAGATTAAATAAAATTTTATATTTATTTAGCAATTATTATATGCAGTCTTAGGAAACACAGTTGAACAAGACTTGATGCCTTCCATATCCTCCTTGGTTTATTTAGGTTTATATATTCTTTGTAGGATATAAACATATGTATATACGTAACCTATGTTTGACACCAAAAAAATCAACAATTTAAAAAGAATACTTGAATTATACTGTATCAATCACACAGATAATAATAACAGTTCACATTTATTGAAACCCTACATTAATACTCAACATTATAGTAATCGTTTTAAATGCATTAAGTCACTTACTTCTTATAATAACCCTATGAGGTGGGTACTGGTAACTCATCTTAAAGATAAATAAATTATGACTAACAGCTAGTAAGTAGCAGATTTGAGTTTCAAAACTGGCTCCATTTGACTGCAAAACCCTTGTTCTTAATCTCTATCTCATTATGTTTCAGAAACACATATTTTAAGCTGGGGAGAATCAATGAGTAAAAGTTGGTTATTGTAAGATATAGATTTTTCCACTCTTGACAGACAGAAAAATATGACATTTCAACTGTTGGCAATAGGTCTTCAAGAGTTCCTCTTAAAAATGCAAATTTGTACTCCTAGAAAGGCAACGTATTTAGGAAATAAATATTTTCAAGCTCTTAACATGTGTGTCTTTGTAAAATTTCAAAGGAATGAGAAAAAGGATAGATAATTTTTGATAAGGTTAAGGAGTAATAGGTATGGAATAAGGAAGGAGCAAGCCAGAGTATGGGGTAGCAGGTAGGGAGTACAACTTCTAGAAAACAGATAGTATGAAAGAACTGGGTATGTGTGGTGGCAGCTCATAAATGGGGACCAGATGAAAGAACATCTAAGACAATATTTTATAGGCACATAATTTTGCACAAGGCCATTATTACTACCTCTGAAAAAGTCAATGGTAAAATTGATTTGTATGAATTAAAGAAATAGTAGCTGCTTTAAGCAATGACTGAAATATACTTTCTATTTGTCAAAGACCTTATAATCAAGGAAGCATTTTTTAACCCTTTTGAACCTATTTGTTCCACCATTCTTTATATAACATCAGAAGATTTTTACCCATGATTACTTGTAATATATGATTCTGAATTACCCAGAAGAGGGATGCTGATAGAATTGATTGCTAATTAATTTTGTTGCTCCTTTTCATTGCAGTCACATTCTTAAGTTAGTATAAAATTTGTTGTATATGATTCATTCACAAAACTTAACTGCAATTTTAGTTAAATGGTTACCTTCATTGTAATGCTAATAATGATAAGGATGATGATGACTGTAACAATAATAAACTAAAGTGGTTTTAAGGTTAGAAATGTGAGTCTAAAAATGATATCTTCATGATCTGCGTTTATCCTACATCAATAATTTTGCATCAAATTTGCTCAATTTACAAATCAAAAATAGATTTTTCTGTCAGCAAAGATCAGTCTTGTATCTGAAAATCAAGCACAGCTTGTACATCATCATTAACCATAAAGGCTCTGAAATCAGAACTTAGCTGCCAATTTTGTTGATGATGCATAAGAAGAAATCGAGTACAGCTGGCTCTTCTGTCCTATGCTAGCTCTGCAGTACTGACATTAGTGAAAATCTGTTTGTTTTTTGTTTCAGGAAATTAAATAGCTATGACTAAAATGAAGCAGAGGGAACAGATATATCTGGGTAATAAACAGGTGCCATTTTTATTTTTAAGTTTATTTTTTTTCTCAGATTCACTTTGATTACTTCAACATTACTTTAATTTGACCAATTGCAATGACCTTGAGGAGAATATGTGAAATTTCTTTAAAAAGGCCATCTAGAGGAGCCCCTTTTCTTTGATAAATGAGGGTCAAATAACATCAATCACTTATAATTTAAAATCCACCATAAGTTAATACAATTTTCTCAATCATTATTTTTTCTAATAAAGTTGTCCATAGGCAAATTGCACCTCTAAAAAATAGACTTATTTGCTGACATGTCAACTACCAGTTCAGAATGGACACTTTATATGATTTAGGCCCAATTTCAATGTCTTAGTTGTGGAGAAATAAACCAGTTTCTAAATATCACCTCAAAATGAGGAAGAGAGAATTTTCAACAAAGCAGCATTAAGTTAATGGCATAAAACAAAATTCTAAATCCCTAAATCTATTGGATGTGTGGTGAATCAAGGAGATCCTTACCCTCTTTTCCAGAGGAGCATAAACATGCTGTGTCAATGTGGAGTTAAGCTAAGAATTGAACACATACATATTAACTGTCACCACTTTAGGTAATCCAGTGAAAACAATCTTAAAGACAATTTTTTTTTTAAAGACACGAAAAGATGGAGAGGAAGAGAAATCAGAAACATATTTCTGAAAGTTGGAAAATAGGTAGATGGAAACCTGACTGACTTAGCAGACCCCAGAGGTTGGAAACTAAGATGATAATGGGAAAGCTGAGAAACATCCTCATTAACTCAACAGAATGGTTCAGGAAATGGTAACACCAGGTAACTCTGGAACTGAAAGTGAAGGAGGGAAGGTCAGTGCTAAAAGAGGTTTGGGTGAAAGCTGAATCTCCTTTGATCTCCTTCCCAGCTCCATTCCACAAAGAGACTGACTCTCCCCACTTTAGAATAAGTCTGTGGTTTTATTTTGGACTGAGGGAGACCAGGCACAATTGAAGACTTGAATATACTACCGAAAACACCCCCTCAAGCTCCTTCTTACACTTGTTACCAGGACTCTGGCAGCCAGATCTCAACCCTCCAAGAAGAAGATAGGTGAACTTTCCTCTGGTAACCTGATCATCCCAACTGGAAAGACCTAAAAATACTGCCAATAGGAGGGATGCCAAACAAAGAGCTTTCCCAGATCACCCTGCAGTAAAGCGCAAGGTCAGTGAGCCCCATATGCATATATGCATTCAGAGCTCCCAATCAACTTTTAGTCTTACATTTTTAAACAAGAGCAGAAAATCAAGGATTATAAGATATCTAAGAAAACCTCTAACATGAAAAGGAGAGACCAAAATAAACAAGCTATCAAATGCAACTTGGAGGAATAGATACCATCATTCTGGGAGAATTAAATTTATATACATATTTATAAGTTTGTATATATGTACATATATATATATCCATATGCATATATATGTACATATATATACACATATATACTACCATGTGTATCCTCAGAGAATTAAGATATAATTTTATAGCCTTAAAAAAAGAACAAAATACTACACAAATAGAACATGCAGAGAACTCTCAAAAAGTAAAAAAATATATAATAGTATAAATTAAAAATATGACACACTAGTGTTTATAGTAGCATTATTCACAATAGCCAAAATATGAAAACACTGAAAATCCACTGACTGAAGACTGGATAAACAAAATGTGATGTGTATATATATATAATGGAATATTATTCAGCCTTAAAAATAAATGAAATTCTAACATATACTATAAGCTTGATGTTTGAAGACATTATACTAAGTGAAATAAGCCAGACACAAAAAGACAAATATCATATAATTCCACTTAAATGAGGGATGTATATTCTATCAAGTCATAGAGAAAGAAAATAAAATTGTAGTTGCTGGGGACTTGATGAGTGGAAGAATATGGAGAGCTATTACTTCATAAGTACAAAGTTTAAGTTTGGGAGGATGATAAAGTTTTAGAGATGGATGGTGATGGTGGTTGCACAACAATGTTAATATAGCTAATGCCACTGAACCGTATGCCTAATTTCATGTTATATATATTTTGCCATCATAAAAATAAATGAAAAAGAAAAGTATATAAGAATGTTAAGTTGCAAGATAAAATTGAGGAATTTTCTCAAAAAATACACAAAAACAAAATGAAATAAAAAAGAAAAGGCATGGGAAAATTTAAAGACCAATCCAGGAGTTATATAAATATAATTTTCAGAAAGAGAAAAAGGAAAGCACATAAGAAGAAATCATTAGTAAATAATTCAAGAAAATGTCTCACGTTATATTAAAATAAAGGTTAAATACAAAGAGAGAATCTTAAGAGCAGCAAGAGAAAAGCAATTAGTTATTGACAAGGGAACTCCTATAAAACTGTCAGCCGATTTCTCAACAGAAACTTTGCAGACCAGAAGGGTTTGGCGCAAAATATTCAAAGTAATGAAAACCCAGGTCCTACAACCAACATTACTCAGCAAAGCTATCATTTAGAATCAAAGGACAGATAAAGAGCTTCCAAGACAAAAAAAGCTAAAGGAGTTCATCACCACCAAGCCAGGATTATAGGAATGTTGGAGGGACTTCTTTAAGAAGGAGAAAATACATATCACAAATAAAAATGAAAAATGGCAATAACTACATATCTATCAACAAGCACTTCAAATGAAAAAGAATTAAATGCTCCAGTCAAAAGATAAGGTGGCTGAATTAATAAGAAAACAAGACCTTTATATATACTGTCTATAAAAGACTCACTTCAGATTAAAGACACATAGACTAAAAGTAAAGGGAATATATCATGACGGACCTAGAGGGTATTGTGTTAAATGGAATAAGTCAGATAGAGAAAGACAAATGCCATATGATTTCACTTATATGTAGGATCTAAAGAACAAAATAAATGAACAAAAATTAGAAACAAGCTCATAGATACAGAGAACATTTTGAGGGTTATCAGATGGGAGAGGTTTGGGGGCCTGGGTAAAAAATGTAAAGGAATTAAGAAATACAAATTGGTAGTTACAAAATAGTCTTGACGATATAAAGCATAAGGAATATAGCCAATAATATTGTAATAACTATGTACGATGTCAGAGGAGCACTAGAATTATTGGGGTGATCACTTTGTGAGTTATATAGGTGTCTAATCACTATGTAGTATACTGAAAACTAATGTAGTATGCCAACTATTACTGAAAAATAAAAAAATAGTATTAAAAAAAGAAAATTCTCTACAACTATAAGACATTAATTTCCATATGGAAAAATTCTATCCAGTGCTCAACATAGTGGATAGAAATAATATCACATCAAGGCATATCATCAGAAAATTTTAGAACATTGACAACAAAGAAAAGATCATGAAAATTTCCAGAAATGGAAAAACTGCGTCAGAAATCACAATGGCATTGTACTTCTTAATAGTGAGATTGGAGTAATGCCCATAAATTTCTGAAAAAAAAATATTTCCCACCTAAAACTGTATTACCAGGAAACTATTAATCAGATAAAGAAATTTTAAGAAATGCAGGGTCTTGAAAAATTTACCTCCTAGACACTCTTGCTCTGGGGTTACTGGAAGATTAATTCTAAGAGAGAAAGAATATGTTTGTGGAGGGGGAGGGAGTGGGAAACACTAAGGAAAATAGGATTACATGGACCAGAAGAAACAGGGGATCCAACGCAAGAGAAAGGGAAAGAGAAGCCCTAGACAAAGATAGGATTACAGGGTAATGGCTGTTCCCCAGACATGCAGGGGCAACTCCAGACTGAATCTCATCTCATTAGACAATTTTGGCCAAGGACAGTGTAGGGCTCTTTATCTATAGCCTCTTATCCTTCTACACAGAACAGATGTGCATAGAGAAAATTGGTGGAATTATCATTTTAAATGATGATGGTCTGTATGAGGCAATAGAAGAGTATGTTCCTAATTTAAATGGTTATACTGAATCAGACAGTTTTGCAAGAGTCTCCTGATTCTTGTAAACCACAATGCAGAAGAAAATACAAATCTGTCTAAATAAATGAAATTCTCCTGTATGCACATTCTTGTGCATACGTGTGTGTGTGCATGCATGTGTGCATGTGTAATTTCTTTGAAAGGATATACGAAAAGCTGGAGACATATTTGCTTCTGGGAAAAGGAAGTGTGTGGTTAGGAAAAGGAGGATAAGAAAGACTTACTTTTCAAAATGTATCCTTTTGCTCCTTTTGAATTTTTTATCACTATTCAAAAATGAATAAAATATAATATAATTATAACCAAGAAATTCACACACACACACACACACACACACACACACACACACACACACACATATCTGTCCATAAGTAAAATGATGTGAGTGCAAGGATACTTTTGCGCTAGCAAAAGACTGAAAACAACTTAAATGTTCATTGAATTGATACTGATCAAATAAATTATGTATATCTCTGCATTGGAATAGTATACAAACAGAAAAAATAATTTAAAATCTCTTTGTGTATTGATACAAAACTATCACTAAAATAAGTTGTTAAAGGAAAATAAAAAAAATACATTCTTAAACATATATGTGTGCTGATATTTGCTTGTATATACATAAACTATCTCTGGGAGAAATTATGAACATTTTATAACAATAGGTTAGCCTGGAAAGATTCAGAAGAATGGGAAAATGACAGAAATAATTATTGTACCTTTTGAATTTTGAGCCATTTGAATATGTTACCTTTGAACACCAAATTGAATTACAATATTGAAAATGTGGGGCATTTTAAAATAGCCTGGATCATTTTCATCTTGATTCTTTCTTTTTTCTCTATTGCAAAGCCAGTATGAGATCTTTCATCTAATAATAACACTGTGGTTGTAGTTCTGCAATGCTTAAGAAATAAAATCTGTTACTCCTGCTGGGATCAGAACAGTTGTCAGCATATGTGGGCAGCAGTGGGTGAAGAGCTTCTGAATTTAAGGCCTATAAACTAAATACCAAAGTTGAATGTATTATAACATTATTGTTGATTTAGGATAAATTTTATATTAATGACATTTATAAACACATCAGTGATGTTCTTCTCTATGATACACATGAGGATAAGACTCTATATGTTAGCTTTATGCTATCCATTCAATCAAGACAGGCCAGAGATATAAAGGAACTCCAGACTGGATTTCAAAGCTATCTTGGTCCCTGAATTTTCAATGGCATGACTTACTGGGATGGATAGAAGGGAATATTTTCTGGTTCTTCTTTTCTCTTCTATGTGTTTATAAATCATTATGCATATTAGAAATTTGGTCATGAATTTAACTCTGTAGAGACTTTTGAAAATGCTATACATAACTTAATTTCAAGAAATTAAATGGGCTCTGTGTATCATAAAGCCCCTGACATAACATGGTAAAGATGAAGTGCAGAGGTAAAGAGCCTTACCCAATAATTAGTCCATTTGTATGCAAAATTTGTGTTCACAGATCCCACCATGCTCTCTTTCATATCTCACATTACGATCTCTCCCCACACAGATTCACCTAGTACCAGAAATATTTGTCTGAATTATAGAATTACTAAAGAAGCATATTCCACAAGTCTTTTGATCACTGTGTGAACATTTACTTTCCCAAACAAATCTGACAGATTTTCGAGGACATTGCTGCTTCTACTGTGGTGCCATCTGTCCCAATACTAAAAACTTGGGTAATCTTTAAATGGGTAAGTCTTTAAATGGAATCCTCATAGCATAACAAATAGCTTTAATGGCACCTCTTTGAATACCTAAGTCTCCAAATGAAAGGTACAACTTTCAATAGAAGTCCTGAAGACAATAACAGGAGGAAAGAAGGATTTTTACCGGAAGTACTGGCAGAGCATCAAGGAAGGTCATGGGCCAGCTCTCTTTAGAAAGACAACTTTGATGACGGTATGGAGTAGAACCAGATCAGAGAATGAAAGCCACTGCTGACAGACAAGATAGGTGGCTGTTGCCAAAATTCAAGAAAAAAATGATGAGAATTGAAGGAAGAGGGAAGAAATAGCCAGATTTTTAGAGGGAGGAAAGTGTGTATGTGTTTGGCAGGGGGTTATAGGGAATCAATGCTTAAAGGTAGAATGGACAGGAAGCTCTGATACATTTGGCAAAGGTTTTTATCCCTTTCCCCCTCTGTCATGTCTGCTCCTGAGTTAACTGCTTGTTCACTGCCCTTTCAGAGGCCTCGTTTTCCTCCATGCTCTTTCTAAGCCCACCAAACATTTCTCTGCTATTTACCAGAAGTTAGAGTCACAACATTGGTCTTGGGGAGGTGCAATGTGCAAAAGATTTTACTTCTCTATGTTGTTCTTTTCTGCGATCGCCCCATAATCCCGCCATGTAAGTCTATCCAAGTATTGACAACAATTGAAGGTCAGAAACAAATGAAGGAAATTACAATATAGAGGAAAAATGAAAAACTGTTCACTAAATAAAACTTCCTCAATAGTTCAGGGGAAAAGAACAACAAAAAACAATATATTCACAGAGATCCCTTAAACGCAGACCCCAATTTCTAGCCTTGCTTCTTTGTTCCCTGTCTCAAGATCCACTATCATTTACTCTCCTCTTAGAAAGCACTTTTTCTTCATATCTGTGCAATACATATCTTCAGTACCTTATGTCTTGCTCACCATAGTTTGATCTCATGGAGGGTTTCCTTTCCTAACCAGTGCAAGCCATAGGATGTTATTAGTAGCAATACCTTTCCCAAAGCCTCAGTTAGGCAGTCTAAAATAATACTACAGAAGGTCTCTAACAGCACAGTCCCTGCAGAGTTTGTATTTCAACTTTTACCTATTGACAGCCATGAAGATTTACCCCTTCACTCTTCTTGATCATCCATTGGATTCTACGCATATATATCTCCCAAGGGCAATAATTACCAAAGACAATTCACATCAAGAGAAACATTTCCCAAATATAACATAATCTGCACTGAGTCTACCCTAAGTAGAGATAACTGGCTAAGTTTTTATGCAGAGCTATGTCAATTCCCACTTTGTTTGTTCTTCTGCTTCTATGTCCAGTTCCTATAGGTCTATAAGAAGCAGGCTGAATTACAGTAACCTTTACAAGTGACAGCAGCTCCCTTCCTACACAAAAATGTTGAAATCATAAAATTATTAGAGTATGGATATGAATGTGTGTGTGTGTGTGTGTGTGTGTGTGTGTGTGTGTGTGTGTGTAAAGTGGGTGGAGGGTTATTTTTCCAGTTATAATTAGTTTGGTTCTTTTCTGAATTTATTTGCTACTTGAACTAATGTTTTGTTTCTTGTCTATAACAAAATGCCATACATACATAGTATACATAATATTTTGTATACCATGTAGGTCTGGAGAGCAAATAGATATGCACAGGAAATAAAATACTTAAATAGAAAGAAATTTCAAATTTGAAAATGAGAAGAAAGGTAGCCAAATTTTTTTAAAATAAGAATTCTTAAACTTTGTGACATATTGCTATATCTGTGCAAGAATAAAATAAAGATGCTATCCTATGATGAGCTCTGATATTCCATTCTCTTAGAAGTTATAGCTTTGCTATTCCTGTTATTGTGGCAAATATTTGATTCACAAGGATTAGGTTAACTCCAAGGTCTCATAAAAATGTTTGATTCTTTCTTCTCCACATTCACTTATTTCATGTATTCATTTATTTTTATAATTCACAAATAATTGTAGATACCTAGGGGCCAGATCCCTAAAAATTCCAAGATAAGTTGGAGAGAATTCCTGCCCTCATGGAGCTCAGTCTAGTAGGGGAGATAGAGAAATTTAAAAAATTGCAAATTGGTCACAATAGAAGGATATATAGTCTGTGACAAGTAAGTGATCAATTTTAGAGTATGTGTGTGGTAAGTATGAGGAGTAGGGCAGTGTTGGTGTCAGGTAAAAATTCACAGAAGCTGAGGCACCTGAGCTGAGTATTAAAGGGTGGACAGTATGGCAAGCTCATTCAAGTCTGAAGAAAGAGCTAATGCAAAGGTACTAATACATGAAGCACATGGGCAATTTGAGAAACTACTATGACCAGACTAGGACTGGAAGATGGAGGCAGTGCACAGCAATAAATAAAAATGGTGGGAAATAACAAGGCCCAAAGGCTGCCTTGTTTCACATCGCTAGCTTTGACTATTGAATTTTCTGTAGTGGTCATAGAAGGGTTTACTGTCTCTGTGGCAAAAAGTCTCATCTCCCCTGAAGGTTTAACCAAAAATGGGCACTCCTATTTGATTTTGACATGCCATTTCCTTCATGATAATATTAAACCTTCCTTTCCCCTGCGTAGTAGCGGTAGCGTAATAAATTAATAACCTATGCGTATTAGTCAATATTAGTCATCAGGTAAATTCTGTACTTACTATGCCCTGGCATGAAGGACTTGAATAGTTTTTAGTGCCAAGCATATCAGTTAGGACTCTTTCCAATGATAATATCAGAAAATTCAATCCCAATTGACTTTAGCTAAGAGAACTGCTTTACTCATATACCTTGAGAGCCAGGTAATAGCTCCAGGAATTTGATCCAGACTCAAATGTCTTCAACACTCAATTTCTCTTTCTCTATCTCTTGAATCTGTTTTTTGTGTTGGCTGTATTCTCTAGCAGACTATTGCCTGTGGTGGCAGTTTACATCTTTCCATGCTCAAGTACAGAGAAAAAAATATGGAAGAGATCCTTCCTGGGGACTCACAGACAAGTCTCGACCAGTCATTGTGGCTACCTGGGATGTTGATTGGTCAGTGGAAAGAGGAACTAGTGCAATCCCTGGTACAGATGAGTGAGGTCTAGATAGTATTTGTGTGATGACTCATCTCCCATTACACACTTGAATGCTAGAACCATGACCTCATGGGACTCCTTTGCCAAGTCTACCCTGGGTCTCTTCTCAGGCAACTCCTCCAGTATCAGGTCCGACTCCTTGTTTCTTCTCCAGGAAACACTGATCATTTTCTGTTTTTCTCTCCCTTGCTGTATGTTCATGGGGATCCTCTTTCCAGTTTCAGAAACTTCCTCCTGAAGTTTCTTAAAGATACTTAGGCTGCAACTCTTTTCCCAGAGAATTTAGGACTTTATAAAACAAAAACTGAAAAACTCATAGACCACTTTTGTTTGTTGCTCCATTTCTCTCTCTTTTTTTTTGAGGGGGGGGAGTCTCTTCTTTCCTGAGGCAATGAACATCTATCTAGCAAGAGACTTACTTATAGGGGTAAGAAAGGAGGGGACAAGCAATAGCAGAACATACAAGGAGAAAAAAGTGGAGACATAATTTGGATTTAAAAATATTATCCCAAGGATTCACATATATGAGATTTCAAATTAGTAATATAAAATGGTTTTTTTTTCTTATTTTTTTTTTCTCTTTTCTCTATAAGACATGAGGAGGCAGAGAGACCATTGGCAAATAAGCTGGAGAATGAGTGGGCTCTACAGAAGATATGTGATGAAAATTAAGCTTTGACAGGTATATTATGCCACCATTCCTTTTAGCAAGGAATTTATGTATCAGTCTCAGCTAAGTATTAGCTCTGTTCTGGTTAATAAACAGTAAAGTTTATAATATTTTTGTTTTATAGCTTTGAATATTATGTCCACGGAAAATTTATTTTTAAAAATTTGTTGCATTTCTTTCTAGAAGCTTTTCTGAGGACTGAACCCTTTATTAATACTTCTAAGTAGCACATTAAAAAAAATGTCTACAAAAGAAAATCAAGGAATAATAGAGTTTTCCATGTATGTCATCCAGTAATGCCTTTCAATAGGATGCATGGAGTCAGGCTCTAAATAGGAAAACAGAAACTGCTCTAAGTACACAACATAGGGAAAATTTAATTTATGTAATTGGTAAAACAAGTGACAGAAAGGCTGAGAAACCAAAAAGAGGACAGCCATTTTCAATAGCATAAAACCACTACAATCCTTAAACTGAAGGAATCAAGGGAAAAGGAATGTTAACTGGAAGGCAGTGTCAAGAGTCACCAGGCATTTGGCAAGAGCTATAGCATAGGGACAGAGTGGGGAATACCCTGCCTTTCCCATCCTCCAGCTCTCCACTTTCCCACTCTTTCTTCCCATCGGTCACACCCAGCTGGCAGCCAGGTCCTAAGGAAGGCAGGGAAATGCTACTCGCAGGATCAGTACCCCATGGTATAGATCAGAGAAGGGGAAAAGAGCCAGGAATGGATTGAAGAACAAACAGGCCTAGGATTCTGAACCCTCACAAAGAATTTTTCTTTTAAATTCGGTGTTAACAAATCCTGTTTTGGTGTTATAATTTATACTGGAAGATCAAAGTTATTTGCAATGGGTCCCATCAATGAGTTGCCAAAGTCTGTGCAATTTGGGGAATGAACCAAAAAAATCAGGACAACCTTATCGGAAGGGATGGTTATGCCTATATGTCCATATTTTGAACTGATGCTCGAAGTCCTGTTAATTTTGCTGAATTTATTTTCTTTTAAATTTTTATAAGAATACTGTCTGTCTTAATTTCTGGCTTTTTAAATGCAGAAAGCTCCTAGCTCTATAACCTCAGTTATTCGTTTCCTTTCAGTTGGAATACTGAGAATCCCTCAGCGCTTTTCTTGTTAACCTTCTGTTTATCCATTTGAAGGTTGCTGAGATTTGCTTATACTCTAACTTCAATGATATTTTCCAAAATGAATTTTCTATCACCAAAACTATACTGCACAGGACATGGCAAATATTTGTGCTCATTCCTTTGAAGCCTCAACCTGGCTGGCACCACTCTCTAAATATAGATCAGGATTAACTGAGTAATAAGGCAAGAGTGCACAGTAGTTTCTTTAATAAATTTTTCAATACTGTTACCGTACAGGAGTCTTTTCAAAGGATTTAACCTCAGGTAGACAGAAACTTTGGAAATATTGAGAAATGTCCACATTCTAAAACCTTCACTATGTTTGAAAAATTGTAATAAGCTTTATGCTATCAAGGAGCTCCAAATAAAAAATTTTCCATATTTTCAGTCTCCTATTTCACAGATCTCAGCATGATTGTTTTATTTCTTTTTCTTTTGTTTTGAAGAAACTGATTGTTTCACTGTATTTCGACTGATCCTAGAGCCAAGCTTTGTTTCCTGCCTCTGAAATTGGGTATGTTTCAGTTTTAGCCTGTATACTCTAATTCTCATTCTGTTAAAATTTTAAGGTTAAGGATAATGGTGAGTGGAACTGAACAATTAAAAAGGGATAAGAAATAAGCAAAAGAGTACTGATTTAAAACTATGTGAGAAGCTGGAAGTGTCAGGATAGAAGCAGTGATAGAAAAATACCTCTTTTTAAGCTGCAAAAGAAAAAACGTTAAGATAAAATTAAATTAGAGACACCAAACATTTTATGGGAAAGGGAGACAGATGTGCTTTTGGAACCGGGAAAATACTGGTTAACTTTTAGTTGTGATCACACTTTGGTAGTGTCTATGTGAAGCAAATGTTTTGGCTCTAAATGTGTTTCTGCCACTTTTATGTTTTCTGCCTTCACCAACCTGGAGACAGGAAAATAAGGCAGATTCTGACTCTCTGATGAGGGTCAATCAGAAGAAGACTTTTGGTTGTCCCACAAATCCCACTCTTTAATAAACACTTCCGTGTTTATTTTCTTCCTCCTAAAGACCACGCGAGCCATATTTGGGGGCAAAATTGAAGAAAGTACTCCTAGTATATTTTGGCACCCAAAATTTATTCACTCACATGAAAGAACAAAGCATTGGAAAGGGCCTAAGACATCATCAGACTGTAACTATCTGTTGTCAGGTAAATGAAGCATATAGTGACAACTACTTTTTCCTCTTAAAATAGTTTTAGTGGTATAGTTGAATTTATTCTTTTCCTGAAGTGGCCCTGATAGATTTTCTTTTTGTAAATGTACAAAATAATAAATTGTGAGAAGCTGAATTATTCTACATTTGGTTATTCTTTTCCTATGGGACATTGTGTGCTCATATTAGTAATTTTATACTTGAATACAATGATGTCCTTTAGTGTCCTTGAATGTTAATGTTGAAAGGGGCTTAAAAACCACCAGCTTTTCATTTTGAAGATGAGGAAACTGAGGCAGAGAGAGGCTGTGATTTCTGCTAAGAGGCACAGAGAGGTATAACGAAGACATAATTAAAACCCAGATTCCTTAGTCATCCAACTCCCAGCCCAGTGAATCCTTCACTACACCATTTTGTCTCCATTGTAAACCAATTCCCCAGCCCTTTTAATTCACTCTATCCATGCCAGCTCTCTTCAAAACTTCGCTTGCATAGTCAAATTATATATCAGCATCCCAGAAAATTTGGAGTTCATATATGTGAGACATTTTGCTCAAGAGGAGATTTAATTGTCTTACTAATCTATAAATTGGTGGTTCCAAGTTAAGGAGACGACCACCAGTGGTATGTGGGAAACTTAATGGGCGGGAGGAGTGTCAGGGTGTGGGACAGAATTGCCTAAGTATGGAAACTAGAAGAGAAAGTCCCACAAAAAAAAATCTACCTATAGAGAAAGTCCCTTTTTAACTGGCAGCCTTGATGAAAGTACAGAATTTTGAAGGACTATAGACTTTTGGAAAATTCAAATGAGCTATATTCAAGGCCTATGCTGTGCTCAAGGCCATAAAGATATGCAGAAGGCTCTGGGGCTGAGAGCACGAGTCCTGGAACCCAGGCCCACACTACTTCTTCTGAGCGCCCTTTATACAACTCCCCAAATTAAAAGAGTAACGTGGCCCTGGTCTCACGAAAACTCAGACAAATAATTCAAGAGACAAATACTTCAAGGAAGGATATACACAGTGGGATGTAGGTGAAACCTCATAAAATGCAAACACGGGCATATATTTTAAAATATGCTAGATCAGAACCTTTAAGTTGCAAGTTTTTCGTTTTGTTTTGAAGATTTACTACTCTCTTCCCTCTCTCCCCCTCCCCAACCCCGCTGCCGCCCCTCTACACACAAACGACCTGTACTAGAATAGGTGTGGGAGAACAGAGAAAAAACATCGAGGTCTAAATCAATCTGGAAGTTCAGCGACTCCTTTTCTAAACTCTTGGCTAGGCTCCCTCCCCTTTCTCGTTTCCCCGTGTGGAAGTAATCCCCATTGGGTCGCGATCCTCGGGTGTCCCGCCAGGATGGGAGGACGCCGGCTCCACTCCCGAGCGGTGTTCGCTAAGTGGCCCGAGGAGCGCGGCGTGGAGGGCGGAGGGAGGCTGGGGAGGCCAGCGGGTGGTTTTATTGTTTCCATCGCCCTCCTCCTCCTCCCTCTCCTCGCCCCCGGCGTCACTGGAAAGCAGCCCGAGTCACCCAGAGGCGGGTTATTTATAGAGCGGGCTGCGCGCGCGTCACGGAGCCCGGCCCGGCTGACGGGGCCGCTGACGCGCTTGGCCGCGGGGCCGAGTCCGCGGGGCTGCGCGCCGGGAGCTGGCGACAATGGGCTTCTGTGTGTGCAGCTGCCGCCGCCGCTGGGGGCCGGGGGAGGGGGGCGGGTGGCCTCTCCCCGACCCACCACTCTCCTGCCCGCGACCCCCTGAAAGCTGACCCGCCTTTTCTGCCCCTGGCCGGAACCGGACCCCGCCAACTGCTTTTTTTTTTTTTTTTTTTAAATATCAGTAAGTTCCCTTTGGCCCTGCCTCCGCTTCCACTTACCCCGTTTTCCCCTCCTTCCCCTAACACAAGGAGTGAGGGGGATTTAGCTGGCCCGGGCAACCACTTCTTGCGTCCCGAGGAGCGGGACCCACACAAGGCGCGCCCAGCGGGTGATGCAGTGACCGAGGGGCCGGGAGCGCCGGGCAGGTAACGTATCCTGGACCCAGAGCGGGGGCTTTGTTTGGGGTGGGGGAGGGGAGCTGGTGTAAACTCCTGACAGTCCTTCCGGGACTCTTGTCCTCCACGCCTTCCTCCCCGCCCCCACCCCCGGCCTGAGCGCTGGAAGCCAATCCGGGTGTGTAGCGCGAAGAGCGAAAGAGAAACTTCTGCGTGGCTGACTAGATGTGGCTCCTCCCGAGAGTCCAAGATGCTAGAGGACACCCCACTCCCAGCTTCCCGCCGCCCCTCCCCCATTTACTCCCACCCCTCACCTCCCCCCCTGATGCCTCGGACTTTGGAGTCATCCCCTCTCGTCACCCGTCCCATCCGAGGGATCTGTCCTATTTCTCCCCTGCCCAGCGGAAGGAGGGGCTGGCGTGCATTTTAGGGACATCCTGGGATGTGGAGAACCCAGCTCTGAACCCTTCCCTTTCAGCTGCAGGGAGCTGAGAAAGCTTGCTCTGGAGCCTCTCGCATGTGGCAGGCAGACAGAACTTGCTGTGCCTTCTAGGAAATTGCAATCGATTTGTAATGCAGTTTCGCTAATTGGGAGTTCAAAATTAAACTTTAATAAAGCATTTGTGTCGTCTCGTCTAATTGTGAAAGCTTCCATCCGTCCTGGTAGATAGACTCTAAGTCTCAAGTTAATGGTGCTAAGCTAGATTTCCCCCCAAGTACAATTCCGTCAGCCGGAGTTGGCGCAGCTGGATTTCCGTAAAGTACAGATGTTGCTAATGGCAGCTTAAGCACGGATGGGCAGATAGCATACGGAATGCAACATGTTGCCATATGGTTCTTTTAGCCTTTCACCTCTAGGGATATCAATCACATATATTCTGGGAGGAACTTAATGACTCTCTGAACAGCCAAATGAATTAACCTGGTACAATTTATATCCCTTGACCTGTTACGTTATAACAACAGGAAGATAGCATCTCACAATTTCAGTGATATAAATTGAGCTACAGAACCACATTTCGAATTCTACTACATCTATTTGTAGTTTGGGGGGCCCTGTCAAGTCAACCTGGTGTGAAATGTGTTTCCGTATTGCCTTCCCACTCCCACCTCTAGATGATACAAAGTATGTAACGTTTAGCAAAACTGTTGTCTTGGAAATCGCCAATCAGCCCACCAAGTAGTAATCAGTGAGGTTATGGGGAAATGGAAAATTGATTTCCAGAGCTGGTTACTTAAGAGTTAGTAATTTGTAGGAGCACCATACTTTTGGAACTCAGAAAATAAAGGACTCCTAGGAAAAATAGGTGTACTGCAAGTCCTTTCAATGTAACTCTTAAATCTATTGTAAACTATTTGAAATTATGTTTTAAAAGTCAATCATCTTCAACTTTGGAAAGTTACAGAAAACAGTGCTTAGAAATATGAAACATAAATATAAGGACGATCTCCTCAGCAAACCATTTTCTATACACACCCCCTCCACGCACACTCACTATTTGTCTACTTCAACTTGAATCATGTATATTGTGCTAGTGGTCATTTGTTTTTTCCCCCAACATGTCAGTGACAGCATACTGAACTCACTGTTTAGATCTCAGTGGAATGATTCTGTAATATTTCACAGGTCTTATTTTTAAATATCCTGGTGACTAAGTAATATGTTTAATTTATTGACTCTAATTTCAGATTGTAAACATAGTTGTCTTTTACTGTATCCCTGCTTTTTCCTTCACTAATGCAGAGGCAACACTGAACAATAAGAAACTTAAGGCTAAAAAAAGTAAAATAACTTACTGGAATGTTTTTACTTTTAGCTATTAAGGAATATCTGAAAGCTATAGACATACTATCTTTTAAAAGATTTTGCTTCCAACAATATATAAACCACATTAATTCATGTGAACTCATAGACTAACAAAATATTCAAAGTAGACATAGTCTAAAAAGTATATTTTCAGTAATGTCAAGTTTCAGAAAGTTAACATTTAAAAAGTTTGTCATGTCCTTTCAGAATCATTTTGAAATTATAAGATAATGTTTCTCCTTTTTTTCTCCTTTTGCAATGGCTGATAATTTGTTACTTAGTGCTTGAATTAGTGTAATCATTTTGATAATTATTATCAAGTAATATAAGATCTTTGATGTATGTGTATAGCAGAAAATCTTATGCAGAAAAAAATAAGATATAGCTGAGTTATGGCAACCTTTTCTGGGGTCTGTTTTTGGTAGTCTTTTAATGATTTAGATTTTATTTCTTCATTTAACATCAGTACTCAATGAATTTGATCAGTAGTGAGCTTGTCAATAACGACTCCATTTCCATGACTTCTGAATAGACAGTGAATGCGTCCTTTAATCAGTCACAAAGAACTTGCCTATAAAGCTGTTATTGTCATGAGCAGATATTGCAGCCTGTTGGGCCCTGTGATTATTAACGTGTTCCCTCTTCAAAAGCCAGGCCAAAAGTCCTGCTGTGCTTCATTTCAGAATTCATGTCCATTAGTAATAACATCCTAAGCAGCACTATTTGCTTTTCTTCAAGTTATAACATTACATATAATTCATGAGCAATTTCAGGCCTTCTTGTAGATATATACTATGTATATTTTTGGGATACACACACACACAACTGAGATATGCATCTTTCATCATGACTTTTATTTTATATGAAGATTTGATGGATTTCTATTGTTACTCTAAATGAGGTGGCTGTCTGCCAAGGTGATCCCTATAGCTGGAAAATACTAGCATTGTTATTGTCTATCAGGGAATCGCTTTCTATATTTTTGAGCTCAACTCTACCTCCCTCTTTCAATATTGCCTTCCATGTTGCTAATTCAAGAATTAGTTTGGATATGAAAACTTTTGAAAATG
Source organism: Eidolon dupreanum (assembly GCA_028627145.1). Classification (NCBI taxonomy): domain Eukaryota; kingdom Metazoa; phylum Chordata; class Mammalia; order Chiroptera; family Pteropodidae; genus Eidolon; species Eidolon dupreanum. The sequence continues at coordinate 112,166,562 of CM053503.1, read as the reverse complement.
TGTTTGTATTGGCCAAGAAGATTTTCACCAGTGTTTCTGGTTGCCTGCTGGTTTACGGCCTTTATCTTGAGCTGGTATGTTTATTTTAACTGCAAAATGAAGAAATACTATTAAGACAAGGTATATCCCCTGTGCTCTAAGTAATTTTAACTGTGATGTAATCCTAGCTGCTTTCTTCTTCTTCTTCTTCTTTTTTTCACTCACAAATATATTTTAAAACATTTAAGATAGGGCAGACTTCTGCATTTTTCAAGGTAACATGGGACAAGTTATGGATAGGAATTAGGCCTTTAATAGAACTCTTCATTCAGGTGAAGGGTTTTGGGGAGGAGAGCCAGCAGGAAAGAGAATATAGTCCCACTGCACACTGGTCCTGTTTGCTTTTCAAATTTAAATCCTCACATGGCTGCATTGGAAACTTTGTTTTTCTTTTTTTATAGCATTTCAGTTTTAAAGAATTTTTTTTAAAAAAAACTCTCAATCTAAATATTTAACTAGCCAAGCAGGAAACAGTCTTTTATTCTCAGCTATATGCAGCTTTGTTTTTATCTGGGTTAGTGTGAGTGCCATGTAAATACCACATAAAAATTTGACTTGGTTTTCTTTACTTTGAAGATTGACAGGGGCTTCTTTAATTAATCTTGCTCTCTCTTTCATGTTCTGTATTCAGATATTGAAATACAGTATTTTTATACATATATAAGATTGTGTTTGCATTTATTTAATTTATGCTTCTTTTTTTAATGCATGTAGCCTTGAATGTTTGTTCTTTTTTTTTTTCTTCACATCATTACTCTGGTACTGCTTGATGTAACTTGATTAGCTCCCTCCCCAGTCATGATTGGTAATTAAAATAGGCATTAAAATTAGTCACTTAGCAATTTTGCTGTTCAATTGGCAATTAAATTACTTAATTGCAATTAAAGTCCTAATTTTAATTGGCAAAATGATAGATGTAGATTTAAGATAATATGTATAAATACTTTAATAAGTGTCTATATAAGGATTACTTAATTACTCAACTTCAAGTTTATGCTGTTAACTTTAGAACTTTTAAGTGAGCAATGAAATTTATATTACATCTATTCAAAGGATATGATAATTAGATTTATTACTTATCACTATAAGGGTCCTTGCTATAAGTTACTTTTGTAATGTTAAAATTGTAGGCTTGATAATTGTAGAATTATGATTAGAAAAGGCATACATGTCTTTGTTGTCATATATTAGTGCTGTATCTTTATTTTTTATTAAATTTAGAGGTTGCTATCCATCAGTCTGATGAAAAAAATCAAAAGTAGTTACTTTGTTATTAAAGGTAAAACAAAACTAGCCAGCTAAGACATGCACATAAAAACTGTTGCAAAGTGTATATATTTTATCTACTTAAAGAAAATGCTATATAACACTGTGATGCTTACTGATGTTAATAGTTACTTTTAAATTTTCATGTGTCCTGGATATCTTCCTGGCATATAGCAATTTATTTTCAGAATCTTTCAAATGTCTTAGGATTTTGTACATTGTAATGATCCCCATGTTTACTGAAATTAATAATGAAATCTAAGAACAAAGTTACCCTTCTTTGCTTAAACAAAAAGAATTGTTACAGAAGAAAATATTGGTGGTTCCAGGGGCCAGGAGGAGGGGAAAATAGAGTTATAGTTTAATGGGTCTAGAGTTATCGTTTAAGGGGTAGAGAGTTTCAGTTTTATAAGATGAAGAATTATGGGGATGAATGGTTAAATACAGTGTAACTGTATTTAACACCACTGAACTATACACTTAAAATGGTTAAGGTGGCAAAAATTATGTTTATCTTATCACAAAATAAAGTAGTAAGTGCTTAATTTAAAAGCAAATATTTAGGAGATGATTACAGAGAGTCAAGCAGTAGAGAAAAGATGAAAGATTTTTATTATGCAAAATACTTTTTGAGTGGCATGAGGTTTTACCATATGTTCAGTTTTATAATTTTAATTTAAAAGTAGATTCTTCTAGAAAAAAACTCTGTTTTCTTCTGCACATCTTTACACATTTCTAGAACTGAGTTCTGAATTGAAGTAAGAATTTTTAAAATCTGCGTTAAGTGGGTTTTGGTGAAAAATGGGCTGAATAAAATAGAGTAAAATCCACAGCAACCCAAAATGTGAATATCAGCTACACAACTGACTTGTTTTCTAAGCATCTTATAGGAAAGAAACAAAATTATCAGTTGATTAATATTCTATTAATGGAAATGAAACAGCAAAAGCAAAAAGCCAAAAACCTTGAATATTAAGAAAAGATTTTGTATTTTCAGAAATAGATTTTTTCAAAGTGAAAAATTTTTTTACTATTACAGTAAAACTTCCTGCCAAATCGCAACAAATGCCATAAATGTAAGTTTGTACAAATATAACTTAAAATATCTCATTTTAATGCTTAAAATAGGTACTATTAATTAATTTTAGCATGAAATTCTAAAGTTACCTTTATTCTTACAACATAAAAATTATGCATATTTACCATATCTCAATTGTAAGGGCTACTCTGAGTTCATTTTGGGAGACTAGTGAAGTAAATCCATAAAAGGCCCTTTTCCATGCATTAAGAAAGAAAATCCTATGAGATTACATCCATGTTTGCTTTCTAAATTATACCGAAAGCTCGATTTTATTAAGTATAATCTGCCTAGCCATGCATAAAGTAAAATACTTTGGTTTAGATATGACTATATGCATTATATTGATTTTTTTATAAAGATATTTTTCCATATATATGCCAATATGTTCTGCTTAATATTGGTTACTATGATAAAAGATGATAGTAACATTGCTTTCCTAAATGCTTTTCTGAGGTCATCTAATAGTAGTATATATTGATAGTGATAATAATTTTTAAATTTATTTTAGTTGGTTTCAAAAAAAGCAGCTACTTATGGATAAGGCTAATTTTTACTCTCATTTATTTAAATTGTTAATAAAATAGACCATCATTTTGGGGTAACTTTATACATTTATACATGGCAGTAATTTAAAATTATATTAGATTCTGGGCCCTAAAAAATTGTCATTTTAATTAAGTTGTAAGATAGTTTATATTCAAAAATTTATTTATGTTCAAGAATCTTGAAGGGTTGCATATAAATTCAGAATTTCAATTTCTTTTAGCTTAAAGCATCATTTTAATATTTTCTAAAATCATTCAAGTCTACATTTTGATTCCATTATATGTGTAATTAAACCTCTATGCACAAAAACATTCTCTTATGTACTAGCGAATACACCCACAGGAATCCTCTTCTAAACCATAATTTATTTAAACATGTAATCATAGGATTTTAAAACGTGCTTTCATTTTCCCAAACCATACGCCAATTTGAACTGCTTGGTGATAAAAGAAATTTTATCAACATTTTGATTTTTTTCAACTTGTGACCTAACAGTAAGTTAAATATGAGCAGGGGGAAATAAAATCTCGTGTGAACCTAATTCCATGTGTTAAACTGTTTCCCTTTGCCAGAAAAATAGAAGAGAATCAAAGATTTGTAGTTATTTATGAATTTCACCACAATATTGAATATTTGGGCCTGCAGCATGCTCTCCTTTGGCTTAGCCTAAGTAGTAAATAGCTAGGGGTGTGTGCATGTGTGCGTGCGTGCGTGTGTGTGTGTGTGTGTGTGTGTGTGTGTGGTGTTATCCTCTCCAACGTTGTGGAGTCGGGCCCCCTACTGACAGGATCAGTCAATTACAAACATGTGCTGTTCTACTGAGACTTTGTTCCATCAGAATCTGGTGGAGACACAAGGGTATGGAGTTTTGAGTGTGGTCTTTCTTTTACACTTTCTGTTGCCTGTGCTGGATTCTTTCCACGCCGAGCACATCTGAGCCCTATCCAAAATGCCAATCTCAAAAGTAGCTTATCCAATAATTGGTTTAAATGAATTTATCGGTCTTGCATCCAGAGTGTCTTCCTAAGAAGTAACTCTTACCAGGAACTAGAATAGGAATTTGAGGAGGAGAGAAGGGGACAGAACGGGAAAAGTCCACCTTTTCTCTCATTTTAATGTTATATATAATCACTCCATTTCTAGATTAAAATAATTATTATAAGCTGCTGTGGTAACTGACTCTCCATCTTGGGTGCATTAAGATTTGGGCAAAGACTGTGTTATCAAGAGGCCAGGCTCGACAGGTTGCTGTTGTAGAATAACACATTACAGTATATCTTTCTTGGAACTCCTTTTAAGAACTCCAGAACACTTTTCCACACTCTCGTACAAATTTCTCAAGTTGTGCCCAGAGTCAACCGAGGCTAAAGCCAAGGTTTTTGTTTGTTTTGTTTGATTGTTTTTAATAGCAATAAGGGAGGAGGGGCGTGTGGGGGAAATTGATCTACTTAGATGTGCCTATTTTGTGTATGGAGGGTAATGGTTAAAACAAAGTTCTCCCAGCCCCTGCTTTCCTAGGAATATATTAAAAACTAATAACTGCCACCCCAGCGTGGCTGCGCTTGAATTTCCGACTGCCTGAAAATAGCTGCCGGGAGCCTTGCCCTCCGCTGGGATCAAGGAAAGCTCCCCCTGGCCGCGCCCCGCTTGCTCCCTGGCGGAAGGGGAAGGGATACCCGGAGGGCGCCGCGGAGCTAGAGCTACTGCTATTTTGGGCCCAGCCGAGCCGGTGCGTCAATGCTTGCGCCCCTGCGTCACCGCCACCCCCACCCCTTTCCTTCTCCCCTGCTCTCCAAACTCTCACTTTTTCCCTTTCGTTCGCGTGGAATCGCTTCTACCCACGGGTCTCTGACGCTACAGAGCTCATGCTAATAAGCTATTCTTCGCGCTCCTCCCCTAACTCCCCTACTCACACACCCTCACCCGCCACCACAACTCCCCACCCATACACACACACACACACACACACACACACACACACACACACACACACACTTCCTGGTTTTATTTTTTCTCGCGTCCGCTAGGGCACGCTGAGCCGCGGAGGCGGCGGCAGCAGCAGCAGCGGCAGTTGCAACATCTGGGGGAAACTTAAGGTGGTCACGCAGGTTTTCCCGAAGCTGCGGTGCAGAGGAGCATGTGGCTTCCCGGGGCAGCAGCAGGGCACCTGATGGCTACGCCTCTCCTGCCGCAGGGGAACAGGAGGCGGCGGGGAGCGGAAAGAGGCGGGGTTGTTGATTAGAGTTGAGCTCTTCGATCGGTGGATAGTTCCACTGCGCTTTCGGCTCTTACTGGGAACACACGGATGGGGGTGGGGAAGTTGTCAAAGGCGCTCCGGTGGCCTGAAAGCGAGCCCCGCTGTGGGAGGCGGGGAGGCTGGAACTCTGCGGGCAGAGAGGGGAGACGCCCCTGAACCCTCCCTCCCCTCTTCCCAGCCTCTTCCAGCCCCAAGGGAGAAGCCCTCAGAGACCCTCCCAGCTCAGGCCGTGCCACCGGCAAGGGGGTCCGCTCCTGAGAGAAGCAGCGTTTCCTTTGCTAGAAAGCTCCTCTCGCCCTCAGCGTGGCGGGTGGATTGACTTGCCAAGCGGAATCTGCGGCGACTCGCAGGGCCGCGGGGGTGCGGCACGCTCCCACAGCCAGCAGGGGCAGATCTCCTGGTAGGGCTGGACGCTCACACTTGATGCTTACCCGAGCTACTCTACCTTCTTCTCCCCATGTTTTGTCTTCAGTGGGAGGCTATGAGAGCCCTTATGCTTCAGAGGAGGGTCGACTTATTTCCCTAAAACTCAGGGAAGGATAGGAGTTAGTGGTGGGCACTGAGGAGTGTTGAAAGTATTAGAGTTGGCAAAAGGTGAAATTAGATAACCTTTCTGCAGAAGGCGCACCTGTTGCCGACTGCTTGGCTGCATTGTCTGCGAAAGAAAAGTGGACGACGCCTCATTCTGACTTATGGGGTCCCAGAAGGGCTGGGTTATTGCCTATCCCCTCCCGTACCCTCTCCTCCCCTCCCCACGCACCAAGTTTTCCCTCGCACGTGAGCACTGAAAGGAAAGGAACACAGAAAATAGCCCCTGCCCATTGCCTTTCACCTTGGACTGTGTGTGTGTGTGTGTGTGTGTGTGTGTGTGTGTGTGTGTGTGTAAGAGGGAGGGAGGGAGGGAGGGAGGGAGGGAGAGAGAGAGAGAGAGAAAGAGAGAGAGAGAGAGAGAGAATATGAATATGCAGGCGGCGGCCAGGGACAGGAAAAGGGAGAAGAGGGGAATGCTGCACGGATCTAGGGAAATCCCAACCCGACTGCCTGAGTCCTCTGAGTATCTCATGTCATGGGACTTCTCTACACGCTTCCGCTAATGGGGGTGACGATTGTGGGTGGGTGAGGTTAGGCGCTGCCAGGCACACCCCATCCCGTGCGATTCTAGGTGCTGGCTACCTGGCTTACCACAGGGTTCCTTGCGCTCTGGCTTTTGTTGCACCCTCCCCCACGTGTGAGCGGCTGGGCGGAGCGGTGGCTCGGGGGTTTGGGGGAGGTGAGTGAGATGTTGCGGCTCTGTGAGCTGAGAGGACCTAACTGGAGAGGTCACACTTCTTTCGGAAAAAAAAAAAAAAAAAGAAGAAGAAGAAGAAGAAAAGAAAACCAAGCTGACTACCAAGGTGAACCCAGAATGGTTCCCACCTTAAAATCGGCCCTGCTCGTGACGTCAGGTCGGAAATATACCAAAGCGAGAGCCGGCCAGGAGTCTGGGGAGCGCGGCAGCTCGGCGATTGGGCGGCCGGCCGCTGACGCGCGCTGACGCGCGGAGACTTTAGGTGCATGTTGGCAGCAGCAGTGCGAGCCACATAAACAAAGGCACATTGGCGGCCAGGGCCAGTCCGCCCGGCGGCTCGCTCACAGCTCCACAGTCCCGATCGCCAGCCCAGCCGGCCGCCTTCCCCTGCTCCTTTCCGGCTCTCGGCCTCTGGGATCTCTTCGCCCCTCTCGCCCGCCCCTCCCTGACCCTGCACCCGGGCACCCAGAGGGAACTACAGTTCGGCGGAGTTGAATGAATGAAGAGAGACGCTGTGAACTCCTAAGTGAGTAGGTGCAGCCCATGCAGCTCGCCGTCGTCGTCTTCTTCTTCTTCTTCTTCTTCTTCTTCTTCTTCTTCTTCTTCTTCTTCCTCCTCCTCCTCCTCCTCCTCCTCCTCCTCCTCCTCCTCCTCCTCCTCTTTTTCTTTCTTTCTTTCTTTCTTTCTTTCTTTCTTTCTTTCTTTCTTTCTTCCTTCCTTCCTTCCTTCCTTCCTTCCTTCCTTCCTTCCTTCCTTCCTTCCTTCCCTCCTTTCTTTCTTTCTTTCTTTCTTTCTTTCTTTCTTTCTTTCTTTCTTTCTTTCTTTCTTTCTTCTTCTTTTGCACATCACTTCTTTCCACACGTGTGGTACAGGTTCTCTGGAAGTGGGCGCCAGAGGAGTGGAGCGCGAGTGAGGCCAGAGGATGGCGAGTAGGTGCGCGCAGCTACAGAGGGCATTTGTTGGAACTCCAGCTTTGGCACTAGCAGGGAGCTGGCTCCCAACCGAGGCTTCCAGGCTTCTCATTGGTAGATATGGAAAAGAGACTTGCATAGTTCGGGGAGCTGTGGACCTGCCCAAGGAAATGTGCGCAAAGTTTGCTCTTAGTGAGGAATTGATTGTGGCCTTTGGACACGGAGACTCCAAGTTCTGTGCATAAGAGGGGCCTGGACGCTGCCCACAAAGTAACAAGGAAAGAGAAAGTTCTTCAATTTACGTGTTGCTTGGGAACTGTGTCACAGCTGCTGGCCATCATGCCAGTGTTTCCTGGGTATTGTTGAGTAAGGGGTGTGTGTGTGTCTATGGATGGGAGGAGGGAGTGTAGAGTGTCCTGTTACTAAGTTGTCTGAAATTTCTGGTTTTGACTATGCCGCCCTTGTGTATGTGAGTGTGTCAGAGAGAAAGAGACAGAGAGACAGAGAGAATATGTAGAGTACAGTTATGAAGCTGTGAAGTTACCACGGGGTTAATATCTAGCACAAGCATGTCTTTCAAGGGTGGTGGGGGTCAAGAGTCCCCTTTCTTCCCACTCTTTCTGGTAACTTCCCTCCCCTATGAAACAAGATTATGGGGGGGGGGGGCGGGAAGGCTGGATGAAAACAGAAGTAGATGTTTAGCTTCTTTTTTCATTAGCAATAAGATTGTCTGTACTCTTGAATGTCTTCCAAGTGGGAACACCTGAAAATTACTAGAACACAAGAATGCCTTGTGTCCTACAGACTGTGGAAGGCTGTATAGGGAAGCTTTCTATGATGGAAAGCTCTTCTAACATCGGTGCCAATACCAGATAAGCAGCATTGCCTTCCATTTGCGATTGACCTAAGATGCTCCTGGAAAAGTAGGGTCTCCTATTCCTACTTCTTGGCCATTAAAGATGTTGAAAGATAGGTTTCCTGCAAAAGTGAATGCCAGTTCACCTGCATGCCCAATCCCAGTGCTCTATCAGAAGCTCTTAAGAAAGCCAGATGCTTTTATTCAGATTGCCTTCAGAGCTGCCCAGGCCTTTCTAACATTTCGTAACTCACAGGGATGGAGACAAAGATTGTTTTCTTATTTTATATTATTGACTTCACTTTCTTCCTCCCTCTCAAAAGAAAAGCCAATTGCACCATGGAAAAAATTCAGAGAAAGTTCCAATGCTGGATTTTATTAAACTCTAGTTTCCTCTTATTTGGGTCTGAATTAAACTAAAATGGAAGTGACATTCACCTCCCACCACCCCCATACACTCTAGCAAAGGGGCCAATTTATTACATCTTAAATATTAAATAAGTACATAGAATACCTTGCTTCTTCAGAACACCCTCTCTGCAAGGATTTACACAGTGCAACGGGTGACATTTTCTGTTGTTTCCGGCCATCTCTTTTACACATTCATTTTAACTGCTAAGTTTGGTGAAGGCTACACACAAATTTCCAAAGAAATAATCACAGAGAGCATAGAAGGGCCTGCTTGGTTGGTCTACAGATGCCTGGCGGAGTCTGTCCAGAAAGTCACTCTGAAGCTTTCTGTGTCTGTATTTCAGGGAGGAGATTTGACAGGCTGGACTCCCCATTGCTTTTCTAAAAATCTTGGGAACTTTGTCCTCCATTGAATTACGACACTGTCCACCTTTAATTTCCTTGAAAACGCCTGTAACTCGGCTGAAGGTTAGTGCAACTTTATTTCTTTCTTTCCCTCACTCACTCACCCCCTCCCGGGAGTTCCCTAAACCTCAAGACTCAGGGCAATGCAATCTTCCTCAGCAAACCCTGTAACTTAAGGTTGTCCCGACCCATCGCCTTGGGGAACAACTTTCTCATTGTGCAATTCAACTACATTTCTAGAATGAGCTTGCTGAACCCGAGCTTCAGAGGAAACGCTCATTTGAGCGGGATTGTCTGTGAAAAGGGGTAAAGGGGGAGGTTTTTGGAAGTATCTGAAAATGAAGACTTTCAATAGCTTTCTAGCCCTGGGTCTTTATTTGATCAGACTTTCCATGTCCTGCACTGTTTTACTCTGCAGCCTTCGCTCTCTCCGCCCTTCCTCTCGCGCCCCTATAATGCTCTCTAATCGCTGCGGGCTGCCGGTGTAGCTCCAGGTGTACCCGAGCCGGGAGAAAGTGTTCAGTTGACCAGGCTGAGTGTATATTACCCTGTTTCATTTCCAGCCATGCCTTGTGTTCAGGCGCAGTATGGGTCCTCGCCTCAAGGAGCCAGCCCCGCTTCTCAAAGCTACAGTTACCACTCTTCGGGAGAATACAGCTCCGATTTCTTAACTCCAGAGTTTGTCAAGTTTAGCATGGACCTCACCAACACTGAAATCACTGCCACCACTTCTCTCCCCAGCTTCAGTACCTTTATGGACAACTACAGCACAGGCTACGACGTCAAGCCACCTTGCTTGTACCAAATGCCCCTGTCCGGACAGCAGTCCTCCATTAAGGTAGAAGACATTCAGATGCACAACTACCAGCAACACAGCCACCTGCCCCCCCAGTCGGAGGAGATGATGCCGCACTCCGGGTCGGTTTACTACAAGCCCTCTTCGCCCCCGACGCCCACCACCCCGGGCTTCCAGGTGCAGCACAGCCCCATGTGGGACGACCCAGGCTCCCTCCACAACTTCCACCAGAACTACGTGGCCACCACACACATGATCGAGCAGAGGAAAACGCCCGTCTCTCGCCTGTCCCTCTTCTCCTTTAAGCAGTCACCCCCCGGCACTCCCGTGTCTAGCTGCCAGATGCGCTTCGACGGGCCCCTGCACGTCCCCATGAACCCGGAGCCAGCGGGCAGCCACCACGTGGTGGACGGGCAGACCTTCGCTGTGCCCAACCCCATCCGAAAGCCCGCGTCCATGGGCTTCCCGGGCCTGCAGATCGGCCACGCGTCGCAGCTGCTAGACACGCAGGTGCCCTCGCCGCCGTCGCGGGGTTCCCCCTCCAACGAGGGGCTGTGCGCGGTGTGCGGTGACAACGCGGCCTGCCAGCACTACGGAGTGCGCACCTGTGAGGGCTGCAAAGGTTTCTTTAAGGTGAGCAAGGACGAGGTGGAGGAGGCAGGTAGGGGCCCCCTAGTGCCCGGAGCCTCCGCGAGCGCATTCTGCCTGGGTGCAGACAGCGCAGCCCCAGCTCCAGGGTCCGTAGAAGTTGCCCTGCAGCCGCCCACGAGTGGCGGTGGGGGCATCAGGTGCCTGAAAAAGGGAAATAGGAAAACCTGGGGACCCGGGGTCGCCCCCCGCCCCCGCCCCGCCCCTCCGCAGCAGACCCGGCAGGCTTCCACCCCAAGTTGCTGGAGCCGAGTAGGAAGAGGGTCATTTGCATGTGCTCGGAGCTGTCTTCTCTGTTCAGATTGAAATTGGTTAGGACAGAGAACCGTGTCTGAGCTAACCAAGTGGAACAGAATTCCCTATGGTCAAATTAAGTGATCTCTTTATTTCGCCATCCTGATTGAATAATCTTATCATTTTAAATAGAGAAGGTCTCCAAGGAATGTAAATAATATGAATGCCCACGGATTTGTATTTACTGAGCGTCTCCTTCTCCTTCTCTTGGCATATAAAACACAGCAAGGAGCGGCAAGGTTAGCTCAAATGTTAACGCTATCAATTTTCTCCTGTAACATGCCCTGGGGGAGGAAAAAGAAAAAGAAAGGAAAAAAAAAAAAAAAAAGGAAAAGGAAAAAAAGAGTTCTGTGTGTGTGTTTGTTTGTGGGAAGGGAGTGTAGACCCCAACCGTTCAGAAATTCTCTCTAGGTTCCCTGGGTTGCTGGATTTTCAAGAGAAAAATAATTTTCGGCTTCTATTGTCTCCTTTTGCAGCGCACGGTGCAAAAAAACGCGAAATACGTGTGTTTAGCAAATAAAAACTGCCCAGTGGACAAGCGGCGCCGGAATCGCTGTCAGTACTGTCGATTTCAGAAGTGCCTGGCTGTTGGGATGGTCAAAGAAGGTAAGTCTGGGAAAGCAACCGACTGCAGTGTGTGCCCTTGGGAAACCGCTACTCCTACCCCAATCCCACTTTCCACTCCCAGAACCGGGGCCTTCCACACCCTCCAAACCATGTCCTGCCTCCACGACCGGTCAACTGCCTGCTTGCCCATCCAGCCCTAGAGAAAGCCACCAGGCTTTTCTCGTCTTTAACTATACGACCCATTTGAAAGCAGACGTAAAACAACCCCTCATTTTTTATGCTTCTCGTCAGTAAAGGCTTTGCAAGCAGTGGGGCTCTGCGCCGCCTGGCCGGGCGCCCCGCGGCTGCGGCCTTCCCCGGGGAGGGGCCGGGACAGCAGCTGGGTCCCGCTTCCGGGAGCGATGCTAACCCGGCTCTTTCTTTGCAGTGGTTCGCACGGACAGTTTAAAAGGCAGGAGAGGTCGTTTACCCTCGAAACCGAAGAGCCCACAGGAGCCCTCTCCCCCCTCGCCCCCGGTGAGTCTGATCAGTGCCCTCGTCAGGGCCCATGTCGACTCCAACCCGGCTATGACCAGCCTGGACTATTCCAGGGTAAGAAGCTGGCGGGGGTATCATATGGACAAACCCACAGATGGGCAGGACTCCCTCCCCACATCTATCAGTAACCCCCAGACTCAAGGGCTAAAGGAGGCAAGCAAGGCTATGGTTTCACAGCTCTGGGCAGAGCCACAGGAGACAGACCCACAGAGAGACTGTGTTGTTGGGGGTAAGGAAATGAGGACAGGGCAGAAGGAAGAGATATTAGGCCACAGTGATCAAATCTCTGCAGCCCACTTCCCCACTACCACTGCACACAAATATACTCACACACTAATGCTTCTGATGCCAAAACCAGAGGTGGTGCAAAAGGCTCCCACTTGGGATTTTATCCCCAGTCTTCCACAGACATGCTTTAATCCTCTTCCTCTCTAGCACTGTTAGGGTGGGGATGCCTGCTTGGGGGTCTGGGAAGGGTAAAAGAAAGGGCATGACGAATGGCAGTAGAGTGGAGGATCAAGTGATCAGAGTCCTTTTTTACCCCAGCTGTGAGAAATGTATGGATTTCAACTGGAGGAAGTATGTCGGGCAAACCTAGAAGTCACTGCAATTTTATTAAGATTTGCAAAGGGCATCTCTACTTGAGATTCACTCTGGGGTTGGCATGAATACTAACGTGTCAATTGTTTTGTGGAGATAAGAGTGAATGTTTCTCAGGGCTGCATGGCACTGTATTTAGTCTGTATGAAAATGGTAATTTACATATTTAAAGCAGCGACCTCATAGCACCATCCCTAATTGAATTAATTGCCCTGGAACATCTAATTTCCTTACTGGTCAGAGAGAGATTTAATTGTTATAAAAACCTGGCTCCCCTACTAGAAACGGGGTTAGCAATTTCACGGGTTATATATTTTAGAGAACCTCATTAAGTGCTTTTTAAAATGAAATTCCAGTTCCAGGCGAACCCTGACTATCAGATGAGTGGAGATGACACCCAGCATATCCAACAATTCTATGATCTCCTGACTGGCTCCATGGAGATCATCAGGGGCTGGGCCGAGAAGATTCCCGGCTTCGCTGACCTGCCCAAAGCTGACCAGGATCTGCTTTTTGAATCGGCTTTCTTAGAACTGTTTGTGCTGCGATTAGCTTACAGGTAACAGAGGAGGCAATCAAGGAGGCTGGGAAAAGAGGAAAAGTGGAATTAGGAAAAGAAAACAAAGAGGAAAAAGGAAATAAAAGAGGGGAAAGAGAAGAGGACAGAATAGGAAATGAAAGAGGTTAAAAGGAAGGAGAGGACAGTAGACCAAAGGAAGAAAAGGGAAGGAGTCCAGAGGCCTCGGTTGAATGGAACGGAGGTGGGATAGGGGGCGTTCTTGATTGTTATGAAATTAAACCCTTTCAAGGTCCACTGGTCTACATTTTATTAACTCTTCGGTAATTAGGTACCTCTTAAATCCCTCATTTATTGCTCTTCAAGTAATTAGTTGTTTAGCTTCTCTCTCTCTCTTTTTCTCCCCCCTCTCTCTTTGGTATTAATTGCAGGTCCAACCCAGTGGAGGGTAAACTCATCTTTTGCAATGGGGTGGTCTTGCACAGGTTGCAATGTGTTCGTGGCTTTGGGGAATGGATTGATTCCATTGTTGAATTCTCATCCAACTTGCAGAATATGAACATTGACATTTCTGCCTTCTCCTGCATTGCTGCCCTGGCTATGGTCACAGGTCAGTACCACAGGCTCAGGGCACTTCTTCAGAACTGCCTACCAGGTTCTGTCCCAGTTTTCCCTCGCCACCAATTCTCCCTGGTCCTGCTAGCTAGCTAACTGCTTGTGTATTTCTCTTTTGTTTCTGATTGTTTTCTACAGAGAGACACGGGCTAAAGGAACCCAAGAGAGTGGAAGAACTGCAAAACAAGATTGTAAATTGTCTCAAAGACCACGTAACTTTCAATAATGGGGGTTTGAACCGCCCCAACTATTTGTCCAAACTGTTGGGGAAGCTCCCAGAACTCCGTACCCTGTGCACACAGGGGCTACAGCGCATTTTCTACCTGAAACTGGAAGACTTGGTGCCACCGCCAGCAATAATTGACAAACTTTTTCTGGACACTTTACCTTTCTAAGACCTCCTCCCAAGCACTTCAAAGGAACTGGAAAGAAACCTAAAACTGTCCAGAGGGGCAAGTCACAAGGGCAGAGATATCTCCCTGAGCCCCCTCAGGTCTAGCCGGCCCCCACCCCTTCCATAACACCCCTAACCCCTTGATTCCTAAAGAAAAACAAAACAAACAAACAAACAAAAAAAACTGTTGCTATTTCCTAACCTACAGGCAGAACCTGAAAGAGCATTTTGGCTCGGGGCACCCTGGATTTAGAACATGGACTACACACGATACAGTGGTATAAACTTTTTATTATCAGTTTAATGTTCAGAAGAAAGGTTCCTAATGTATGATGGGAAATGTTTGGCCACGTTTGGTAGTTGCAGTTAAAACAAATGTAATACACACACAGACACACACATACACACACACCATAAGGGGACCCACAGGTATTGCCCTTTAAAAGACTTCAAAGTTTTCTGCTGTAAAGAAAGCTGTAATATATAGTAAAACTAAATGTTGCGTGGGTGGCATGAATTGAAGAAGGCAAAGGCTTGTAAATTTACCCAATGCAGTTTGGCTTTTTAAATTATTTTGTGCCTATTTATGAATAAATATTACAAATTCTAAAAGATAAGTGTGTTTGCAAAAAAAATAATAATAATAACTAAACAAAAAAGGGACCAGCATGTTGATTCTAGGTTGAAAATGTTATAGGCACTTGCTACTTCAGTAATGTCTATATTATATAAATAGTATTTCAGACACTATGTAGTCTGTTAGATTTTATAAAGATTGGTAGTTACCTGAGCTTAAACATTTTCTCAATTGTAAAATAGGTGGGCACAAGTATTACACATCAGAAAATCCTGACAAAAAAAGGGACACATAGTGTTTGTAACACCGTCCAACATTCCTTGTTTGTAAGTGTTGTATGTACCGTTGATGTTGATAAAAGAAAATTTATATCTTGATTATTTTGTTGTCTAAAGCTAAACAAAACTTGCATGCAGCAGCTTTTGACTGTTTCCAGAGTGCTTATAATATACATAACTCCCTGGAAATTACTGAGCACTTTGAATTTTTTTTTAATGTCTAAAAATTGTCAGTTAATATATTATTTTATGTTTGAGTAAGAATTTTAATATTGCCATATTCTGTAGTATTTTTCTTTGTATATTTCCAGTATGGCACATGATATGAGTCACTGCCTTTTTTTATGGTGTATGACAGTTAGAGATGCTGATTTTTCTTTTCTGATAAATTCTTTCTTTGAGAAAGACAATTTTAATGTTTACAACAATAAACTATGTAAATGAACAGAATTTTGTCTTCTTTCTGGGTCAGGAAAAAATGATGACTAAACAGCAATATACAATAGACAGAGTTTGGGATTGATTTAGGATAAGTCACTTATTCAACATCTGTTTCAAGCTGACAGCTTAGATCTATTCTGGCAAAAGTAACTGGGAAATTGAACTAATTTCTAGAGAATTCAGTATAATATTTTCCCTTAACCAGAATTTTTCAGTGTGGCAACCTACATTTATCATAATCATTTGAAAATATCTCAATTTTTCTTTAACTTTGCTAGGAAGTGCAGCGTTCAGAAGAGAAATTCAGGAGATTGAACAGCTTTTGAACTTTTGCAAGATCTAAAGTCCTGTCAAGATTTTGTCTTGCACAATGTGTAGAAAGTACTTTTTTAAGACTCAAGTCAGCAGGAATGTGAAGCGTGTTGCACTTAATCTCAGATTTTCCCAATTCTTCTACTTAAAAGTGTTGTAAAGGAAGAACCAAGAATTTCAGGCCCTTTGGGCCTTAGATCAGTGGTTTTTGTTATAGAGTAGAACTCAGTGGGCATTTCTTACAACTTTTTTCTTCCTTTGGCGGATAGGGATGACGTTCAATTTGTAGTTTTAAAATAATATTTTACCTTAAAAGTTTCTCAGATAAAAAATAAAATATTCATTTGTAAGATCCTGGGTCTGCTATAAGTAAGTTATACCACAGCCTCTAGGATTCTACCTAGCACCAGCTTTTAGCAAGAAAATAACAATGCTAAGGAAGCCACTGAAGAAGTTCTGAGCTGTGGCTCAGCACCCTGATCCTTGGACATTGGAGGTCCAGTGAACTTCACCTCAAGACAACTGTGAATTCAGAGAATGGAATATGGGTACCATCTTCGTCGCTCATCCTGGTGAATTATGGACCGATCGCGGTCACTGAATTTTAAAATGTTACTGTTTCTTAAATGCAGAGTTATAAGAGTCAATTGCTACAAGAATTCTGGGGTTGTTATTTTTACTTTGCCTCTCCTCCTTTTAAAAAAGGCATGTTTTACGGGTCGGGGAAAAAGAGAGAAGGCAGAGCTCCGTGGTAATTTAGGTTTTTGTTTGTTTTGTTTCTTTCTTTTACCAGATGCGTTTCTCTGCAGGTAACTTTGAGGGACAAAAGTCGGTGGCTATCAAAGACATTAAATAATAAGCGAAATGTTTAACACACTGGCTTTTTTGAGAAGATGAGGCTTGCCTTTTTTATTTTCACAACTTCTGTTCAACCAAAGCCCCGTACACTAAAAAGCAAAGAGAAAGAGAAAACTTTAGAAATTCTGCAGAGCCGTCAGCGCTCTCTCCCAGGTGTCTGCAGCCCCGAGACAATTACGTTCTGACTCAGAATCCCAGAGAGTTGAACCCAGAAACGAACTCTGTTACGGGTTCTCCCTTAAGGAAGCGGCTGCGCATCACCCGAGGCCAATGGGATGTCAGGGAGTGCGCCTCCCGAGAATTTGGGGTAAAAGGAGGGAGGGATGACCCTCTCTCATGCCTGCGTGCAGACTGCACCGCCTCCACCAACATTCAATTGTAATACCTAAGTTGCACAGTGGCTAGTGCTTTTTCTGCTTCACAGTTACGAAGTCGCTTTCCAACTCTCGGCTGTGCATCTGGTTGTGCGGGGAAAGAGCCTCGCATGCATCTCCCCTGGATCTTCCGAGATGCGCATAATGGAGGACTTTTCCTGTCCTAGTCTCTCTAGGAGTAAAGCCCAGGAAAAGCAACAGACACACAGCATTGCAAAAGACAGATGTTGTAAGGAACTTCTTTAGAAAGAGATTAAAACTTTATAATGGGGACTCCATATCTCACTCCTCATGTCCTCTTAAGAATTTCAGTTACTGTGTATCGTTCCAGCTACAGAAAATATATAATCATTGTTCCATGGCCATGCATGTCTTAGCTCTGAGAGAAAGTCTAATTATAAGTCTTCACCGTGTCTAGACCCACTTTTAGTGGTTGCTTAGAACGTCCTGACTTTATGGAGAGATGCCCTTAATTCGAAGCACAGGTGAGCTGCGCTACCGCCTGCTGCTTGCTGGGTTCCGCTTCTCCGACGCCAGGGTGACCGCTGCAGTCTCTCTAGGTACTCCGGCAGCTCTCGCTCTGACCTTCGCTTTCCGGGGAAGAGAGAGATTGAGCGCGACAGAGTTTGAGTCGCTGGTCCTGATTTTAACAAGAGCGAGACGCCTGGCTCAGTGAGCTGTTAGTACCCTGAAATGACAGCGGCACCCAACGACCTCATCTTGTGTATTTCTTTTTGGTGCTCGATTCCATCCCTAGAGTTTGGGTGCTCCTTGCACTAAAAACATCGACCCCTTAGTCTTAGGCAACACCTGTTCACAGCGTGCAAGTAGCCCGACAAAAAGAAACATATTCTTGCCAACTTAAGAATGTCACTTAAAGGTTCAATTTCACTTTGCCTTGTGAATCTCTTGGCTTTACCGATGTCAGTGCGTCAACACGAACATCCAATTATCTAACTATTTAAAACCTAGGCGTCGGTGGTGAATACTTCCAAGATACAAACAGGTCTGTGAGGGAAAAGTTTTATTTCATTATCGTGTTTTGATCACGGAGTTTACAGCACAGGATCCATTTCCATCCCGCCAGGCCCTATATAGAGTGCCGACACCAGAGCACCTCTAGGCATCGCGCGTGCTGCGTATCTTCGCGCCACCAGCATCCTGCCTAGCTTGGCACACTTGTCCGTTTCCTTTTTTATCCGCCGCGCGGCAGCGCGGAGGTGGCTGCGGCGAGTAAGGGCTGGGGTCTTCCGGGCTGGAATCGCCTCTCTCAGTGAGAGAGGCGCCTGTCTCGAGGAAGTGTGTACCCAGAGCCACCCCTAAATGGAGACACTTCTATCAAGGTGGGAGGGGAAAGGAGGGTATCTAATCCTGTGGATTAAAACAAAAAATTTTTTTTCAGTATTATTCTGATAGTTGAACAGATATCTGGGAGTATCTCTAAGACATCCTCCTGCAAAAGGGTTTTAAGGCTTTTTTGCCTTCTTCCCCATCCCCGTCCCCACTATCCAGGAACAGGAACTATCATTTCGTGGACGCGCATGGGAATTTCTCAGCAATCAGAGCTCCTCCAGCACACTGCGAGCCGGCACTCAACTCACTTTTAGAGTCCTACAGAGGAGGGATGGGGTCGGAGGTCTAGTCAACCCTTTCTCCCTGTAGATCTCAGCCACTACTAAAAAAGAGCACCTGGTTGCAACAGTCTTCGGGAAAGGTTCTTCTTAGACACGTGCAACTGACAGAACTCGAACCAGAGCGATCACGTTTCGCATAGCTGCATTTTTTTTAGTTTTAGTTGATACTGGCCGACTTTACTGATAAAGCAATATGTGAATTCCAAACAGGGCCATCGTGTTTTAGTAATTCGTTCTTAATAATAAAATAAACACAAAAAATCTGATTTTCATTTTTACTTTTTAATTTTACTAGAAACCCCAACTTAGATATTATACATAACCATTTAGGAAGGCGAGGCTGTCATTTAAAGCCATTTTCCCTTATTGTGTTTCCTGAACATGCCTGCAAACGACCGCTGGGGCCCAAAAAGTCTTTCCTCCGACTTTTACTCTTCATTTCCTTATAGACATTCCCGTTTCTGTCGGAGGGCGCCTGTAGAAGTTGTCCGAGAGCAGGCACGGAAGGCCCCACCCCACGCCCGGGGCGTAACGAGAGCCGCACCCGTAGTCCTCAGTGGTGCTGTGCGCTCCCGGCCCAAAACATGGTGGCAGAAAACTCGGAGAGCCAACCTCCAGGTTCTAACTCCCCTTCCCTGGACTCTTCACTAGGCTTCCCTCCCAGGGGTGTCCGATTTTCGAGGCCCGGGAATTACTGGACAGAATGTGTGTCTGTTCGTGGTTCCGCTGGGGCGAATGTGGAGACGCAGGCGCTCCTGTTCTGGCCATTGCGTCTTGGAGATTTTAGAGTTTGGCTCTTCAAATTGCACCGGGAGACTTTGCAGAGGGTGGGGAAATGGGGACGAACTCGCCCAGGTTAACTCCCTGTCTCCTCCGTTTCCAGCCCTGTCCACCTCAGCTGCTCCCTGCTTTTTTCCCCAGCTGTTCTATGTCCCACAGGGTCGGAGGCCGCAACAGGTTCCGGTCGCCGCTTGACCAGGTCCCGTGCGTCAGGGCGCGAGCACCCGCGCCTCAGTGCTCCCACCCCCAGGCCTCTCCTGCATCCATCGATCAGTGGTCAGTCTTGGTTCTCCCCAAGACGCGAGTGGCTCTGGAGCGTCCATACACACCACTTTGGGAAAACACTTTTTCTAGTTGTGGGGCACACAAAAGGGCGGGACAGTGGCACTACAGTGAGATTCAGAGGCGCCTCCGCACAACGGGAAGGGCCGAGAGAGGGGTCCGCACACCCACGCCGCACGCGTGCCACGTGCTCAACTCCGAAGCTCAGAGGAGCGATTGCGCGTACCCTTCCCTGCTTTCAGGTCACCTCTCCTCGCCACACGTGTTAGGAACCCTAAGCCTGGGCGCCAGAGGTAGCCACTCGTCGAGCGGCTAGAAGAGTGCTGCGCCCTGTGGGGCCCTGGGGCAGCCAGTCCTCCTATCCTTCTGCGCGGTGCGCGCTCTTTCCTCCCGTGGAGACCCAGACTGCCTGCGGCTGGCTGCCCTCTTTTCAGCTTACCCCAACTCTGTTTGTCGTGCTCAGCTGGACTGGACAGAGCGCCGAGCAGGGACCCGGCTCCTTGGAGAGATTTGTTTTCACGCTTTGCTCCGCATTTCCTCAGACCCAAGTTGATCTTTCTCACTCCTATATATTTATATTTCTATAGAAACCTGTGTTTAGAGAAACAAGAATTTCCAGGATATGCGCCACCTGTAGTAACAGATACAGTGCCGAGTTTCCGTTAGAGACTTCCCTGGGGCAGTAGAGGGTGGTCTAGAGGCTGCCGCGCCTGTCCTCCTCGCGTACTAGGGAGACTTCCAGAGGAACTGAGTCTGCTAAGATTTTCTACCTCTGGAAGCTTGCAGAAGAGGATTGTGCTGACTGTCTCAAGTTAAATTGGACTTTTGAAAAGGTTATGAGGTAGAGAGAGGGAACACTCCCCATCAGTAGGCTACAAGTAGGCCAGTATTTTTCAAACTGAGGGTTCTGACCCATTAGTGGTTTGTGAAATCAATATAATGTGTTGTGATCAGAATTTTCTTTCAAAGAAATGAAGGAATAACAGAATGGAAACGATGAGTGCTTTGCACAGAGTAGCAAAAGTATAAAAATCTAAACGTTGTTTGCTAAAACTTTACTTGGGCCACAATATAAAATGTCTGTATGAATGTGTCTCAGTCAAAAAGTTTGAGAGCCACTGCTGATGGACCAGTGAAGGAGACATCTGAAGTGAAGAAGCATGGCTGCCTGTACTGAGAGGCTGATAAGGCAATTTCAGCAATGTAGGTTTGGTGATCAGTCCTCTCTCTCTTTTTTTCCTGTTTATCCCCCATGTCCTTTCTCCCCCTTCCCAACTCCCATGGGTTCCACATCTCTTTGTCCTCTGGCCTGTTACATGGTTGGACTCTTGCTAAGTATCCTGAGTAAGAGTCAGGGGACAAGCACATACAGCTACTATCTTTTCCTTTCCCTTGGCACCTGGGAAGAGAGTGAACAGTGATGATGTTCAAGGGAGGGGAGTGAATGTCATATTGTCCACTCACCACATGCCACATCTTCTCATTTATATGCTATTGCCCAACACAAGGAAAGAAGCAAAAATCTTTGAGGGAAATAGGTAGTGATGGATAAAAGGATTGATAAAGATAATGTGTAATACTGTCAAAGATCAGATGAGCAGGGACTGAGGAGATGAAAGAAGAAGGGAAAACTTGAGGATTTATTTAATCAGAGTGCCAGAACTAAAGGCATTGGAAGAAGAGGACTAAAAGACCCTTATGCTAGGGCACCAATAATAATGTGGATGGGTTTGAAGAAAAAAGAAGAGAGAAGTGAGAGCAAATAAAAAGGCACATAAAGGATTCTGGGGAGTGGGTGGACAGGTATTAGATGAAAGTTGGATGGGGAAGCCATAGAAAATTTTGTAAGGAGAGGGTGGCTTTAGGTGTGGAAAACTTTGGGCTAATGGAGACCACATAGAAATTTCAAGTTATGTTATAAAGGAATGAAAAGAGACAAAACCATTAATGTGAAAATGTGTATGTCCCGTTGTTCCATCTAGCTGAAGAGCTTTGAAAGCAGACTTGTTTCCTAAGGGTGCTGTATTTCTCAAATGGTGGTGGTGGTGAGGGAGTGTAGACTTGAAGATTTGGACCAATGTGAAAGGCAGAGGCAGTTGGCATATGAGGCCAGCTTCCTTGGTTTCTGAGGTTCCTCTATCACAGTAACTCTACTTAAATAGGTAGCAAGGCTAGATCTCATCTCATGTAATCTCAACTTCAATCTGTGAGGTTCAAGTAATTAATTTCATTTTATATATGAGGAGATGAGGATCAAAGGTGTTGTTAAATGTCTTGGCCTATAGCTAGATGAGATAGTGGAATTTGAACTCAGAACCAGGACATGCAATTCCAACTGCCTTGCTTTTGTGCTACTTTGTCCAGAGGGATTGTAGTTTTCTCCATCTTTCTGCAGAAACTGACTATAGATTTCTGCTGAAAGTTGAGATTGTTGTTGCGGGTGTTATTTCAGGTGTGTTCACACTCCTATGACACCATCATGGGGGTAGTGATCATAGTATAGTGCTTTTCTCTCTTTTTAAAGAGAATAACACTTCTCTTAGATTGCTTTTCAAAGTATGTGCATGAAGGAGTTTTGAGTTGCTTGCTTACTGCCCAAGAAAAGAATAGGAATAATTGCTTCATGTGTTTTTGTCACTGAGAAAATCACATTAAAAGCAGTAAAGAAGAAAAATGTTTTTCCTCCTCAAGCTCTTTGAGTTTCCTTATATTAATCATTTGATTTTTAGCCAGCTTCTAGGTTTCCTATCAGAAAAACCAAATTGCACATCAGTAAATTCACTTTAGTCACAGCTCTGAGCAGACCACTTTGTAAAAACCAACTGTGCACAAGCCATTTATTTTTTTTTCTGCATCTCCAGTGTTTGTGGTCTACAATATTTAACTGTTATTAACGTTTTATTAAAAGCTACTCTCACAAAAGTCTACCAAATGGCATAAATAGATTTCGCTTGGAGTGTCAAACTGAGAGTAATATTTCTTTAGAAGACTATCTGCATCTAACTTGGTGTGGTCAAAGGTTTGCAAAAATAGTCTTATTATATTACAAAATTTATTAGAATATACACACTTGACAAACAAAATATGGTGGATTTAGGTCAGCTGTTTGCTTATACAATAGATTTTGTTCGTCTTTGACATTTAATTTAAGCTTCTCTTATCTGAGGGCTGGGAATAGAATAAGTATGTTCTGCATGTGTTATGCTTCTTGTTTTATAAAACTTACTTGTCTGCAGCAATCCGGAAATAATTCACAGTCAGTGACTTAGGGACAAGGAAGCCTTGTGAGATGTTCTGAAAGTGCCTTTCTGAAATGAAGTTCTGAAAAGTTGAATTCTGGAGACCCTAGCAGGGTTTTCATTTTTGAGGAATGTAGATAGCTACATTTGCTTTCTTGGTCGTTTGCTTAATTATCTTCCTTGCATACTGAATTGATACAGCTAAAAACAAGCTTCCAGAAATCCATAATGAATCTATTTGATGCCAAGAATCTGTGTTCTGTGTAATTGTCCTGCTCTCAGTAGTGCTCGGCAGAATGTGCACGGGCCACGTGTGTGGAAACATCAAAAACATTAGACACATCAGTGCCTAATTTTTAATGTATCTGAGAAAAATAAAGCCTGCTGCTGTAAAATCTGCACTTGCAGATGTGTTAGCCCCAAATAACCTTTAAAATTGGCCGTGGTGTGGTGGGAGACGTTGATATTCATGAGTGTTTTGACATGTTTGACATTTTATGTATGGTATGCTGCTCTGTCTATCTTGCAATTTTTTCCCCAATAGTGCATGTTTTGTTACTAAAATGCATCTTTTGGTGTTAATATTTGGGGTATGTAAATCTGCTTATTGGATGAATGATTTGTTATTTATGCAAATAATGTTATAATGAATTAAACTATTACTGTTTTTTCATGCCATGACCATAAGAAGAGGGTTGTATCAAAAATGAGATAATTTGATTTTTAGTTTTTAAAGAAAAATATATGATAAAAGATATCTGATACATGTCAGACATCTCTAATTTGCTACAGTCCTGGATTAGCAAATCAGGAAAAGCAATTCTATGGAATTATTATGCTCTCAGAAGCTGAGGAATTTGTGTACCAGAATCTGATGTAATGAATAGAGGTTTTGAAATCAGTCTGAATAGCTTTTAAAATTGTCTTCTATTCATTTATTTTTGGAAGGAGTGAAAGGGTCCCTAGTAGGGAATTGCCAACTGAACTGAGAAATCTAGGTGGCCTTGAGGTAAGTATATTGTATGAAAACACACACTTGAATATATATATATAGAATCAGAGATTACAATAGCATTCTTTGAATAAGGTTGAGGGAGATATTGTGGTCATCTTCCCTTTATGTCATCTGCTATGTCAATTCTCTAGTAAATGAGTTAAAAAGATTTAGCTAATCTTCGGTGGGGAATTTTTCAAATTTATGAGTATCGTTTTGCTAAAAGAACTACCATTTGTTTTTTGAATGTGGGAAAAGGCAACAACTTTGATTGAGAAGTTTTGCTCCCACTTTTTACCTTGTAGGACAAACATAAGTGCTACCAAAGTCTGTTTTAATGCCTATTCACAATTGTCAAAGGGAAAGATTTGGCTGAAAGTGTTGTAATTCAGAACTAATATGTCTCTAATTACCGTTTCTCTCTTTAAAGCCGAAGTTGCTAGTAATGTGGCTTCCCTTTAAATGTTATTCCCTTTAAGACTGTAACTGACTCTAAGACTTTGACATTTTCCTGTCCCAGATATTTCTCCTGTTTTTAATCTCCACCTGTTGTCACATGCCAAGGCAGCACTGTACCTCCAGGTGAAAGGACAAAGGGGCAACTTTCTCTGTCTAGGGTGTCAGGGCTGCTTTTCCTCTGGAGTGAAAGTTTTATATGCACGTTCTTTTGTACCATCTCCCTGGGGACTAACACATCACCTCCGTGACACACACAGCAATTGTGGCCTGGGATTTGACAAGAATGCCATAAGTTTACTTTCGGCTAGCACGAGTATCTAATGTTGCATCTTGCAATTCAAATGGTATCAAGAGACCAACTTACATACACTGTCTACCAGTGTCTTCCCAGTTTACCTTCTTTACTAACAAAGGCTTGGGTCTTTCACATCTATTTGAGGATCTTCCTGAACAAAATTTCATTTATAAAACATATAACAACAGAAAACTAACATTGAAGGTGCAGTGCTGTTCTTTTAAAAATATTATTTTGATTTGTAGAGCAATGTGAATGATTATAGTCTGTCTTTAACAATATTGGGAATCTCATTTCCGATGTTATGAGTTAGGAAAAGATGCAAAGTTTTTTTTTTCCCTTCAATATGCAGTGTTTTGTATGCTTAACATTGCTTTCATCAAAATATGTACTGTTGATTCATTTATTACATTTCTTGTATGTACTTAACTGAAAAGCAAAAAAAAAAAAAAAAAATCAAGAGCTTGTCTTTCCTTGAGTTAATTTCCCTTTACATGTATTCAAAATAAGCATTCTAATGTAGCATAATATAAAATAGTTATGAAATTTGATGATTACAGGGAAGTTGGTGCGGGTGAAAAATGCATCATTTATTAGATTGCAAGTAGCAATGTCTGATATAGAAAAGGCAAGGTACCATAAACAAGAAGCTGTAAATAAGCATTTTTTTTGCCTTTCTGTAACTAGAATACAAATACTTGCATTATGGAGACATATTCATAAATTCTGATGATAACTTAGTGAAACTGGACCATAAATATGGAAACTAGGCATATTATTAAATGTATATGATTTCGCAATGAACGCTTATTATTTTTAACAGTCTACGTTCCTATGGCTCTCACTTAGAGAAATCAATCTCCCAGTACTATGAATAACTTAATCATTTTTTTCCCTTCAGCTAACAACAGCAGCTTCCAAAATTGAAGACTGAGCCACAACAGTCAAACTTAACAACCCTTTGATCAAATTACAAAACTGGTGACTAAAAGGAACATGAAACCTGTGATATAGTTTTACAAAATCTTATTTAAAAATTTATTCAGATGAATGCAAGCACCGTCGCATGTGTTGAAAATTAGTTGAAAGACCATACATATAATGAACTGTTATCTGGCAATAAGCTGACTTATGTGGAGTGATTCAGTGGGAGTGCTGTTATAAGGCTTCTATTTAACTTTATTAATAATCCTTATAATGAGCAAAGATCATATTAATTACACTCATAGAGGGTACTGAATGGAGAACTTGGTGAGATAGGAGACACACCGTGGCACAAAGAGAGTTCAGGCATACATGGTGAAAATACAGCGCTTCTCAGCTGAGAGAGATGAAAGCAAATATATCCAATACATATCTCAATATAACAAATTTGAAAGATGTAGTATGAGTACAAGAGAAATATTTGTAAAATGCTAATGCTAATGCTTGGAATGAAGGCTAGATAAAAAAAAATTAGTTAGAAATATTTCGTGTAAAGTTAGAGCAAACACACACACACACACACACACACACACACACACAACCAAAAAAAAAAACAAAAAAAAAAAACGCTTATTTGTTTTTAAAGCAGCATGCCCAGGGACTTCTCATCATCAGAACAAGAGAGGTGCTAATCTTTTCCTGTAGAAAGCATTGCCGAGGCAGTGGCAGAATCCTGCATGCAGTCCTGAACTTCCCAGCACCAGAGGGTTGTTGACAAATTGGACAGATTTCAGAGAACCACAACAAAAATGATTAAGGGCTGGAGCAATTGACTTCTGAAGAAAGATTAAAAGAACCAATTATGTATTGCTTACCCAAACAAGACAAGCAGTAGAGTGGGGAAGAGACAAGAAAACCATGTATGCTTATTTGAAGAGTGCAAATACCAAGGTAGGAGATGAATTGTTTAGATTGGTCCAAGATGGCAATAACTAAGAGGAAGAAAATAAGTAAAGAGGAATTTGGGAGATTATCAGAAAAATAATGTGCAGAGATGTTCTTTGTAAAATAGTGATAGCAATTTTGAGGAATTAGTTTACTATTGCTTTATTTTTTAATGCAAAAAAGACTGCTTATTCACTACTAGGAAAACTTTTTGATAACAAGTAAGAAAAAGAAGAAAAACCAATAGTTTACTTCAATTAGAATCTGAAGAACTTTATATGTAGTTTAAATTAAATATGACACATTCAAATAAAGGTCAGAGTGAATCTTAAATGAAGCTATCCTAAAAATAGGACCATTTCTACTTTCATGGGTCTTCTTAGCATTAGATCTACACTTTTTAAAATATATATATTTTTTAAATTTTACAATTACCATTGACAAACAATATTATATTAGTTTCAGGTGTACACCATGGTGATTATAGACTAGATCTTCTCTTGACCAATATATTCTATTATAATCTTACCTTGGTCAATGTAATAAGATGATTTCACTGTTTTAATAAAATATTCCTTTCATGGAATTGTTCTCCTCTTAATGGAAGTAATATTGATGGAACTCAGCCTAGTATCAAATTGATAAAAGAAGTAAGATGTGTTCTCATTTGTCTTTTATTAGTATTTTTTCTGGCACGTCTCTTGAAACTTGGCTCAGCTTGGAAGGGAAAAGTACAAATAGAATGAAGTGGCCACTTTAAAATATAATAAAAAACGGAAGTGAGGGAAAAGATATTACAAAGCATGCTGATCTTGAAGCCAAGCAAAGAAAAATTTCTTCCAGTGTCAATGAGAAATATAAACGGATCTAAAAACATTAATGGCGAAAAGAAAAACATAGAAGTGAGCTCAAACCTCATATGAATCTCCTGCTTTTCCTGTCTTAGTAAGAGAGAGATTTTTCTGTGCAAAAGATGCCACATATGAGGTAGAGAGATGCAGAAGGAGAATCTCATTAACATGAGCTCTCCACTCCCCATGCACTTTGAAACTGCCTGCTGTCAGGCTGCTGAGAAGCCAACATATGCAGGCTTCCAGGGCGTGCATGCTGCAGAAGGCTGCGTGTAATTATTTCTGGATAGGATCCTGTGTATGATTCCATGATAATACTGCCTTATAGTCTGTCTTTATTTGAACTGATATTTCCTATATGTATAATTTAAGCTCCTAACAGTGAGGTATCACAGTAGGGGAGCACACAGGTATTTTATCTTAAGCTATTTAGTAAATATTGATGTGTGAACTCTGGTGGATTTATTGTTTTTTTTTTCTTTTGGGGGTGATGTTACTGTTTACAGTCAGTGCATGATAGCTGGTGTCAGTTATAGCCAATTGGTTCTATTTGGAGTATCTTTAAAGTTCTAATGCCAAAACTTGCTACATATAGTTTCAGATGACATATAAAGTGTCTGCATGGAATCCTATTACTTTGTTGCAGGAGATCGCAATTGTTTTTCTTTATTATTATTATTTGTTAAAAATAATGTTTTAAAAAACTCATTGCCCTAATAAAAGCCAATGAACTATATTTACTAGACACTTTTACTAAGTGTAGAGGATGCTGTAAGATTTCAGTAGTTTTTTTAACTTTGTAAATCATTGTAATTTCTGTTTTTATTTTAGCAAACTCTTCAGCCCGGAGATTTAATCGTGTTTGCCTTAAAAAGTGGTAGAGAAGAGATTACACAGGTAGACTATTCTGTAAGCAAACATTTATACTTGCTAAACTGCTTTACTTTTGTTATTGTATTAATGATTTAGTGGAAATATGACCTTATTTTGTGCAAAAAATTAATTAAAGTAAACAAAGCTGCTATCATTGACTTTTTTCTTGTATAACTAATGATAAACTTTTCTAACAAGAAAAATTTTAACTGTAACTGCATTTAAAAATACCAAGTGTGGGTAAAGGGAGAGGTTGAGTTTTGTTTTCAGTTTTATGATTAGCTTATTTCAAACATTCTTAATTTTTCTGATCATTTAAAAGAATGTTGAATTTTGGACTATTCTATTTACAGTGCTTATACCTAGCTTCTAAAATTGTTTAATGGCAAAGGCTTTTTATTATTTTAATTTATTTAATAACCAGGAGTTTGTTGTAAGTGATATTGGTTTTTTTTGAATTAATGATTTTTTTTCCTGTTTTAGTCCTATGATGGCTCCAATGTGAAACCTTAGTCCTAAACCTTTAATTTACATGTTTAATCTTTACATTATTTCGAGATCAAAATTTTCGACCACAAAATTTCATGATGTGATTATGTAATTTTTTTTTTCCTTCTGTTCTGTTTGTGGTTCCTTTCTGTTTGTCTTTTGAAAGCATAGGACAAGTCCAACCATGGTGGAGGGGTCTATGTTAAGGAAGCTGAGTGTTATGCAATGAGACTGTAAGAACAAGTTGTCCAGATCCTTTCAAATTCACTACATCATTGCAGAACACATGAATTTTCTTTGCATATGAGAACATTATTATTAACTATGACATAACTTGTGCAGTGTTTATAATGTCTGCTTTGTTAATAAGATTGATTTTTGAGGCAGTTAACATTTGTATCTTCTTAGGAAGGTAAATACTTGTCTGTTTATAGAATAATAAAATGATAAAGCTTAAAGTGATCACACAAATTGACTAGGGCCATCTTTCATTCTCTTGGCCAAATTGTCTTGCTTTCCTGAATGTCAAAGACAATATCCCATTTTATCTCCAGCTACACAAAGGGTAACATATTATGGAATGGAGATCTGAAAAAAAATTTGGGGCACTTTAATATTGAGACACTAACTACTTTGAATATACCATTAAAAGGAATGAAAAAATTATCTATTGATAAATTTCTGGGACCTAATGGAAATCCTTAGGCACCCAAGTGTTTTATCCCATAGTGCATTAACACATTTAAATTCCAGATAAATGTCTCAGGAATGACTGTTTTTAGGCCCACTTTAGGAAGGGCATATTTTGCATATAAAATATTATGATACAGTGACAGAATATTATAGCATTTAGTGAATGATTTAGTGAATAATCTCCCAAGTGTTTTTAGGATGCCAAGTGTATCTAAATTACATTATGTACATTTGGCTTACTTATAGAAAATGTATTTATTTATAGAAAAAGTAGTTTTTTGAAATGATTCTTTAACATATGTGAATAACTTCCATTGATTTTTTTCCAAGGAATAAGATGTCTTTGAGTTGGTATGAATATGAGAGTTTTTGACCATGGTGAGCTCTGTTGCTTAACACTTTCTTTGTGGATTTATAAATAATGACTTAAGTTCTAAAGATGTACACAAGTGGAGGAAATACTTGAGGCAGTAGACATATATTATTACGTATACAGATATTAAATTGTTCTGACACTAGTTAGGACATAAATAATGGCATACCTAACCAAAGGCAAGCAAAACGTTTGTTTGGTAATTAAAAGAAAACATTTCTTTACAGGTTCAAAGTTCATCTGTTTAAAACAGGCTAGGTCAAATAGATAAAACAAAAGCATATAACTGATACACAGTGCCCAGTTTTACATCATCCTGAGGACATTGAACTCCCATTGAAAGTCTAGGGTCTGGAGACATGTGGAAATAGGACATGTTGACATGTTCAACAGGACAAAAGCTTGTCTTAGAGTTTTTTATTTTCTATAGGTGTATACAATACTTGGTGTATACGTCCTGCTCCCTTTGTTCTTTTTATTTGAAATTTTTAAGGGAAGAATTAACCTAGTTTGTGCTGATAACAGGAGACCCTCAGAAATTAGATTCATTGCCTAGTTTAAAGCTATATGTTTCAGAAAAAAATAAAGGGAAGAAGCAGACTTCAGTGGAATGGTAGCTTTAGAAACTTTCAAGAGAATACTGGGGAATAGTTCCAAATATTTGGATATAAGCAGGGGAGTTGAGTAAATACAAGATAATAGTTATTCTATAACTCAAGAATCCAAGTGTTATTTCTCGTACAAGATAGATTCCTGACACTCTATGAGCACTGAAATAAAAGTAGCAATCATTGGGAACTAACTGAACACCTATGTTTGTTGAGCATTGCCAACTAGTAGCTGTACTACCTTGAGCGATTTATCTATCCTATCTATGCCTTTGTTTTTTTCATCCTAAATGAGAGAAAACTACCCTAGCACATGATAAGCTCAAGTGAATGTTATTATTATTACTTCTATTACTGCTATATTATTAGGCTCTAAGAATACAATATATTTTATTTTCATTCACTTTCCCCTCTTATTAATTTTACAGTTATATTTGGTGGTTTGCAATGCTGTTCAGTGTGAAGAGCTTCTTCTGGATTCACTTAGTTGACCAATCTTAACAGCAAATTCCCTGTGTGTGAATGCAAGAACTCTGGGAATACAAAGAAGAAAATCCATAGTCACTGTCCTCAAGTATCTTATAGTCTAATAAGAAAGACATACATGAAAACAAATACTTATAGTACCATATGTTAATAACTCTAAACAGGGATCTATAAGTCATATGTTTGGATGGAGTATCCAAGAATGCTGGGAACACCTCTTTTGCAGAAAAAGAAGAAGTTTACTTCTAAGATAAAAAGGGAATGCAAGATTAAAGGTATAGAATGTGAAATAGTCGGGTTTTATTTTTTGGAAATGCTGGCATATAAAATTCAAGGGAGGGTATTGGCAGATGAGGTTAG
Organism: Eidolon dupreanum; assembly: GCA_028627145.1. Taxonomy (NCBI): domain Eukaryota; kingdom Metazoa; phylum Chordata; class Mammalia; order Chiroptera; family Pteropodidae; genus Eidolon; species Eidolon dupreanum. The sequence continues at coordinate 112,135,409 of CM053503.1, read as the reverse complement.
ACTGATATTTAGAACCTGGATTCTGCAAAGCCATTCAAAGAAATTTATATATTATATTTCAATCAATAGGCAATAGGGAGCAATTATTGAAACTTTAACTAGGAAATAAAATCATCTGATTAAGTTTTTATGAAGATTATTTTGGCAATGTATAGAGGATAGAGTGAGGGTGAGAAGTTGATTTTAGAAATAAGAAGACCGCCTAGGGGGATATTGTAGATATCTAGAGAAAAGATGGGTATATAAATTAAGGCAGTGACGGTGGGCATACGAGGAAGGAGAATGCATCCAAAAGATGTCTTAGAGGAAGCATAGAAATTTGGAAATGGACTGTGAGGGTTAAAGAGAAGGAGAGGAGTCTAATTTGATTCTCAGCTTTTAGGTTTGAGTGTTAGAGTGGTGGCAATAGAAGCTATGGATAAAGGGTAATTATTAGGAACTCTACATATTGAAGCTTGGTATTCTAATTTACGATCCGTACTGGGCAATGTAGAAACTTCAAGAACCTTCCTACCATTGCTACAAGATACACTCTTAATTTTTTTTTACAATATTTCAATATATAAATTAAATATAACTTTTAGTTAAAGATTAAAAGAAGTCAGATAGTATTAAAAGGCTTATGCATTCATCAATCTTTCAAAGCCATCAGTCTCTGTCCCCAGAGGCAACCATTTTCAGTAGTTTTTAAAAACATTTGATTATATTTCTATTTCTCAATTTTGGACATTTATTTGTTAACTTCCCATTATGATAGGTGATAAATTTGCTCAAGCCATTTCTACTTTCTTTTGCTTCTTTTTATTTCCACTTCCCTTATTCTTTCAATGTAGCTATATTGTAATTTTAGCCCAGTCAATAGTACATTATTATGACTTTTATAAAGCCAAAATTAAAGTCTAATTAATTTCTTATGCAAATTTTATCTTTCTATTTTACCTCATCTTTTGTTTGCTTGTTTTTCTATGTTATCTGTCGCTCTACTCATTTAGTAAGTTTTCTGTGTTCCTTCTCACTTACATTTCTCAAGAACCCAGATTTTTTCATCCTGTTTATAATTTTTCTAAATTCTTAAATATAGTTCCAAACTCTCTAATAATTACATCCCCTCACTCTACACCAAGGGAGACCCTCATTCCCTGACTTTCTATTCTGGTCTAGATGAAATGCTGCTTGGCCTGGGGCACAGCTTTCATCCTGGGGCTCCCCTCCAATGGTCTTCTGTGTCATTTTTTCTGTTTCCTTGATCTTATGCTTTTTTCTCTCTTGGTTTTACTCTCCTACACTATGACACATCCTTCAGTAACATTCTAAGAAAGAATCCATGGAGGCAAATTTTTCTGTGACTGTATATTTGATAATATCTTTATTTTATCCTAACACTTGTTTGATAGTTTGGCTAGTTATAGAATTCTAGATTGAAAATAATTTTTTCCTCTGAATCTTGAAGACATTGTCATACTTTCTTTTGCATCTAGTGCTGCTATTGAGAAGCTTAATGTTAATCTGATTAATACCTTTTTAAGGTCTTTTTTGGTATTTGGCCTCTTTTTCTCCCCTCTAAAAAGCCTTAGGATCTTATTTTTAACTTTACTATTATAAAATTTTATAATCTTGGGCTATGATATGAGTCTTTCTTAATTTATTATGCTGTGCTATGTATTCAGTGGGCCTTATAGATCTAGAACACCATTCAGTTTTGGGAAAATATCCTCAGATATATCTTTGATAAAATTTTCCTCTGTATTCTTTGTTCTCTCTTTTGGGAACTCCTGAGGAAAAACTAAGGGTTTTGGACTTTCTGAATTAATCTTTTAATATAACTTTTTTTTTCATCATTATTTATAACAAGCAATAATCAGAGGCCATTTTTTCAACCACAAGTTAGTAAAAATTAAGTGCATTGACAATATCCTTTGTTGATGAGGGCAGGGAGAAATGAGCCTTATCTTAAAATTGTTGATGGGCACATAAATTGAGAAAGCATTTTTGGAAGACAATTTGGCTATGATAATAGTTTGTACAATTAAGTCTCTCTCATGGAGAAACTCTCCTTCAGCAAAAGGATATAGGCACATGGATGCTTAGTGTCATAGTGTTTGTAAAAGTGGAGGCTGAAAACAGCTAAAATGTCTTTTAGGGGAATCATTAAATAAACTATGATCTATTCAAATTATAAAATATAACAAAATTGGTAAAAAATATGAGATAAGGTATATGAATCTGGCTATGGTAAATGTCTAGGATATAATGTTAAGAATAATATTTGTAGTTTTGTAGCATGTACAATATTATCTCAGTGTATGTATTTATAAGTAATTATCCCATACGCATGTTACATATAATGCTTCATACATAAACGTAAATGCATAGACAACTTCCTGGAATGTTGTAAATCACACATTTGGTTACTTATAGAGAGGAGAGTAGAATGGGGAGAGAATGAAGAAATATTTCCTATTTTATTATATATACTTCTGCATTGATATCATTTTTCCAGGGACCATGTTCTTGTGTATTAGATTTGCAAATTTAAAAAAAATAAGTTTTTTCTCACCATCAAATCAAATTTGCTAAGAGATATCTACCCCCCATTTTAATCTTGTAGATTTAGAGTATTTTCTATCACTGCAATTTATGCCCTAGAAATTGTGAATATCCTAGCTTGAGTAGTTTTATAATCATGCAACAAGTTATATTTTATTTCTGATTGTTTTATACTACATTAATTGAAAAAAAATATTTGTCACTTATTATTTTCTAACATTTTATGCTTTTCTTGAAGAATGCATAGAGTACAGAGTACAAAGAAAATCATCTATTAAGATTGATTCAACAGCCTTTGGCTGTGAGTCTTAAGGAATGTCTGATAATTAGTTTTCATTAGTGAGAAGAGAGGAGCAAAGAAGAATAAATCAGTTACCACACATGTGAGTCAACCTATGATCAAGAGTTCCATTTTCTCCCACGTGAATTGCTAACTTAGTTTTCTTTGATTTTTATGCTACTGTAGAAGAATAAATAGTATAGGAATAGTTCAAATTTGTAACATCCTTGAAAACTTTATAAAAAAGAGAACATTTGTTCATTTAAATAGGAACCAAATTTAAGCTAAAAATATATACGCTGCAAAGAATGCAAGTTTGTTCAATAATAGATTATGGAAAAAATACTTGTTCTTTATAACTTACATGTATCAAGAAGACAAAAATGTTAATGGATCTTGGTATTCTTTCCTCTCATCATAAATTACTTGTGGATAACACTTGGTCCTGATGTTACCTGGTTCTTTTAGAAGAGACTCATTCAGGGTACTCCGTGTCAACTCTCAGCTTCAGATGCTAAGTTCAATCTGAGATTTGTCATACATCTTGCTGCTGACAAATCTTGTGCAAAAGGTAACCTAGCACCACAATATAAGGATGTGTTTTGATTTTAAAGGCAGTTCTAGGTGTCCAGGTCCTATGTCAAAGCATCAGATTGCATGATCTTCTTGAAGGCTATGAATTCTTCTATAGACAGATATTTGTGAAATGTGTCCTCTTTTTTATTTTTGCATGTCATGGTTGTCCTTTTGAAGTTTCTGTTAATTTAAGCAGAGAACCAGGGGTGCAGACTGTTGGGGAGAAAAGTCATTATTATGCCAAAGCTATTTTATTTATCAATCAAGAAATGTCCACTTTATATCATTCTTATATCATTCAAGTAGAGTAATGTAAATGTTCAATCTTTTTGAAAGAAAAGAAAAAACATAAATGCTCTAAGAAAAAAAATTGTATATTTAAATTATGATCACTTATGTAAGAGGAAGAGTATCTAAATGTTGAAGCATATAAAAATATAGTTCATATTAAAAATAAGCATTTGTTTTTCAAAGAATTAGACAATACAATAGATTTAGCAGAAGTAATGATTTCATCTTTTAAAGCAATAAGTTAGTATAAATCACCATTGCTGGAGGTGTGTAAAGCATTCAAGTGTGCTTAGAAAGCTGCAAATATGTCAATGAAAATTATATACTTTATATTTCATTTGCATTTTATTTATATATTTATATATTTATATTTTATCAAAAACATGATAAAAACAAATGTAATGCCTACTGTTAAAAATCACGTATTTGTAGCTGCCCATGTATCTATTTCAAAGTCATAAATATTTACTAAAGAAAGAATCAATCTCTAATCAAAATAAATTATAATTCAGAAACGAGATAATATCACGTTTAGAACTTAACAATAAAAAATCAGAGAAAAGAGCCATCATTGAAGCCCTGTTACCTGTGTTCTTTCTTATTGATTCCAATCAGACAATTTTTACTTAGAATTATTCTTTTGAGTAATGAATTAGCTATCATCTTGAAGTTTTTCTTTTTGATCCTTGTGAAAAATTCCTGGTTAGCCAATTCATGAAAAGCAGCTCACTTAGAGCTGAAGTGACTTTGTGAAGTAGAGAATGACAAAATACGGATCTGGAGACCCAAGCAGGAACTGGATCACACAGGAGTATTAATACTCCTTACAAGGAGTATTAACATCACCCTGAGGGCAGTGGGTAACCACTAACACAAAATACCAAGAGTTGCTATCATTCTTATTTGAAGATGACAGCTTAGATAAAGATGACTTCTATGGGATCAAATATGCCTAAGGAAGAAATTCACATAGAATATAAGGTGTTAATTAATTAAATAAATAGTTATTAATTTTCCTCTACATACCAGATAGCATGGGTGATATAAAAATGAAAGATATAGATGCTTGCTCTAGTGGAGCATTCACAAAAATCATAGATATGCTACATAGTGAGCAGTGCTAGGGTAGAAGTATGTACATTGTGTTACTGGTACATGGGAAGAGGATGTTTTTTTCACATCATTAGGAAATGAAAAAAATCTGGGTGAATGATTTTCTTTCCTATACAGGTAAGTTTATAGATGTTAGTTAAAAATACTTGTAGTGTTTGTGTGTGTATATGAAATCTTTACAAGGTGTAGAGTTTCAAGGTGTTCAATTTCTAAGTAAGAAATTAGGAACAATATTACACACATAAACTTGACATGGGCTTGACATCTCCATTGTTTTGGGTTGGCCTAGAACATTTCAGACTTTAACACAATTTGATGTATAGAATAACTATGTTGCAAATCCCCTCATAGATGGAATTATTGAGACAGATATAAATTTATTGTTTTGCACAATATACTCTGCTACTCAAGACTCTTACTGTTAATTCATTTCAAAATGAATTGAGCATCTAGTATGTGCCAGACAGTATGTTAAATCTGGGAATTAAAATGGAAAGAAAGACATAGTCCTAGATATTTTAACAAATACCATCTAGTGGGAAATCCAGATAACTAAACAGGCAGGTCTATTGTGTTTTTCTAGTTGGTGAGTTTGTTCTTCCCCATTGATAGCCATCAAATCTCAGAATCGAATTATTTCAAAAATCTGATTTGAGATGATAGTAATTAGTAGTTATGGTGACTAACACTGTTTTTTCCTTGTCAAACAGTGACTTCCTTTCTTTATTCTTCCTAAATAGACATCATAAATATGAAATAAACATGTAATACTATCTTATTTATTCAGCTGGCTTGTTTAAACCTTTTGGGAACAAGCCAATTACTTATGAATGAATAATTATTTACGACTGTGGATGGAGTGCTTACTATGTATCCTTTACATGCATTAACTCAATTAATTGTCAAACAACCTTATTAAGGGGGTATTACTATATTCCCCATTTTATGATGAGGAAACTGAAGCACTGAGAGGTTAAGTAACTTGCCCAAAGTCTCACAGCAAGCAAATCTGAGCCAGGATTTATGCCTTGGTAGCCATTGCTCTTAATACACTATACTGACTCCAGAATGAATTAATACAAAAAATATTCAGTTGCATATAATGGAAAATTTAATGCTAGATTTCCAAATTCTAAATTTCAGGTTGTTGTTGATCATGATATAATATGACCATCACAAAAAGACCATTTATTTCTATATTCCCCCAAGAGACCTGCTGTGAAGCCTGACAATTCTACTAGAAAAATTATTCCTTTGAGAGGAGACAGATATTCTAGAGGCTTGCTCCAAAGCAAATGGTTGTCTCGCTATGGAAACAGTAAATTTGTGGAGTTCACTATCACATGAGCATGGATTACATTGTTAAATAATCTGGTTGTCTCTAGTTGGGAGGCCTAAGAGAAAAGCACATGAGACAAATATACCTTTTTTTTTCTTTTTGGACTAGTCAATTTTTAAAAGGACAATGAGAGCCCTGAGACCTCGCGTGCTTTCTGTAGCGCTGAACTAAACTGACAGCATTCCAGGACTCAGCACGAGGGTGGGAGTCCTTTAACAAAAAGGCTGGTGCCAGTGACATCCTCAGACTTCTGGGTAGTCTGCTCTAGTCTACTCCAGGGAAAACAGTATTTCTTACACTCTTATTTGCAAACACAACTCAATCCAGCATTTTTCCTGAACATGAAATAAATTTTGCCTTTACTCATCCAGCTCAGATTACATGTTTAGGAATTTGAACCACTGAAACTCTTCTGATCACTAATTTAAAAGTCATAACTTCTAGAAGTTCTCAGTTGGGGTATCCTGAACTTGTCACAGGGTGCTGTCTAATTTTGATCAAATATTTACTATAATGTTACAATGTACTTGTCAGGATCTTTAAAAAATTCTTTATTTTCTTAGAGCAGTTTAAGTTTAAAGGAAAAGTATGAGGAGGGTACAGAGATTTTCCATATCCCCTCCCACACATTCACAAACTCCTATTATTAGATTCCCTAACCACAGTGAACATTTGTAACAATTGACACATTATAACCACCCAAAGTCCATAGTTTACATTATGGCTCACTCTTGGTGTTGTACATTCTATGGCTTAGGCAAATATGTAATGACATGTACCCATCATTATGGTACCACACAGAATATTTAACTGCCTGAAAAATCCTCTGTGTTTGACCTGTTCATTCCTCTCTGCCCCCCAGACCCTTGGCAACCGTTAATCTTTTTACTGTTCCCATAGTTCTGCCTTTTCCAGAATGTATTATACTTGGGATCATATAGTATCTAGCCTTTCAGATTGGCTTTTTTACTTAGCAATATGCATTTAAGTTTTCTTTATGTCTTTCATGGCTTGATAGTGCATTTCTTTTTAGTGCTAAATAATATTCTAGTGTCTGGATATACCACAGTTTATTACTCTATTCACCTACTGAAAGATATCTTGGTTGCTTTCAAGTTTTGGCACGTATGAATAAAATTGCTACAAGCGTTGGTATGAAGTTTTTTGTGTAAACATAAGTATTCAGCCCTTTTGGGTACAAACCAAAATGTGGTATTATTGTATAGTATGGTAAAAACATGTTTAGTTTTGTGAGAAACTGCCAAAGTATCTTCCAATGTGGTTATACCATTTTACATTCCCACCAGAAATGAATGAAAGTCCTGTTGCTCCACATCCTCTTCCACATTTTTGTTCTTGATGTTCCAGAATTTGGTCATTCTAATAGGTATGTAGTAGTATCTCATTGTTGTTTTAATGTACCTTTCCCTGATGACACAGCCTGTGAAACATCTTTTCATATGCTTATTTGCCATATGTATGTCTTCTTTGATGAGGTGTCTGTTTAGGTCTTTGGCCTACTTTTCGTTTTTGTTTATTTTCTTATTGTTGAGTTTTAAGAGTTCTTTGTATCAGAGTTGGTTTTAGGATTCAATGCAAAGTAAGGTTTAATATAATATTAATAAGAAGTCAGAGATATAATATAATATAAAACATGGACTACAGAAAGGTTTGTGTTTATAAAAGCATCATAAGTGTGGATAGATGAGTTGTTGCTGCTCAGAAATGTTTGAAGTAACTATAATGGCCATGTTGTAGGAAGCCCCACGCTGGTCATACATGAAGGATGTGTGTTGACAACGTGATGTAGGCTAGCACTGAGTTTCTTCATTGATCCCAGCTTAGGTGTCAGACATGTGAGTGAAGAAACTATCTTAAAACATTACAACCACAGCAGATGCCAAGTTAAGAATATCTGAGCCACCAAACATATCGCCTCAGTTGAGCTATCCATCCATCTACAGCTAGTTGAGCAACCCCAGCTGAGGTCCCAGGCATTATGCAGCAATGATAAACCATCCCTGCTGTGCCCTGCCCAGCCTTCCTGATGCTCAGAATCATAAACATAATAAAAGGGTTGTAAGTAGACTGCTATTGAGTAATACATAGCCAGAACAGGCTCCTTATACAGCCTCTATTACCCAGAATAGGCTTAAGGCATTAGTTGGGCATGAGCCTTCACATAAGCTAGAACAATCTAACTACTGTGTCAAGTACACACTTGTTTTTTGTTTATAATTTGTCTTTAGGAGTTTCCTTTGAAAGTGCAAATCACTTATAATTAATTAAGCTTTAATAACAAGTACTTTTGTTGGCATCTTCTGACTGAGTAGGAATAGGACATGAGAAAACACTTTTCCAGGTATAAACTTCAACAACCTCTGGTTTAGCACTCTCTTTGGTTCAGCACTCTCTGGTTCCACTGGGCTCATATTCTTAGGCTTCTCTTTCTCTCTCGCTCTCACTCTCTCTTGCTGGGATAATGAGGGAAACAAGAAAAGTAGCAGTTTTGTTGTAAGCGCAGTACATCACAATTAAGAACAAGGCTTGTGGATTAACTAGAATCTGTGATAGTTTTGACAAATGCAGGCTTTGAAAAAATTATATTTTAAGGGTGGACAATGATCCATGAAACCAGGCTCAGGTCTATGTGTATTAAAGAGTAGAAGCAGTGAGACAAGAAAGACATTTTGTAATTCCTAAATAAATAAATAAAACAAGAAATGATAAAGTATACACAGTTTGTTTGAATAACTTGCTGTGCCTTGGGTAAGGAACTTAACCTCTCTAGATGTCTGTTTTGGGTTTTATAAATTAAAATATTTGGATTAGAGAGCCTTAAAAATTACTCCATTTCCAAAATGTTTGATCCTAAGTGTAAAGTAAAAGGTGAAATCAGTGATTCTGTTATTAGTAGGTGCTCAATAAATATTTGTTAAATGATCAATATGAAACATATATCAGTTTTACCTAGTAGGACCTAAGAAGTGAAACCCTGGCACTGTTCAAGAATTTTATTATTTCCCAAATTTAACATTTATATTTAGAGCCAGAACTCAGCAAAACTGATATAGCAGATATATTTCTTTATATCGTTGTAACTTTCCTTCCCCCCCCCCCCCCGCCCCCAGGAGTTCTGACTATACTCCAGGAATATCTTGGTACTATTCCTAAAGGATTTTACTCTTTAAACTGGGCATCAAATAAGGTGTTTGGAAATCAACCTGAAACCAACAAACAATCCCACCCTTCTATGTCAGTGACATAGTGTGAAACAAACAAACGACAAACCAATAAACAAACAAAACTTCTTATTTTGAGTTCATTTATAAATTCGCCTGTAATTTTAAGATATAATATTAAGACATCCTACATCTGGTTCATTCAGTTTCTTGCAATGATAACATCTTGCATAACTATAGCATAATATTATACTTGGGCAATTTACATTGATATAATTCACTGACCTTCTTTAGATTTCTCTACTTTTACATGAATTTGCGTGTGTGTGTGTGTGTGTGTGTGTGTGTGTGTGTTTAGTTCTATGCTACTTTACTACATGTGCAGATTTGTGGAATCACAGTCAAGATATAGGACAGTTACATCATCATAAGGGTCCTACCTGCTACCTTTTAGTAGCAATCTGGGACATCCCCACCCTAACTCTTCCCCTAACTCTTGGAAATCACTAATCTCTTCCTTATCCCTATAATTTCATCATTTCAAAAATATTCTATAAGTGGAATCATATAGTGTATAACCTTTTGAGATTAGCTTTTTCACTGACTTTTTATGACTCAGAAAAATTAAGGTATAGTAATGGACTAAGATATGAAGGAATTGATTTTTTTGAATAAGAATTCCTGTGTGTTGTCTGCTTTTCTGACCCTCTTAACCAAATTACTTCCTTCTTCTACTACCTAAGCCATTCACACCATGTCAGAAATCTTTTGAACTCAATAAAAAGCTTTTACCTGAGAAAGTGGAATCAGGAAAAGTGAATTTAACCTGATCTATCATCTACCAAATATGTTATTTCTGACAATGAGCCCAAATGAAGGGCTTACATTTAATGACCAGTGTCTTTTCACTTTGGAAATTTTATGACTAGAATTATTAAGATTCCACAAAACAAATGTGTGGTGGCCACTTTGACTCCCAGAATGGAGAAGGCATGGAAAAGGCTCTAAGTGGTAGGGGCATGATATAAAGAAATCAAAACTGGAAACTAACTATTAGAGATGAAAAAACAAACAATGTTAGTAGCTTTACACAAAATAAAAATAAGTATTATCATTATTTCACCAATGAGAAAAGAGAGCTCAAGAGCTTAAATAATTTAATAAAAATCACACAGTTGGAGGCAGGATTGGAATTAAAATCTATTTCCAAAGAAGTCTCTCTTTCTACCCCTCTCTCACAAAGCAAAACCAAATCTTTATTGGTGCAGACAAAAAAGGTATGTATCAGGGGAGGGGAGAGTCATGTGAGAATGAAGTCCAAGTAGATTGTATATTGGTTGAAGTGAAGTAGCCATTCCAGCCAGTTTGTAGGAGCTGGAAATGTGCATTTATATTTTAAAGACAACAAGAAGAACGTGTTTATCTAGGGCACTGATTCTCAAAGTGTGGTCCCCAGACCAGCTTCAATGGCCTCACCTAGAAATGTAAATTTTCTGACCCCATACCTACTGAACCAAAAGCTCTTAGAGTGGAGCCTAGTCATTTGTTTTTAATAAGCCATAGAGGTGGTTTTGATGGGCACTAAAGTCTGAGAACCACTAGTGCCCTAGTGGGAAGCTTATATTGGATAGCATATGAAAATGAAGATTTGAAGGTTAAATTCCAGTCATCTTCTTTGGCTCTGGTCCTCTAAGTTAAAAAAATTCAATTGAGTAAATTTAAAGATCTAATTGGATTTACCAAGCCAGTCATGAATTGGACAGCACCCCATTTAGCAACTAGAAGGATACTCCAGGGGATTGTACAAAATGGAAGGTTTTTCTAAGAAGAAGGGTGGGGCAAAGGGAGCTATTAACAAAAGAAAAAAAAGTATTATTTTTAGGCGAGAACATATATTGTGGTTTTTTTGGAGGGTAGGAAGGAACAGGTTAGGGTTTTCATCATGCAGATTGCTTTTTCTTTCTATTGAGAAAAGGATGGAGAGGGCCAACATGACAGATTACCTTATTGGTGTTGATAAGAGAATTACAAACTAGTTTATTAATATATCTCTAGGAGAAGTTGAAACAGCAATTAGCTCAGTTATTAAATCTGGGTTTGACACCATGGGTTTCAGCATAAATGACATCATTTTGAGCCTGTGGTTGTCTCTTTAATAAAGCTAGGAAGATCTTTCAGTGGCTGAAAGAGGTGTTTCTACATTTAAGATAATTTTTTAGGAACTGCCCTTCTCCTGCCCCTTGATTCTGATACACTTGCAGGTGATCCCCATTGGCTCAAACTCTAAATTTTGGTGTCTTCGATTCCTACCCTTGGACTCTGTTTTCTAAATTTGATTACACTCTTCATTGTACTCTGACCTACCTCTGGTAGAGATTGCTCACACCAGACCTGGGAGGGTTGAGGAAGATGAGATAATTCTGACATGAGATAGATTTTGGTATACTGAAAGTTTTTCTAAACTGAGGGATATAAACTATTATTTTAGTTATCACTTATCTATAAAATACTTTGAGCAGAGGAATGACATGACAAAATTGTATATTGGAATATTATTTTGTTTTACTAATTTGGAAGTGATTTGTAAAATAAATTGAGTGGAAGTGATTCACGAAGCTCATGCAATAAAGTAAGCATGAAATGTCAAGAGCATTGGTGCTGGAAGAGAATGAGAGGGAAGGGAATAGAATGTGGGAAATATTTAGTGAGAAAATCTAATGTGATTTGGAGGATTAATTTGCAATAGACAATGAATAAGAGGGAGGAAGGAACAAATAACAAATTAACAGAGTTTATAAATGTGAAAATAATTCTACTAACAGAAATATAGACTCAGTTGAGGTATCATGTTTTGGAGAATTAATCAGATAATTCAGAATGCATGCGATGTGAGATAGTGATGAAACGCTCAAGTGTGACTGCTTATTAGATAAGTGAATAAAATGGATGCTTTTTCCAGGGATCAAATGGTAGAGCTGGATTGTCTTAAGGAAAATTGCAATTTTTTTGCCTTGAATTTCTTTAATCTCAATATGATTAAATATATCTGTGTGGTTTGAAAGGCAAATTACTTCAGATTCTAAAAAAGCATGGTCCCAGCACAGCAGTTTCTTAGTAAACAGGAATAGTAATGGTGTGGTTGTGATGAGACTTTGATGGTAGAGGGAGTGGGGGTAGATAGTGGAGAGGATGGTGGAGGTTTTTAAATGAAGAATGGATCTATCTAGGATATTATTCTTTATTTCAATGATCTGTGGCTCTTGGATCTGATCTTCCAGGCATAGAATAATGCACAGTGGAGATGGAGACATGAAAATGGATTGCCATAAAACTGTATTTTTTTAAAACGACCTATTAGAGGTCTCTTGTTTGCTTAGAAATTGATGATACTTGAAAGAAGCTACCATACTTTGAGATTGAAAAAGTTTCCCAGGTTCCATTTTCATATCTTGCCAAATTATGACAGAATTAAATGTTTGAAAATAACTTTATGGAAATTCTTTAGTTACATGAAAAGTATATAAAAGAGAACACATTTGCTCTTTAACAAATATACTATGCTCTACCATACCCTTTACCCGACAAGCCATATTTGATTTAAGTTTTTTAAAAATTCCTTGGGGTTTATAATAAGCTTTAAAACAATATATGAAATAGTGTCTAGGGACCCCAAAATACCAAAGCCAGGGTTCATAAAGCATTTATAAGGAAATGCTGATACATCTCCTGAGGCCATCCCTGTTAACCCACTGTTACTACAGACGTCTGAGGAGCATATTAATATGCCTATTAACAATGTAAGTCTCTTTCACTTTTGGGTCACACAGCGAGAAGCATATTTCTTTTTTTCTTTTCTTCTTCTGATTGCCCTACCTGGGCTGTAACTAGCTGAACATTTACAACTCTGAATGATATAATGCAATTAAGGCACTCTATAACATTCTAATTTACATATCTCATTATATAGAGTGACACCATTAGAAGACATGTGTTGAGGCTTTCAAAATGATTATGATATGTGAATGTATTATGGGATGAATATGCTTTTCCAAACCCAGATTGTACAGTATCCACAGACGTACCGAGTTAGCAGGTGCTTCTTGAGGAAGTGATTTATTTCTGTTGAGAAATGCCAATTATGTTCTTTATTTTGTCTTTTTTTCTCTATGAACACAAGCTTGAAAGCCCCAAATAAAGTATAAATGCTGTAAAGTAGAAGTTTTAGAAGATGTTAATTATTCAAACACAATTAGCTGGCTTTTTATTCTCTGTTCATCCCTCTGGATCTACTCTTCTGGTTGGGTTTAGCCAATGGGAGGCACCAACAGTAGAGAGATGTTGAGGTATTTATTTTCCTGGATTCTTCATTGCTGGGTCAAGATTTGGCAGTAACTGCATTTGGAGGAGGATTTTCAATGAAGCCCAAGCTTCAGAGCCACTCACATATACATGCTCATTCTAAGGCCAAGAGAGGAGCTCCAAAGACATATTCAGATGTTTTTGTTAAAAATATGTTGTATGTTTTTGTTAAAAGAAAAAAATACATTCTGGCATTAAAAAATATATTTGAAGAGACATTTTAGAATATTTTAATAATGCAAGTGAGAAATTTGAAGCTTCTGATTAGGAGATAACTGAGGATATATTCTCTCATCTCTAATATATTTATTTAAAAAACTGAGAGATAATTTAAATTAAACAATTAATGAAATAAGAAGCAAATTGAATGATTAAATCAGCAGAAACTATTATGATATTGAGAAATAGAACTAAAATTTTTAAAATCATACTAAAAGCTGTAATTCATTAAGAAGATATAAATGGTAAACAGAAGGAATAAATAGGCTTTTGAATTGTTTGATAATTCAATTAACAAAGAGGAATGAATCATACAGACACATACGAGAAAGATATAAATTTGCTGGCGCTTTGACACAAAGTACTGACATTGATGAAGATAGTATACCACTCAAAAGAAGACATTATAATGAGGACAGTTAAGGCAAACTGATTGATAACTATTGTCAATTCAAACAGTATTTAATATTAGTCATTACACAAGAAAACTTGTAATGTCTTGAAATCTTATAAATTATACATGACAGAAACTTGATGGAGGGTCTCCCAAATGTGAATACAAAACAAAGAATTGCAGAACATTAACAATATGAATTGTGAAGCTATAAAATCTTTTCTAAACTATCGATGAAAAACAAATTCTAATCCATCTTGTTAGATAAAATACTGATTTATTTTTCTTTTCTTCTGATAAAATTGATCTTAAAAAATTATTAATGAAGAAGCAATGGAGAATATGCAACCAAAAATGTCAGACCAGATAGAGAAAGACAAATACCATATGTTCTCACTTATATGTGGAATGAAGCAAAGCAAAATAAAACAAAAACGTAAAACCAAAAATTTAGCTCATACATAAAGAAAACAGATCATTGTGGGGTGGATGAGATAGGTGAAGGGAGTCAAAATGTACAAACTTCCAGTTATAAAATAAATAAGTCATGAGGCTATCACATATAGTTAATAATATTGTATTGCATATTTGACAGTTGCTAAGAGAGTAGATTTTAAAAGCTTTCATCACAAGAAAAAAAACTATGTATGGTGACAGTTGTTAACTAGACTTATTGTGGTGATAATTTCATAATATATACAAATATGGAATCATTATGTTGTACACATAAAGCTAATGTAGTATGTCAATTATACCTCAAAAGTTCAGAGAAAAGGTATTCTAAAGCTGAGTGTTAATAAAATATCTAGCTATTGTTTTGTATTTTATCATGCTTGTGCTATTGGTTAGATTTAAAAATGTTGTGATTTTTTAATTGTAAAATAGCTTCATGCTTAATTTTACATTATTTTTTTCTAAAAGAGAGTATCCCAAATTATATAAATTTAAGCCCTGTAAAACCTGAGTCAGTTCCTGTCTCATGGTGCCTTCTCCACACTGCAGCTCTAACAAGGGTCTGGGTACAGTTCATTCACCTTGGCCTTTTGGTCCTAAGTGTGGTAACTTCTTTTTGCATTTGTGACTCTCTGAGGGGTTCATCATCTTTTGCTGTATTTTTAAAACCATAGTTTCTCAACCCTGACACATTGACATTTTGGTTGGCTGATTCTTTGTTATGAGGGCTGTCCCGTGTAGTGTAAGATGTTTAGTACCACCCTTTGCTTTTACCTACTAGATGCCAGTAGCACTTCCCAAGTTGTGAAAACCAAAATGTCTTCAGACATTGCCAAATATCTCCTAGGGGAAAACTCATCACCCCCACCTGAGAAGTACTGTCTTAAAACTTTGTAAATGGTCCTTTCATTAAATCCTTTCAAATGCCCCTTTTAGCTTGTCATTTTTTTCTACTAAGAGAGCTATAAATATCTTTTCAAAAAGATGACAAGAACACATGAAGTTCTGATAAAGATTTAAAAGAAATAACTATGCATTATATTCCCGTATCTGAAATAATAGTCTAAAACAAATTATTTCTAAATATTAAGTAGATTAAAAGGAAGGAAAAATATATACAAATAACATATAAAAATGAAAAAAGAAAAATACATTCTGAGAAGAAAAAACATCAATAGCTAAAGATAGTGAAGAAAAAAACTTGAAAATAATTGAACATTCTCAGAAGATTCAAGCAAATAAACCAGGGAACATTTTAGAAGAAATAAAAGAAAGGTAGGTTGAGGTAGGACTTTCAGTTATGGCAGAGTGAAGAAAGTGGGAAAATCCTTTTCCTTCAAAACTAACTATACACTTTTATTATTATTATTATTGGATTGTAAGCATTCCTTATAAATATTGGAAATTAGCTCTATTAGGTATATATTTACAAATATTTTCTCCCATTTCATAGGTTGCCTTTTCACTCTGTTGTCTTCTTTGATGTGCAGAAGCTTTTGAGATTGATGTAGCCCCACTTGGCTTTTTTGCTTTAATTGCATGTGCTTTTTGTATTGTATCCCTGAAATCATTGCCAAGACCAATGTCATGATGCTTTTCTCCTATGTTTTCTTCTGTGAGTTTTACAGTTTCAAGTCATATGTTCAAAGTCTTCAATCCATTTTTAGTTAATTTTTGTATATGGCATAAGAGTCCAGTCCAGTTTCATTCTTTTGCATGTAAATATCCAGTTTTCCCAGTATCATCTGTCGAAGAGACAGTCCTTTCCCCATTGTGTATTCTTTATGCCCTTGTCAAACAGTGACCTTATATGTGTGAACTTATTTCCAGGCTCTCTATTCTTTTCCATTGATGTATATGTCTGTCTTTATGTCAGTACCATACTGATATAATTACTACAGCTTTGTAATCCAGTAGTTCCAACTTATCCATGATTTCACTTTCTTTAGTTTCAGTTAACCTGCAGTCAACCGCAGTCTGAAAATCTTAAATGGAAAGTTCCAGAAATACACTATTTATGAGTTTCAAATTGCACATTGTTCGGAGTAGCATAATGAAATCTTGTTCTGACCTGTTTTGTCCCCTTGGGGACATGAATCATCCTTTGTCCAGCATATCCACACTGTAAATGCTACCTGCCCATTAGTAACTTAGTAGCTCTCTTGGTTATCAGATCAACTGTTAGGTTATTACAGTGTTTGTGTTCAAGTAACACTTATAGTTGTCTAACGTTACATCACAGCCTACATCATTCACCTCACCTCATTCTCTTACATAGGCTTTGTATCATCTTATATCATCACAAACAGAATAAGAGTGAGTACAGTACAATAAGATGAATATTAAATTTTATAGGTATGCATGTATAGGAAAAACAAAGCATATATAGGGTTCAGTATTACCTGTGGTTTTAGGAGTCTTAGAATATATGTCCCATGGTTAAGGGGACAGACACTACTGCATATTTTGAAATCAGAAAATGTGATACCTCTATCTTTGTTCTTTCTTAAGATTGATTTGGTTATTTGGGGTCCTTTATGGTTTCATATAAAATTTAGAATTTTTTTTTTCTATCTCTGTAAATACTATTGGGATTTTGATATGGATTGCATTGAATCTGTAGATCACTAGGGTAGTATGGACTTTTTAACAATATTGTCTTCCAATCCATGAATGTGTATTTGTATCTGCTTTAATTTCTGTTATCAGTGTTTTATAGTTTTCAGTGTAAAAGTCTTTCACCTCTTTTGTTAAGTTTATTTCTAAGTATTTTACTCTTCTTTGATGCTATTATAAAAGATATTATTTTCCTAATTTATTTTTCAGATAATTTATTGTTAGTGTGTGGAAATGCAAGTTATTTTTGTATGTTGATTTTGTATCTTGTAACTAAATTTGTTTATTTGCTCCAACAGTTTTTTGGTGAAGTCTTTAGTGTTTTTTTTATATGTAAGAGTAAAACCACAATGAGGTATCACCTTATACCTGTTAGGATGGTTACTATCTAAAAAACAAAAGATGAGAGTTGGCAAGAGTATGGAGAAATTGAAATCCTTGTACAATATTTGTAAGAATAAGCAAAATCGCGCTGTTGGTACCAAAAAAAGTATGGAGGCTCCTTAAAAAATTAAAAGTAAACTGCCACATAATTCAGCAATTCTACTTCTGAGTACTTATTTAAAAGAATCGAAATCAGGATCTCAAAGAGATATTAGCACTCCCATGTTCATTGCAACACTATTTGCAATAGCAAAAATGTGAAACAATCTAAATATTCATTGAAGGATGATTTAAGAAATGTGGTATATACATACAGTGGATATTATTTAGCTTTAAAAAGAGGAAAATCTTGCTGTATATGACAACATGGATGAACCCAGAGGATGTTATGCTAAGTAAAATAAGCCAGTCACAGAAAGACAAATACTGTACAATTCCACTTAAATGAGGTATCTAAAAGAGTCAAATTTATGTAAGCAGATGTTACAGTGGTAGTTGCTAGGGGCTGAAAATGAGTGAAAGGGGAAATGAGGAGATGTTAATTAATGGGTATGAAGTTTCAGTTATTCAAGAGAATAAGTTCTAGAGATCTTCTGTACAACATCATCACCTACAGTTAACAGTACTGTATTTTACACTTAAAAATCTGTAGAGAGGGTAGATCTCATGTTGTGTTCTTCCCCCAATTAAAAAGATCCAACTTTAAAATTGGATAAAGTTATCAAAAACAACCTCAAGGAATCAACCAAAGAAAACAACAAATTGAGGAATGTTTATTCATAAAAACTGGTGAATGTTAGGTAAGAACAGTGGAAGTTTGTAGTGTTCCTGATGAGCTATTTCCTTCTCTGCTCTTTTTCTCCACTATTTCTCAGCCTGCATAGTACAGTAATAAAGCCAGAGCAGGGCTAGCTGTGAAAAACACTGGTTTCATTGCCAGAGAGGGCTGGCTTAATTTAGAGTGGAGGGTAAAAAGTCCAAGCTCAGTGGTATTGTTAGTAAAAATAGCAAACTCAGAAGAAACTAAATGGAGAAAACCTACAGTTTTCTTAGGCCAAAGTTATAGTTCTGTTTAGGGCAAGAAGCAGACTAGCTGACAAGAAAAATACTTAATAGCAAGACTCTGGAAATGTGATAGCAACTCAGGGGCTAGATAAGCTCACCAAACCATGCTGGCTGACTGGGAGAATGTGCATATAAGCAGAAAAGACACCAGAGAGCCTTGTAAAAAGTAAAAGACAGGAAGACTTGAAAGATCCACACACATCAGCAGAGAGTGGAAGCCTTATTTGCTCAAGGTATTTGAACATATTCATTGATCAATCATTGGTTGACTGTGATGCAGTCATGACGGCTCTTGGGAAACCAGGCTAAAAAGAAAAAATGAGCAGATATATCAGTTCCCACACTGCAGGGGGAAGAAAGATTTCACAGATTAAGTCCAAGCAAGTCATTAAAAAGAAAAACAAAACAAAACAAAACAACAGCAATCCTCAGGGGATCAGAGTTAATAGACATTATCTAAATTATTTAGGGAAAAATTTATGAAAAATGCATAGAAACAAAAAAATACTTCCTGAGTATTTTCCCTTTATTTAGAAAAGAATAAAAAGCCAATAAAAATGAACTCTGAGTGAACACAGATGTTGGATTTAGCAAAAAAGATGTCCAAGCAGCTATTATAAATAGAGTTAATGCACTTATGTGATTATATTTAAAGAATTCAAGGGAAATATGGTGATGGTGACTCAATAAATATGGAATACCAAAAAAAAATAGAAGCCATAAAATAGAACAAAATGGAAATTCTACAGTTGGAAAGTACAATAACCAAAATATAAAGTTTACTAATAAGCTAAACAGCAGATTTGAAATGGAAGAAAAATTAGTGACTTTGAAGACAGAGCAAAAACAATTAACCAATCTGAAGAACAGAGAGGAAAAAATTGAAGGAAAATGAACAGGACCTTAGAAACCTGGATGTTATTAAGTGTACTAATAAATGTGTAGTGAAAGTCTTAGAAGAAGAGAATAAAGAAAAAGAAGTAGAAAAAAATATGTGAAAAAATAATGGCTGAAAAATTCTTAAATTGAATGAAAAACTTCAATCTATAGATCCAAGGATCTCAATGAATTTCAGTTAGGATAAACACAAATAGATATATATCTAGACACATCATTGTCAAACTTTTGAAAGCAGCAAGAGAAAAATCCTTATACAGAAAAACTATGAAATGTTTAATAAGTGATTTTTTTAGACACAATGGAGGCTAGAATTCAATGGAATGTCATATTCGAAGTGCAGAAAGACATAAAAAATAACTATGTTATTTTGAATGTTATATTCAACAAAACAATCCTTTATATGTAAAGGGGAGATAAAAACAATCCTAAGTGAAGATTAAGAGAATTTATTGTTAGACCTGCCTAATAAAGGAAATATGTAGGATGAAGGGAAGAAACACTAGATGATAACTTGATTCTACAGAAAGAAATGAAAAGCATCATGTTGGTAAAAGACTGTATGTGCGTGCGTGCGTGCGTGTGTGTGTGTGTGTGTGTGTTTTCTTTAAAAATATAAGATTTTTAAATCAATAATATAACACCGTGCAGTTTGTTTTATAATATGCATAGGTGAAATATATATGAGCATAATAACACAAAGGAAAGTTATTGGAGGCAAGTCATTATGTTTTACTGGAATTAAAGTAATATTAACATGAAGCAGATTGTGAAGGTAAGATGCATACTATAATCCACAGAGCAACCACTAAAAAAACAATTGAAATATATAGTTAAAAATCAATAGAAAAATTATAATACACTAAAAATATTGATTTAGTAATAAAGAAGTCAGTAAGGAATAACTGAGGAGTAAAGATGACATAAATAAAAAACTAATAACAAAACAGCAGATGTAAATTTAATCACATCAATAATTATATTAAATACAAGGTTGGTTTAAGATAACAAAATCCATTAATGTAATATATGGTATTATCAGAATAAAGGACAAAAACATACTACCATCTCAATAGATGCAGAGAAAGCACTTAAAATTTTAGTCCTCCCTTATAACTTGATTTGGTGATGATTGTTAAATCAAAATTTATTGACATATATGACAACATATTTTTCTTTTTTGTTAACAGTATCCATACATACTGGCTTGCCTTTATTACACTGGGTACTGTGTACCTGGTCCGGTTAACATTAACCCGACTTAAAAGTTAGCTTGATTAAGTTTGATTTGGTTTGGATTTGCGCAAACATGTTCTGTGTCCATACGCCAAGGGTTTAAAACTCATTTGTAGGTGTCAGGCATGCTCCTTTCAATCAGGGTAGATAATGTGACTTGCAAAGCAGATTGCTTATTAGCATACTGTCTGATCGATCTAATAAACTTTAATTCAGTTCAGTTTAGCTTATTCCTCCCCAGGGTGTAGTGTGACTTTCTCTAACTTGTTGAGGTAAACTCTGATCCCATAGCACTGAGTGCAGCCTGGATGAACTTAACTCAACATTTCTTTCACAACCACAAGCCACATCAGGGGCTGCAATATGCAGTTTCTACTCTATTCTCCTACTGCATCTCATTATTCATTCACTGACTTACCAAGTGCACTTTTCTAGAAATTGGAACCATGGAGTTAATACAGAAGCTATTGAAATTAATTTTAACCATTGAGATGGATACTTAAAGTCATCTGAAAATTCTAATGGAAAAGCAGATCAGAGTTTCCTAGTGAAGGTTTTCTTTGCTTGTTATGATATTAATGTGTGTGAACTAAATAAAATTAAATACATTGTATCTAGAATGGTATAATTTATCTCAATAAAAATAAAATGAAGTTAAAACCAATTAAGTTTAAGCAAAACATGAATTTTCACTCTTGTATTTCTGAAACATTTTTTTTTCTCAGAACTGGTTTTTCGTTATTTATTTATTTATCAATTACAGTTGACATTTAATATTATTTTATATTAGTTGTAGGTATACAGCATAGTAGTTAGACATTTATACAATTTATGACGTGATTCCTCTGATTAGTCTGTTACCTTATGATGAAATACTTTCATTTTAGTTTCTAAAATGGGAGCATTTATGTTCCTTTTGAGTAAAACTGTCTTCTATCCCTACTCCCCTATTCTACCTCTGCATTTTGGCTTCCCTCCAATTTTTTTTTTAATTTTGAGACTTTGAGGGGACAAAGTACAGTAAAAAGAATGTAGATTTTCTAGTCAAACAATACTAGGTTTAAATTTTACTTGTAAGAGACAGTATTATCTCACTAAGCAAGTCACTAATATCTCTATGCTTCAGTGCTCCTACCTTAGAATAGGAGTAATAAAATCTATCTCAGAGAATGTTATGAAAATTAAAAGCAATGTCCATAAAACACTTAGCACAAGTCCATGTACAAAAAATATTGACCAATGTCATTTACTTTCTTTTCCTCTCTGTTTTCTTCACCATTACAACTTTTGTGCCTACATCAGATAAACTTATTGGTGGTCATAATGTCCTTTTCCTTCCTTGTGAAGCTTCTTCCAATTTTGTAGAGAAATAAGATGGTATTCATTCATTAATTCAATGACTATTTGTGTGCTCCCATTATGCACTGGGCACTGTCCTAGATGTTGCCTATTAATTCGAACAAAACTGAAACCTCTGCCCTCATGGAATATTCATACTAGCAGTTATAAGTAATCATGTATGTTTAACTCCTTTTAAAAACCCAAACTGATATAAAATTGAGTAATATTTCAACACCCTTGAAAATGCTATGGTGAGTTGCCAGTGAGATGGTTGTTGAAAGATTTGACTTTAGCAAAAGTGAACCTCCTTATGTAAAGTCTGGCATCAAATACTTTAGATAGTTTGAGGATAATACTTAAAAAAATAAATTAACACGTTACAAAATCTTACTTAATTTTCTATTTAAAACAACCATTAAAGGCAGGTCTTATTTTTCTTCTATTTATAATAAGCAAATAAAGTTGAAAAAACAAAAAAAATTACCTCAGTTCTATAGTCAGAAGGCAGTGGCTCTGTTTGTCTTTAAAATACATCAGTTTGAGAGACTCATGGATATGGATTATAGACTAGTGATTACCAGAGGGTAGAGAGTTGGGGAAAAGAGGGTAGGTAGATCGTTAAAGGGGGTCAAATATAGGGGAGTAGGGGGAGGGTGAAGTGGGTAAAGGGGATCAAATATATGGTAGCTGAAGGAAACTGGACTTTGGGTGGTAAACACACAATAGAATATACAGATGTCAAATTATAATGTACACCTAAAAATTATATAATTGTATTAACCAATGTTACTCCAATAAACTTAATAACAAAATCCATCTGATACTATGTCAAGAAATGTGGCAGCACAACTGAGTCGACCAGCACCAGTTCTTAACAATGGCTAGTAAGATGACCTCTGTCTTTGATACCCATGGCCTTCTCTACAGGTACCCTGTTCTTGCTGGCTGCCATTTTTTAATAGCTTAACCAGGGTTAGCAGGCACGGATCCTCTATAAAACAGAGGTGGGAATAGATAATTTCAAGGGTTGCTTCCAGTCTTGTGATTTATGATTTTTATGAGTTAGTAGGTTAAAATTTTATTCCATTTATTTGCATTTTTAATCAGAGGATAATATTTAACACAAATGAATAAATCTCTACAGAGAGAATTTCAAGCATGATGGCACATAGGGACAAGGGAGATATTTTATATGTGAGGCAGGAACAAGTTCCTGGGCCCTGGTCTAGTCCTGCGGAGTAGGCAATCACCCACTCTGTGTGCTATGGTCCTGTTTGTGCATTATCTAGAGCTTTAGAGAGAGCAGTGGTTTATATAAACTTCAAAGTTCTTGTGTATAGAGAAGATAAAAGATATGTTGCCTGTCTTACACACCATTCGATCATGACAATTTAAAAACACCCCTCAGTTGACAAAAGTCAGTGATTCATAGTGTGCTCACTGAAAATATTTTACTGGACTTCCCAGATGAAGTATTTCTCATGTGTAGATTCAATTCTCTTAAAAAGTATATAAAAACATAAAGTCACCAATTTCAAATCTCTATTTCATTACAATTACATAAACTTTTAAATGAAAATAGATGATAATTTCAATGGGAAAAATTGATTTTAAAAAGGTGCATCTAATACAATCATGGACATATACTAATGTCTCTTTGGCCTAGAAAAATTAATTGTGACAACGCACAGAAAACATCACTTATTATCCTCTTCTCTCAAAAGAAAAAAAATTTTTGCACTAAAAATTGTGTCTTTCCTATTATTTAGTCAGCACAGAAGAGAAATTGACGTCAATAAAGAGCCAACATTTCCAGCTTTCCATCTTTCCTAATTATATGGAAAGTTACTCCGAAGTCAGACTACTTTTATGCATTAATTAACCTGATTCCCTCAGGCAAATATTTAACAAACATCCAGGAAACAAATATTCAGACATTGATTGAATTAAACAAATATTCAGACATCGATTGAATTAAACTGAACCCATAATCCAGATTCCACACGCTATTTATTTTTTCCTCACCTAAAGAGGATGAGTGGGTGTGGGTTTGACTTTTCTTATGCCCCCAGGGTTTTGTGTATCATTTGATGTAATTGATTTCCTACAAACTGAGTGTCTGATAGACAAGGATCATTATTTCTTAGTCAGAGAAATGGGCCGCAATCTGGAACACTAGGGCTGATCTTTCTTAATGTGACCTCTATTTCTTTCACTTAAATCATGTTTAATCTTTAGAAAATTATAATAAGAGCATTATAAAAAAGCCCAAATAAATATAATATCCAAACACAATTTTATTTATGTTAATAAAAATGTTTGAATACCAACAGTGTTACACATCAACCAACATACCTTGTGAAAATGTAGTTGTTTTGTCCCAACTTGATAATAAATTGCATCAAAGGCAAAGGAAGAAAGAGCAAGGTAAACACTTTTTTATATTGTGATAAACCTTAAAAATATAGCATCTTTGAAGATTTTTTGACTATTATCCTTCCTTTCTCCTTACCCATTAGCTCCTTTTTTTCTTTTATTCAAAAAAAAACTTATTGAGAATATTCTATACTGCAGGCTATGTGCAGGGCATGGGTCAAGGTATTCTCTACTTTATAAGTAATAGTTATTATACATAGAATTTTGAGAGGGAGAAGAAAAAAGGAGGGGCAAGAGGAGGGATGGGAGCAACAAATAAGTAGAGGATAGAATAAAGACAAAGACAAGCTGTTAATATTAATTCACATTATGTTACGTTTTATTTCTCCTTGAGGTGGCGGTTTTATTCACTTGCCAAGTGTTTATTGAGCAAATACTATATTCCAGGCACTGTCATATGGCGAGGGGATACAAGTTATGAAAGACTCGCTACACTTACCTGGCAGGGGAATACCATGATCACTGAGGGTGGGAATTCCATGATCACTGATCATGGAATACCATGATCACTGAGGGCGAGGCTCATGTATTGCACTCTGGATGTGCTCACCTCTGTGATTTCCCCAGATGTAGGAAACTCGACTGAATAATTTGTGGTAGTGGAAAACTGCATTTGTGCTTTCCTCTGTAAAAAAAAATGGAGGACTTGCTAATTCCTGCCCTCAAGGAAGGTACAGCCTGTGTCAGGGGAGGTAAATAAAGCAGAATAGTCATGGAGTGGGGAAGTGTGCAATGTAGTCAAGCACAAAGAACTCTTTGAGCCTAGAGAAAACGCACCTAAGTCAGATGGGAAAGAGATACTGAATTTACTCTGAGATAGCCAAAGTAAAACAAAACAAAACAAAACAAAACAAAACAAAACAAAACAGAGCATTTTTACTTGTCAAGTTGGCCTAGATAAAAAGGGAAGGATTTAATGAGTAAAACTGAATCACATGGCTATACTTTTTTAGTCTTATCAACCTGCAAATCCCATTATTATTTTAAACAAGTGAAAGCAAATTTAGCATTTGCTGCATCATGTTTTAAGGCTTACAGACTGTCAACTAACTTTACAGATATGTATCCTGCATGATTATATTGTGTGACAGGTCTAATTTATAGACTTATCAGTATTGTTCAGTTTCTTTGACAAGTCTCAAATTGTTTCACCATCAGAGCAAATTATTAATAGTTCAATGACTATTTTAATAAAATTGAACAAACTGCCTGATAATCTTAAGTCAGTTTCCTAGTTATTATTATTTTATTCTAATGAAGTATTTTTTTTTTTTGTTTATAATGATGTCATTGACAGTTTCTAAAAAAATATCAGCTCTGCCAATCATACCATTATGTGATGGAAACTTTGATTGGAAGTTGAAGTTGGGATATTTTTCCTCTCTGTGAGTACAAGAGACTGGCAAAACGATACATTTTATATAATTTTCTTTGGTAGGCTGTCACTAAGTGAACAGCTTTATCCCACTGTGCAAGCTGTGCATAAAACAAGAATAATTTAAATGGCTGCCAATAAAAAAAAAAATCCTTCAGTTTCAATAGCTTTAGACAAATGATCGAAGTAGTCCTGGCATGAATATATTAAACAGCACTCTGAAGTTATTTTATAACCAAGAAAACAAATATAGAAATATAATTTTTATACATTATAGTATAGATAGGGTATATAATTTTATCAAAATAATGTTGATATTAAAACAAATTACCCAAAATTAGATATTAGAACTGTTCAATGATGGTACATAATAAGAGTAAAATAGTACAGATTTTTTTATAACTCTGATTTTGCAAATTTATATCTACTTAATATAGCATTCCACTTAAGGCAGCATTCACCCTGTGAGGAAAGAAGGCACTCTTAAGCAAGATATTAATTTATGAGCAGAGATATGCCAGAGATTGTTGAATAGATAACATAATAAAAATCCTGAAATTACTTCCAGCTTTTGCCATTTTATCTTCATCATTATAGGAGAAGAGTGGTACTAATTCTTTCTAGCAAATTTAATAATAATTAGATAATTGAATCTCCAACTCATAGCATTTTTTCCTTTTTTGGAATAAGATATTTAAAGCTTCTCCTAAGCCTAAGTATGAGTAGTTTCCTAGGAATGAGTCTCACCAAAATGAAGCCCTTTATGTTAAACCCACTTTCATTAATTAATGAGAACTGTCAGAATATTGGTTTTAGCACTCCCTACATGCTGTTTGTTATTAATTAATTCAAATTTAGACTAATGATTAGGACATTTGTTTTATTATGAAGCTTTATTATATATAACTCTTATTATTTCGAACATATTTACTTTAATTTTTTTGTCATCTAATCATAGCCCTCTAATTACAAACCCCATATTTTGTGACTGTGGTGTCCACTTTGTAACACACTGTAAATCCATTTTCTTCAAGATTTACAGATGAATTTGACATAAATCTATTTGTACTTTTCCACTTTCTAGGCTAGTGAAGGTAGAAAGATCTGATGTTAAAACAATAATCACATTCAATGGAGAAATGGAGAACACAGAAATGTTGATATATAAGTACTGTAAAAATACAAATATTTAAGTGATAATTACTGTGGCTTTTTTTTTTTTGTCAATGAGATGTTTTAAAACAGATTCAGAAATGTCTGTTCTTTTAAAATCAATATTTCACATAGCTCAAATGCCATAGGGAAAAGAAATCTATGACAATTGCTTAGAGTCTGTAAGAAGCCCATTTTATTTTGAGCTTATTTCACTTGTATTTACATGTAATCAATTTTGAGTTTGATCACTGTTTTAGTTCATGTAGTGTTTTTATAGCAGATGCCATCATACCGTCTTAATATGAAGGTACTTGACTAAATCTGTAAACTGGTTCTCATTTAACCTTCTCATTGCACATTCTCATCTCTGCTGAGGGTGTTCTTTTTTCACGTTGTCCAACTGGTCAACTCTTGCTTTATTGAAACAAACTTAGTTGTGCGTCTTTGGAAAGGTTTCCTCCTTCCTTTCAAACTCTGCTTTCTGATAGAGTTTTTTTTGTTTGTTTTATTTTTGACCAGTTTTATTGAGATACAACTGACATATAACATTGTATCAGCTTAAGGTATACACATAATGAATTGATATATGTACCTATTGGAAAATGATTACCACAATAAGTTTAATTAACATTCATCAATTCACGGAGTTAGAAATTTTTTATTTGCTTGTGACGAGAACTTTTAAGACCTAATAGGGTCAATCAGCTTCTGTGAAACACTTGTGACTGGAAGTCTAATGGTTGTATTTGCCTCACTGTATTTCGATATGGGCATCTTCCTGACTACACTGTCTCCCCATCCAGACTGAACTTTTTGAAGACAAAATCTCTATTTTAGTCATCTATTCCTCCCAGCCCCCCAATGTCTAGAATAATTTCTGGTGTGGTTTAAGGAAGATATTAATACATATTTATCACATCAAAAACAATGTAATTGGCCATTCTTATTATAAATATTATTATAATACCTAGAAGTGACAAGGAAAGTTGAATCACCAGGTATGACATGATTAAATGTCGTGAAAGAGTCCATATGACAATTAATCCATTATATAGATGCATACAGCCCTCTAGTTCTTTAAGATTAAAAAAGAGCATTATTTTCTTTTTTTTAATTTTCATGAATTTTAGAACCTATGTGGCTTTTCTTCACTATCTTCTTCTTCTTCTTCTTTTTTAATGAATAAGAAGGACACATCCTGTAGGAATACTCTGAAAACTCCATCAAGCTTCCAAACTTGAAAAATATTGCCAAGTTATGCACATCTTAAGATGTTTCTCTTATCAAGCCAAGAAATGTGAAACTTATTAGCAGTTCTCATGTATGGTTTTACAAGGAAAAGGAAAATGCAGAAGTTAGTGTTCCTATGGCAATGAGGTTTCAGTTCTTACTCCTTTACTAAGGAGCTGTAGCTGTGGATTCCTCACTGAACAGACAGCTGGCGGAACCTCCTAGGACCAAACAGTTGCTCTGAAAAAAATTTTTGTTGGATCTGCTTTTCTCCTTCCTTCTCTGTTAATTCTCACTTGTGTTTAAAGAAAAACCTGTGCTTATGTACTGTTAACTTGGTAGATTTTTCATAGAGCTTGCTTTTTTTTAAAATTTCATATAACCCATCTCTTTCCTATTTCCTTGTGCTTAACGTATGAATCAGCCTGCATTTTACAGCCTCCTATTATATCATTCAGAAAAAAAGAATGTCTGAAAACCAGAGCATCATTTCTGGAGCAGGAGCTCAATCTGATGGATGGTATTGCAGTGACGCCACAAATGAAACATCTTAGGCCCCCGAAGCTGTATCTAAAATGTTAGTGGAGTAACAGTATCATACCTTAGAATTCAGTTTTGACTCATTAGAGACTGTATTCCTGAGAGGCTGAATTAGGCCACAGCAAAATATCTCTGACACAAGAATTCTTCCTACTCATAGACTGTATTGCTCTGGATTAAATTAAGATTCAATTCAATTTCAAGATCTGTACAAAGCAGCATTTTATGCCTGGGGGGTGGTTTAAGATAGCTTCACCAAAGTCCATGTATCTAATTGTTTATGAGAAAGGGTTGTAAGGAGCAGGGACAAGAAGAGCAGGTTTAATTCCAGTTACGCAAGGTTTAATTTAAGAGTAGTAGTTCCTTTCTCTCTTTCTTTCTCTCTTCCCTTATTTTTTGTAGTTGTGGGGTTCAGGATGTTTTTTTCCCTCTGAGAAAAAACTTTTTAAATTAACAAAGTAAAATAGACTATTTTTTTTTTAGCATATATGAGTTTTAACACATGTATAGATACCTTTTATGACTGCCACACTGAAGATACAGAACAGTTCCCTCACCACAGAACATTCCCTCATATGCTATCCTTTTATATGTGTCCTCTGCCCCCACCTCTAATCCTCGGCAACTATTGATCTGTGTTGTGTCACTACAGTTTTGTAATTTTGAGAATATACTAGCCCACTAGCAAGTTATAGTATGATGTAAATCTAGTACATGGACCAATTATTTAGCAACTTTAGAGGCAGGGAGCTAATGAGAGAGGAGACGAGTCTAAAGAATCACTTCCTCATCAGTTCGTATGCCCTTCTGGGTGCCTCTCTTTAACCTCATTTTATCTCTTTATTAATACAGAAGATCCAGGAAGACTAATTAAATTCTCCTTTCCTCTGTCCTCTAATAAAGATTCTCATAAGGAAGCATTAAGTTTATGTAATGGAGGGGAGCAGAGAATTTTTTTTTTCTGAAGTGTTATATAGCCACAGTCTAATGACAGATATAATCTAGTATTTTGATAATAGATGGTATTAAGGCAGGTACCTAGAAATCTCTTGCAGCTTTTAAATATACTACAGGTGTCTTTTTATCCACAGATAATGTTACCTAGTGACCCAATTCCTTAAGACTTTCCTGACCTTCTTCATACATCTTGCCAGGTACTTAAAAAGCCATGCAGGCTGGTCCATGACCTCCTTTTCCTACATCCTTATTCCAA
Organism: Eidolon dupreanum; assembly: GCA_028627145.1. Classification (NCBI taxonomy): domain Eukaryota; kingdom Metazoa; phylum Chordata; class Mammalia; order Chiroptera; family Pteropodidae; genus Eidolon; species Eidolon dupreanum. The sequence goes on along the minus strand of CM053503.1, from coordinate 112,105,168 downwards.
GTTATATACAGAACAATATCTCACCACAGAACCAACAACATCCCAATTGATGGAAACATTTGAGTTCTTAGGTTTCATTAATAGAAATAGAATACATAGAAAAGTAACAAACTTGCTCGATTTGTGCTGTAGAATATCTGGAATATTGGGCCTAGTTTAGGGGCCCTATTTTATAGATGACATTGAATATACTGAAGAAATATAGTGAATTGAAAAATCTATTGAAATGAGAAACAGGTTAAAAAATTACCTATGGTTGGCTTGAAAATGAAGACTTGCAGCTCTATGATTGTTTTCAAATATCTCTTGTGCAGTTAGATTCATTTTGTGTTACCTTTAGAACAGTGATTCTTAAGTATTATGAATCATATACACTTTTGAGAATCTGATGAATACTTTGGACATTTGAAAAATGCACACACGCTACATGTTCATATGTGCATATATATTCATATATATGCATATATATGTTCCATATATACATATAAAATTATATATAATACCATATGTGTGTGTGTATATATATATAATTTCATAGATATATGTGTATGTGTGTGTATGTATGTGGAATTTTAAGGAACACTGTGCATACATTTTTAGGAACACTTCAGATGTGCCTTCTTATTATAGGGTGGGTATAGAAAGATCAGAGTAGAAGATTTCAATGTAGTAACAGTAGAACTTTCCAGTGATTTGAGCTTTCTGAAGCTGAATTAGGCTGCTTTAAGGAATTAACAAGCTCTCTGTCACAGGGCAAGTTTAAACATAGGCTGGTGGCCCCTTAATTGTTATACTGAAGAAGAATCTTATAAATATGGTGGAGTTTTGGCTAGATGAATTCTAATTCCTTTAAAGCCTTGAGATTCAATTAGATTCTATGAGTTTTATAATAAAAGCCTCATATAACATGACTGGTCTATAGGCATATGATAGTCCTGTTTACAGATACTGGCATTCATGTATGGCTTTATAGAGTGTTTGATTTGTTTTAGAACTTTTGCTTGATTTCATCTTGGTGTGCCCTATAATTTTCATTAGCTCTATTTGGACTTATTTCTGGGTTTGACTCTATGGACCAGTATCCATGTTTTTTGCAGTAATAAAGTTTTACAACTGAGATATAAAGCCATGTGTTCGTTATCAATTTTTAAAAACTCATTAACACCTAAAGAATAGAAACTGGGGTTTTTTAGGTTGATTTTGTAGAGGGACCTGTTCCATGGGGTTACCAAAGTCACTCTGTGACTCACTGCCTTTCTTTGCCCAATCACATTTTCAAAGAGCTTTTGTGTCAATTGTTCTAATCACTTTATGTTGTTTTGCTAGTGAATGAGCAAGGCAGAGAGAGAGAGATTGATTCATAACTTCTGGTCACTGGTCACTTTTAGCCAGAACCTCTTACTACCTACTTTGCTAAACTAAACAAACAGATTGGGTCTCTATTTTCCTTGAGATTCTTCCTGACCCTAGAAACAAAAGTATTGCTTAATGATAATTATATTGCTTGGGGCTTCCAGATCAATTTGGGATAGAACCATAGCTTTCTTGTCTCGACAAGGCACAGAGAAAGAATGAAAAAGATCATCTCTTAAAAGGTAGAAACCTTATAAAAAATAGAAACCAACATATTGCTGTGGAAACATTTATTATTACATCATTAACAGGGCCTCAGTTGTTCAAGTAGGTTTAATTTATATTTAAAAAAATAATAAAAATATTATTAATCTTTGTATTTCCATGAACTAGAGTTTATTTGAAGGATTTCTAAGGGTAGATTCTTCCACATGAAAGCAATATGTTTCTCAAAATGCTGGTCATTTCTGGGAATTATCCTAAATGGTATTGGAGTCAGGAGAACAATGTGTGGAATTTTGGATGTCACAACCAGAGGAATAGCTAGGGAAGGTCCAGTAAAGGGCACCTGAACTGAATCAAGAGAATGTGAGTGCAGCCATCTGAGGATAATCTAAAAATATTTGCTCTCATCTGTCTGGCAATATGCAGCCTAAAATGAAAAATGATTGATGCCTGTCAAATTATGAAAGTTATGTATAATTGGAATCAGACTTAAATGCAAATGAACTAACATATGTGAATGGGATTTAAATAGTTCCTGGCACATAGTAGGTGTTCAATAAATGTTAATTCCTTTTTTGTGCTAGCTTATTTGGAAATTTAAAAGAGTAAATTTTAACATAAATAAAAAAATGTAATTTGCAGCTGGTAGTTAAAGTATGGAATTTGGTATTAAAAGAGGCAATTTTGGTGGAAAATGTGGAACTAGCTTCAAAATAGGCTTGGATAAATCCAGAGATGATGGATACATAATGATTTGTTAAGAGAAATTAGTTATGACTCTTGTTAGCCTGAGGGACAATGTTTAACTTCAAAAAATAAGTTCATTATTTTTTTCATTGTAAAAGACACACTTGCTAAATAATTTTCAGAAAAATAGATGGCGAAAACTCAAAATCACTTATAATATCACCGCTCAAAATTTTACACGTATAGTTACAGTAATTTTCCATGTAAATGAAGGTACTTCCTCGCCTGTACATAAATGTTTAATAAACTTTATTTTACTTTGTGAAGTGATCATCTTTCCATACCATTAAAATTGTTTATAATTTTATGTAATTAATATTACAGAGAATGAAGAATATCATATAAATTATATAATCAATTGCTTATAGCTGGACTTTGATAATTTTCCCAAGGTTTTGCTGTTAGAGCCAATATCCATGTATCTGTGTTTGTGTGCTTCTTAAAATACTTTATTAAATTGAATTCCTAGAAGTGAAATTACTTGGTCAAAGGGCATGAACATTTTTGAAGCTTTTACTGGGTATTGCTAAATGCCCTCTAGAATATTATAATAGCAGTGTGTATTCCTATTAAAGTACACATTTCCTCAGACTTTTTCCAAAATCTGGATATATTAAAAAATGACTTCCAAATTTATTTTTAAAATGCTGTAATTTCAATTTACATTGATTACTAGTGAGATAAATATTTTCAAATGCTTATTTTTTGGGAGAGAGAGAGAGTACCAATTTCTACACTCTCTCCAATGTTGTATTGATGTATTTGCTTTTTCTTATTAATTTGAAAAATTTTTCAGTGTTGTAGTGAAACTAATTTTTTTTCCTTTTCTATGTTTGGGAATTCTCTTTCATATGAGTTTTGGCTAGCTTTCTACTACAGAGATCAGCAAGACTAGATACTCTACTTCCCAAGGCCTTTTGTAGTTAAGGCATTCATGTGATCTAGTGCAGACAGCCAGTTGCATCCATATGGGACTTTGAATTGAGAGCTAGTGATGCAAAGAAGCAGGGAAAGATGAGGATTTATTATATTCTAGTAATGTGGCAGTTCAACCGGTGTCAGTAGTAGCATCTAATGTTTCATGCTCAGCTTCATATGCAGTGGTGTCTTCAACAGATTAGATCTGTAATATAATTTTGGTTGTGATTCTAGCTGCCTAGCTTTCATTTATTCATTTTAAGATATTATTATTTCAAAATTCAGGTTTATTACAGTGTTTACATACAGTAAATATCAAGTGTATTATTTGATGAGTTTTGACAAATGTATACAGTTTTGTAATCATGACTATGATCAAGATATAGACCATTCGTTTATTTATTGGCTATTTAATATGTGCCAGGCATGAAATGCCACATTCATGTTTTTTTTTTTTTTTCATTTAAATCACATCACAACTCTATGTTGTTGGTTTTATTTTTATTTCCATTTCACCAGTGAGGAAACAGATAATGTAACTTGCCCAAACTAACAAATTTGGTTGATGGTTAAGCCAGGATGTAAACCTAGGCAGTCATTTCTCCTGACCTGTATTGCTTCCACAGATCAAGAGATTGTTCAGTTGTTAAAATACTCATTACATACATGCCCATTTGGAAGTATAATTTCTCATTATTCCTATTCAAATCTTCAATATTCAAGATCAAACCTCAAAACAAGATAAGAATCAACCATTCATAACTTCATTTTGACATTTGCTACTGATTTCTCTAGTAATGATAATTTGGCATACAAAGTATTTGTGTGATGTTCATCAAATGGATAAATCAACATGTATTTATTGAATCCACCTATGTTCATGACAAGTTATTGACTAAAGAGGAAGGTATAAGTGGAGGAAATATATGGCCACAGTCCTCAATTTTGTTGATGAGAAAAAAATAAACATAAGTTAATGTGTTAGGTCACAATAAATGATTCCTTGTGAACTAGGGTAAACTATGTGAGAGAGTTAAAAGGGATATACTGAAAGAGTTATCAAGAAAAGTTCCATGGGAAAGAATGGGTTTAAATAAGGTGTAGATTTGGAAGAGGTAGAGAGGAGAAAGAAGTTATTCCTATGTGAAGATCAGGGAAAGTGAGAATGAACTAAGCACATGTGAAGACAGATACTAATGATAGTGGAAAAGCTGAGTTGGTTAATTCGATTAAATAAGGTTGCATAAACATATGTTATTGACAAATTTATGTACTAGTAAGTGAAGTTTGGGCTTGATTCAAAAGGTATTGAGGCACTAGTGTACACTCTTGAGTCAGAATAATTTAGGAACCATGGTCTGTGTTCTTGTAAAGATAAATTAAGAGATGTTAAACTATGAAGGCCCCTTAAACACCAGTGTTCTCCATGAATTTACCCAAGAATTTCTTTTTTTTTTTTTAACAGCCTCTTCCTTAGTAATCCCTGTCATCTTTAAGGCAACTCCTTCCCATTATAGAAGAGGTAAGTGAGGCCCAGAAGTATTAAATGACTTCTGTGAGGTCTTTAGATAATTAGTGGTTAAGTCAGCACACATTTCTTCAGACTTCTCATTTCCAAGAACTGTCCTGAGAGACAATAAAGATAGAGTGACTTTGGATCTAGACTCTTTGGGCTCAAAGTCCAGCTCTGTTTACTCACTAGCTTCTGACATTTTTCAGCATCTTATTTTCTCAACCTGTTGTTTTCTCCATCAGTTCAAAGCGGTGATAATAATCACATATCTACCTCATGGGTTGTTGGCAAGATTAAACTAGTTAATATACGTAAAATACTTAGAACAGAACCTGATACATCTATAGGGGTGGGGGGAAAGGTATAATGGACAGCTGGATCAAGATATACTGCTAAAAGTGAATGACGGCCCACTTTTTCTCCATAGAAAACGAATTGTATAATACTATTCTCTTTAAGTTTTTGGCTGATATATTATTTTAAAATTCTTGTTGTCATTACTGTGCAATGGCTAAAATATAGCTTTGAAGTCGACTGTCTAACCTGAAAAAGTAGAAACAACTCTTAGGTATCCTATCAGGTTGTTTTCAAGTAGAAATGAAATATTGTGCATGAAGGTGAGTGTGTACCATCTTGGAGGAATTCAGTAAGTGTTAGCTCTTTTTTCTTCATTTTTGTGTCAACCAGAGATTGATGGTAGTAAATAAAACATAATGAGGGAACAGCAAGTAAATATCAATGAAAAACCTTTGAAAAAGTTGATAATTTGTATATTTGTTGTATGTATATGACTGTTTTCTGGATGTTTGTACCTGTGCCCTCCTCACTTGGATTTTCTATTACATATTACTTAACAGATATTTTGAAATTATCTAAGTGCAGATTTCTTATAAGTTGAAGAAAGAAAGATGAGAAAATGTCATACGGTATGTGTGGACTTTCTTGCACAACACTATTCACGATGACTTCCTCTCTGCATCTTGAGAAAAAAAGGTAAAATTTCTACTGAATAATTTTTTTAAAAGTTATTTGGAGCATATTAACTAAAAATAACATTGTACTTGGCAATGGAATTTTAATAAGCAATATCTATTATCCAAATTTCTCCTTCCAGCTTGAAGCCTTCTACCATACATACATAAGAATAGTCATAATTTCTTCTTGTACATTGTTTCTGATTGGAACAAAAATGCTCACAAAGTTCATCATCTACTCTACTAGATGAACAATGTTAGTAGCTGTTTTTAACTGAAGGAAGAATGTAGATCTGAGAGATGAAAATACTGAGCAGAGGATTATATCAGAATCCACAGTCAAATTGCACATGCCCCAGGTAAAGAGTTAAGAAACAGAGATTGCCTGTTCTGTTAAAAGGAAAATTCCTATCCTCGAAGAACATGTTTACATAATAACAGAGAGTAAGCAAAAATTTAAAGGAATTATTTTGAAGACTATGTTAAGTGTGTTAGTGTAGTGATGAAGAAATAAAAATATGGGAGTTTCCAAAATGGAGCAATAGGAAATGGATTGAGACTAGCATAGTGATGAAGTCCTGAGCTCCAGTGTTTAGATTGCTGTACCCACAACTTACTAAAACTAGCACAGCTATGGGATCTTCGATGTAGTTACTAGCCTTTCTGTGTCATGGTTTCATTATGTGTAAAATGGGGATAATAATAATAATAGTTGTTTGCCTCACAGGATTATTGTGTGGATTGAGTTATCATCAATGTTGCATTTATTATCTTTTATAGCTATCATTTATTTCATTTGCTGGACTATTATTGATATAGTTCATCTTTTTTTTTCTTTTGAATAATGTTAGCTCTCAGAAACTCTATTTTTAAATAAATAGTCACTTAAACCACATTGGAAACCATACATTTTAATTAAAAAATACACACTTAAAAGAGAAACAGTAAGATAGAGAGTACAAATGATTTGCTATTTTGAAACAATCAGTTGGTTAAATTTACCTTAAGGGAGGGATGTTCTAGTTTCTTTATTTAAGGAAAGCAGGTTAAAATACATAGGCTGATCAAAGTAATTTACAACTCTGGGATTTTTCTTCCCAAGAAAAATTACCTGGGGATGGAAAAGAAACATTGTACAAGGATGCCTTTATTACTTAAATTTGATATTCTCAGGAATTACATACCACTAGAGTGTAAAGCTAAGAAGCCTCTAGTTATACACCAGGTTTAAATGTTGATAAATCATAAAAAAAAGACATACTTTTATAAGGAGGAAAATGCATTAAACATTTTTCCCTGAGTAAAGTATGCAGAAAACCTGCTTAAATGGGGCATATAATTTTTAATGACTCAGGCCTTTAGTCCTCGGAAATGAACCAAGTATGATAAATAAGATGGAAGCTAGTGAATATTGAGTGTCTCATCATCACATCATCAGATTTGAAATCACTTAAGAATGTACATGAAAGGATTAGTCTTTAGTCTAGCCAACTTTGAAGTGTGGCATAAATTGAAGAAAGTTGATTGTAATCAACTAACCCAAAAATCTGTTCCTGAAAACAGAGATATTATAAGCAGAACTAGTGTAAAACTTTCGTTTTGATTAAACAAAAATCAAGGTTCAATTTCTCACAGAAATTACTCTTGAGTCAGTTTTCTTTGACCCTATACTTCATTGACAAAAAATGTGTTTCCATCTTGCACTTTTTCTTTTGCTAACCTTTGACCTTTGATTTTTTAAATACCTATTAGTCTACATATAGGCTGCTCTTATTTCTTTTCTTATTTTATTGGCTATCTTTAGCAGGAAATGTTCACTAGTTATCTCAGGAGAAAAGCTAGATTTGTGCATCATTAAAAAATAAATGAATGCATTCATTCTTTTACTTAATTGGATATAGTAATTTAAAAATATATTAAACCTGTCCCTGAAAAGCATAAAGAGAGAGAATATGGAAAATTAAAGAATTAGGTAAATTAGAAAAGCTTAAAATGAACAGGTAGCTAGTGAAGAAAAAAAAATTAAATATATTGTATACACAATTGATTTTTAAATAGCACTAATGGAGCATCAATGCAAAAATCCTAGAATTCAGTCAACTTTTACTTTGTATGGCATCCAGTGTTTTACGACTCCCCCAAGTTAAATAGCATAGATAGAACAACAGGCAAAGGGAACTTTAAAATATAGGAAAAAAGGAAAAGGGTGAATGAACAGGCTGACCTTATAAAATATTTCTGAACGATAATAATTAGAACAGCAATTTTCAATTTTGGTGTAGAGACAGCATCTTAACTAATGAAAGATTTACTCAAACTTTATCAAAATAATTTTAATAATTTAAAATTATTTAATAATTTTAGTAATTTTAATAACTTTTAAAATGATTAAAAGTTAGGTATAATTTTAGAAAAAGAACAAAAATGAGGGATCAAAACTACAAAAAGATTCAGAATCACAGACTTAGGGATTAAAGGTATAGTACTTATCAAATATAAAACCATAAAGGTCAAGAAAATGGACATTTTACAAATCAAAATTAGGTCTATCGAGATGAGAGATGAGAATTGAGAGTATGTCAAAAACTGTAAAAAATTTTAACATTTATGAAAAGGCTGAGAGTTCATAATATAGAAGAAACATCAGTTCATCTTGATAAAATAAAGAAGAAGAATGTGAATGTATGTTGATTACATATGAGTTTTGCAAAAATTCCCTCAACCTGAAAATATTCTCAAGCATATTTTGCTATTATTAATAGAGAAAAGCAAAGGGAAGGTGAATCTTTATTACAAATGCAAACCAATTATGTGCTCATATTCTGGGAGAAATTTTGATTACATTTATAAAATGTAAAATTAGTTCATATAGATTTTCTTATTTACATAAGAATATACACACAATCACACACAAATATAAAATGAAGAAATCTATCTATCATTTATTATTTATCTATCATCTATCTATGCATACTATTATTATTTTCCTAGCATAAAATCAAAACACTGGTCCTTTAAATGATAATTAAAAATAAATAAAAAATAGTTTACAAATGTTTTATAATACTGCCCAACATTTAAAGCTCCTTATTCTACCTCAAGAATTGACTTTACTAATGCAGTTTCAATAACTATAAAATTAGTATAAAAATACCTTATACTATTGTGTATGGATTAAGTAAGGAAACATATGTAAAGCACTTAGCACAATGCTAGGCCTGTAGTAAATTTTTCATGAAAGTAAATATTAAAATAAATTATGAGAATTCGAGAATTGAATGCTTATATTACTAGAGGTGCTTTAATTAGTACTACTGAATGATAAACATACTAAAGCCACTACAAAGAAAGAGATAAATATAAAAATTTATTGTTTTAATTTGATAAATTGACCTTATACAAATAAATATAACTATTAGTGAAAGTTTTTATTTTTTTATGGCTAATTTCTTGAGTCAGCTAATGAATGCTTGTTTCGGCCATACTACATAGTACTTATGAGTCCGCTGAAAGGAATTCAAAAGTCTATTGTGTACTTTTCAATTGCATGTACAACTTACCTTTTTCTCAGAATATATTAATTCATTTTTCTCAAAGGTCTATTATTTACCAGAAGGTAGAGAGTAGAGGAAGAGGGGGGAGGTAGATGGGGTAAAAGAGGTTAAATATATGGGGGGAGGGGGAGGGAAAAGTGGGTAAAGAGGATCAAATATATGGTAGCTGAAGAAAACTAGACTTGGAGTGGTAAACACACAATAGAATATATAGATGTCAAATTATAATGTACACCTGAAAATTATATAATTGTATTAACTAATGTTACCCCTATAAACTTAATATAAAAAATAAAATAAAAACATAAATAAAAAAAATAAAATTAAAAAATTAAAAAAAAAATAGAGAATGGAAACAAGAAGCTGTACTATTACCTAGGAGAAAGCAAAATAAATAATGACTAGAAAAGTAAAAAAAAAAAAGATCAATTATTAATGTCATAATGTTTGTGGCAGATTAAGTATGAATCCAAAATAATTGGAAGTTCTGTGTACATCACACAATAAGTAAAGACATGATGAGGTTAAAAGTTGTGTTTCCTAGAAATTCACATTTTTTAGATCTATCTAGGGAATCAGTTGAATATGTTAAACTGTGTTATCATGTGGTCCAAAGAATGAAGTCAGTTCAATTTCTTGCTAAAACATAATACATTATAATTTGCTGTGCTCTATATCTATTAGTTTAGTAATTCTATTAAAATGGAAATTTGGCAAGTTGGATACCCATTCATTAAATTTATTAATTTAATTATAATTTCTAAATCTCTAAAGATAGGCAATAATATTAGTGAACCCATGTTGGCATTTGATGATCATCACTTCTCAATGCTTGTAGAGTATTAGTTCTGTAAGAATTTCATGATTTTGCCAGTTTACAATTTTCAGATTCAATATTCAGCATTTGACATCTCCAATAATGTTTTCTCTATTTTGTTTTTAATTGTACGAGCACTATATTTCATCTCATAAGCAAGTAACTACAAAGACTAAGCATAAAAGATGTGGCCAGAACTGGGCATAAATTGTAAGATATTCAACAAACAAAAATTAAATTTTCTCTTAAACAAGAAAATCCAGTTTTGGTGTAGTCTCTTCTAAATATTCCAGAATCTAAAGTACATTTTCAGAGGTAGAATTTCTGGGTTTGAATTCCAGTTCCAAAACAGCTTCTCTGTATTTTAATTACTTCCTCAATAAATATGGATATAATAATATTTGTGTCATAGGGTTGTTGTGAATAGAAGATTAAGGTATTTATGAAGCATCTAATATAATGTGATTCATTGCAGGGACTTGAATAAATTAGAGAAGATGTTGTTGTTGTTATTCTATCAGTCCAATTTCAAGCATCCACAAATAAGAGGTCCTTTAGCTGTCTGTTTAGCTTCTCTACACTTCTTGCTTCAAGTGATGGTGCAGAATTGGGGCTGGGAGAAACTCTGGGCTATGAGACTGTCATTTCTGGGGAGTGAGACTGGGGTAAAGATTTGGGGTAGCCTACAAATAGGTAGATAGATTGCTGAACAGGCCGGGGAAATGGAATAGAGACCCATGTCAAGAGGATAGGAGGGATGGAGGCAGATTAAGGTCTGAGAAGCTTAGGGCACACATATAAGAGGGCAGGTGTTATTATTGAACAGAAAGGTGTAGGTTAGTACCTTTGCTTAAAGTCCAGAATTACCACTTGTAGCCAAATGAGGACACGGGTTCAGTTAGAACTTTTTAATATCCACCCGTTCACAGTACAGTGGTCTTGAGCAACTTTAGCCCAAATTCATCTCCCCAGGACAAGAGGAAGTTAGGTTAGGAGGAGAGATACACTAACAACTGTATATCTTTTCTAATTCAAAATGGCCACTCCATGCCAACCCTTCCTACCATACCCCTCCATCAAAACAAAACAAAGCAAAACAAAACAAAATAAAACTCTCTGATTTATAGAAGCTTAAACTTCTTCACACTGGAAACAAAATCTTAGAGATAAAGATTTTAAAATGCAAATGACCTGCAATAAACAATTCTTTTCTATTTTAATATATGGGAGAGGGATGAGAAAGCCAAAAGGGAGAGAGATGAGAAAGCCAAAAGGTACCTGGATGCTGGGAAAACTGGAAAGCCTCCTGCAAAAGAATGAAATTAGACTGTTGTCTATCGCCGCATACCAAAATTAACTCAAAATGGATCAAAGACCCAAATATAAGACCTGAAACAATAAAATGCATAGAAGAAAACATAGGAACTAAACTCAAGGACCTTGGGCTTGAAGAAGATTTTATGAATTTGACCTCGAAATCAAGAAAGTAAAAGCTAAAATAAATGAATGAGACTACATCAAACTAAAAAGCTTCTGTTCAGAAAAAGAAATTGTCAACAAGATAAAGAGACAACCATCTGAATAGGAAAATATATTTGCAAGCAACGCCTCTGATAAGAACTTAATATCCAAAATATACAAAGAACTCATACTACTCAATAACAACAAAAGAAAAAATGATCTGATCAAAAAATGGGCAGAGGACCTGAACAGATACTTCTCCCTAGAGGACATACAAATGGCCAACAACTATATGAAAAGATGCTCAACATTTCCAGTTATTAGGGAAATGCAAGTCAAAACCACAATGAGATACACCTGTTAGAATAGCTATAATCAACAGGACAAGTAATAACAAATGTTGGAGAGGATGCGGAGAAAAAGGAACCCTCATACACTGCTGGTGGGACTGCAAATTGGTACAGCCACTATGGAAAACAATATGGAGTTTCCTTGAAAAACTAAGAATTGATCTACCATATGATCTACCAATCCTTCTACTGGGTATTTACCCCAAAGACTTGAAAACCCATATCCAAAAAGATATTTGCACACCAATGTTCACAGAAGCATTATTCGTAGTGGCCAGGACATGGAAGCAACTGAAGTGTCCTAGGATAAAGAAGTTGTGGTACATATATACAACGGATTGTTACTCAGCCATAAGAAGAGATGAAATACTGCCATTTGCAACAACGTGAATGGACTTCGAAATAATCATGCTAAGCGAAATAAGCCAGGCAGAAAACGTTGAAAATCACATGATATCACTTATATGTGGGATATAAACCTAAAAGCAATGAATGAGCAAGACAAACAAACAGAGACTCATGGACATGGACTGTAGACTAGTGATTACTAGTGGGGTGGGGGAGGAGGGGGAAGGTAGACAGGTAAAGGGCATCAAATATAGGGGGTAGGGGAAGGGAAAAGTGGGTAAAGGGGATCAAATATATGGTAGCTGAAGAAAACTGGACTTTGGGTGGTAAACACACATTAGAATATATAGATGTCAAATTATAATGTACACCTGAAAATTATAATTGTATTAACCAATGTTACCCCAATAAACTTAATGATAATAAAAAAAGCACCTGGAACTCTGTCTCGACTGTAATTTATCTCTCTACCATGAACTGGTTTTTTTTTTTTTTAATCAGGTATATTGAGGTCTAATTTATGTGTAATAAAATTCTCAATAGGTTTGACTTTCATGAGGCAGAAGACAACTTGTCTTTAGCGATTTTCCTAGACACTTGTGCGAAGACCATTCATACTGTGCCACATATTGTGGATAAAATCCAGCTTCCCACATCAAAGCTGTTTATGCTGGAATGAAAACAGCATCACATCAGTGACTCAGGTGGGATTCTGAGATCACTGAATTCCATTATATTTCTGTCATTCTTGACATGGCCAGAAAATGTGGTCTCTTTTGTCTCCCAATCCCAATGCTATTTGCTTTGGGACTCCTAACCCTTGTTTCCTCTCTCTATAAACCTCCCTTCAAATGGCAGCCCCCATTCAATTTAAGTGACTTCCATGCTTTTAATGCTGATGTTAGTCATTAATGGAGCTGTAATGGGCACACTTTTCCTATGAACAGGTTTGAAGAGTCACTTTGATGCATATCCATTATTACAAGCATGCATTTATCCTCCCTATGACCCCTCTCCATTCCTTGGTAGAGTGTTCTTCCTTGGTAGAGTGTAAGCTCCATGTAGGGACAGGTTTTTGTTTTATTCACTAATGTGTACCAGGTTACCATAACAGTGGCTCTCATATAACAGATATTCAATAAATTTACTTGAATAAATGAAATCTTTGAGCATTCTGCAACAAGTATATGGTTATAAGGTAATATAACAATGAATAATTAAAAAATTCTTTCCCTTATGGATTTTACATTCTAATGGTTATTGAGTGTTGGAAAAGGCAAAACAAACAAACAAACAAAAAAACAGACAATAAGAATGTAGACACATAAAATTTCAGACTGTTATTACACTGAGGAAAAGAAATCAAGCTTAAGAAATAGTGACTGGTAGAGAGTATTTTGGTTATTTTAAATATGGTGGTCAGGACAGTACTCTTTGGATAGGCAAATATGGGCAGAGTATTGACTAATGTGAATATTTTGGACATGAAAAGATACAAACATGAAAGGCAAGAAGAACAGAAAGTATAAAGGTACTGAGATAGGAGCATGTTTTGTGCATTTGAAAGAGAGAGAGGTGGGAGGTGACATCAGGGAGATGAGCATGGGCCATGCTGTGAAGATTTTATAGGTTTTATTAAAGATTTTGGATTTTCTTTAAAAGTAATGTGAAGCCATGAGGAAGTTTGGAACAGAAGAGTTACATGGTCTCATTTATAGGATTAAAAGACCTCTGATTAAAAGACTACTCAGTGAAGAGACCAGCAAGGAAGCTATTGCAACATTAAATGTGTAATGATGGGTTGAACTAGGTGGTGGCAGCTGAGTGGAACTCAGGTTCTAGATATATTCTGAAGGTAGAGTTTTGGAGGTAGGTATATGTGGGAAAGTGAAAGGGAAAGGGAGGAATTAAGGGTGGGCCCTAGGTTTCTTGGCAGAGCTGGGGAAATCTATTTCACTTTAAGTGTTTATTCAGGGAAGAGAGTGAGATGATACATTTGGAAAAATATTTATTATAGCTCCCTGCAAACTCAAAAGAAAATGGTCATCTTAAGAACTAATGTGCCCATTTTTTTTCTTCTAATAGTTTTTATTTGAAAAAATATCAAACAAGACAGTGAAAAAATAGTACAATGGACACTGATATATCCTTTTCCTACATCCGTTAGTTACTAACATTTTGTCTCATTTGCTTTCTCTCTCTCTCAATATACAAACACAATTTTCCCTCTGAACCATTTAAAGGTATGTTGCAGACATCATGAAAATGTACCTCTAATATTTCAACATATATTTACTGAGAACAAGAAAATTCTCTTACACAGGACAAGACCAGACATACAGAATTTTTAGATTAAAGACAGAATGGGGTGATAGGAGATTGTGGTCTTTGAATCAGACAGGTCTAGATTCCAGTTCTGGTCTCTTCACCAGATAAAAGCTCAGACAGACCTGGATTTAGATCTTATTTTATTCCATGGCAAATAATAGATTCTTAATAAATGCTCTCTGGCTCATGTTTTATTAATCAATGAAGGGAACAGTGAACCACCAGTAAGAGGGGGTGCAACTGAAACAAGAAAAAGGGAGTGAATAATAATGAACAATAAATCAGAAAAAAGCAGAGGAAAAGAGAAATCAGGATGAAATACCAAGATGAGAGAGAAAGACAGGAAGGAAGGCAAGTACAGAAATGCAGGGGCTAAGGGTCAGTGAGGGGATTAGGAGAATTTAGTGCATTAAATAAAGTTCTCTTAAAAGAAAGATGATTCAGAACTGGTGCCTTAGTTAAACATAGACCAAGTAGGTGGATTTCCTCTTTTGGGGCTGTTTGAGTTCATGAGACAATATTAACTTTAGCTGTTTTTCCTACCTGACTTTTTAAGGACTGACTTTTCACAATGCCAGGCTAATGTGTTAGTGTGAAACCACAGAGGTGTGCAGGGGTAGATTTGAATGAAGTTTGGCCAGTTAGGGGGAGAATAGGCAATGGTTATTAGTGAACTTGAGAAAAGGGCCAGAGCTATTATTTAAAGTGTCTGGCAATCTTTCTATTCTATACCTTGATTTCAAGAGTTTTTTTTTTTTAATTTAGTTCTTATAATTCACAACAGGTTGGAAATTGGCAGCTGTTTCTTAGATCAGATGCAGTGTTCATTTAAAGATATTTTGATTGAAAATGATCTCCTCAAGAGTAGAAAAAGAAGGGGAGGAGGAACAAAAATTATCTTGGTATTATGCTGTGGATTTTTTTTTTTTGATTAAGAAAATGTTTTAATTCATAATGATATGAATTAGGAAATTAGTATTATATAGCTTCACAGCTACACATAGGAACTTAGGAATGACAAGAAATTCAAGAAGGACTTAGAGGGATCGAGAATTAGTTCATATTGCTATAAGCATACATAGAAACAGTTGATCAGAGACCAAGAGGGTAAATCAAATTAAGTAATGGATATCAGAGTTCAGAGATTTCTGGTATCCTTTTAAACTCTTGAATTAGGAAAAGGAAAGTAGTTTTCTAAAATTTTGATAAGAAGTTAGAGAAATCAAGATTCACAGAGTCCTATCTACACAGCACAACACTTGGCACACAGTAATATGTGTTGAATGAATAAACAAATCAGAGGCACCAGAATCAATAGTGTTGACCTTTTTCTTGCAGTGAGATACCAATAATTATTTTGGCTTATCTAGAATCCAATTCTGCTTAGCCTGAAGACAGCATCCCAGTTTTTGTCTAGTTAACCAGCCCACCTATTCTCCGCTCACCTGTTTTTCTGTGACCTATATTCTGCTCCAGGGTGACACTTGACTCAGACTAGAGCAATCAGTATCATTTATAATCATGGCGTAAATGATTGGTTCAGAGAAAGATAGATGGCCCAAACCTTCTATTCAGGCTAATCTAGAGATTTTTGCTGTAATGACTGGGTTACATTCTATCCACTGGAGTTGCTGGGAGTAGAGCACGTAAACTTAAACCTGCCAGCAGCCATGTTGCCTTCTAAGGGGGAGAAATTTCTAAGCATCAAGTCAACACTGACAAAGCAGAGGAAAAGATCTCGAACCCACCTTAATGGCATTATATGATCCTTTGTCTTCTGTGCTTGAACTTCTACAATGGACTTTTCAGTTTTATGAGCCAATCAATTTCTGGTTTTCTTAAACCAACTCTAATTTTCTGACCTACACAGAATTAGTTAAGATAATTTTTGTATGAATACTGCTGGAGCGATTTTCATCTCTTAGCTGTGAGTGGTCTGAAGCAGAAGGAATGTTAACAAAGATCCAGGATATTATCATTTTATTCTATGCTAGTTAGTAGTTAAAACAATGTGATAATTCTTTTGCATTTCAGAACATGGATAATCTGAATTTATATTTTACTTAAATCCATAATGGTTGATGTGTTTACCAAATCTTAGGTTTTTCTTTATGTCTTTCATTCTCTATGCTTCTTTTCCTCTTTACGTATAGCAAATATTTAAAATAGTTAAATATTTTTCTCTTACCCAGAGTTAACAACTTCAGTTCTTTCAGCTGTTTCTCATAATTAATGTTTTTCAGATTTCCCCTCACCGTAGTCGTATTCTGTGAATATCTTTCTATGGTCAGTTTCCCTAATAGAGTATGGCACAAAGAGCTGATTGTGATATTTTAGGTAAAATATGAACAGGGCAGAGTATAACAAGCCTATCAGCTACCTGATTTTAGTCACTGAACTTCTGTTAATGCAGCCAGAAGTGTTGCCTGCTCATCCACCATAATGCAAAGAAAACCAGTGAGCTTTCTTAATGTTAACTTTTTGAAAGCCATTTTTTTCTCATCTTATTTTGTGTCTTTTTTATTTTTAAAGCTGTAACTTCATAGAATTTAAATTTGGAATTTAGAAGACTTTATATTTAATTCTATTAAATTTCAGTTTGATTTAGTCTTGATATGTGTTTTCATTTTATTTCATAAAATATCTTCGTTGGGTCTTTCAGTTCTAGAAATGTTTATATTTTTTGAACATATCATCTTATCCATATGAAATTTAATGATAAAATGTTGGGTAGGACAGAAATAAGATCAGAAATACTATGAAATACCACTGTAAACTATTTAGAAACTAGAATCTATTAATTATTAAGTAGTAATTAATAAATCATCGTTCTTTTGGTATTTTTATTAGAAAAGATATAAATCTATCTAACTATATAATTTTCCAGCTCACATGTCTCTATTTTATTCACAAGAATGTAATGAGAGATTTTGTCAGAGTCTTTTTAAAACTTAGTCTGTTGTGACATTTTTCTGAGGTATTATTAAAATATTAGACCAAAAATGTGGTCTGAGTCAAAGAAGTTATTGAAAAGTAGAGGGACTCTACAGAAACATCCAGATTATTAAGAATTGTGAGGATTTGCGTTGTATAGTTTTAGCCATGGGACTTTAGAGCTAATATAATTTATTTTCAACATGAAACATAATTAAAGATATTTGGAGAAGTTGAGTAACTTGTATAAGGTCTTGTACTTAGAGGCAAAATGGATCTAGAACATTTTGCTTAACATCTTGTCCAGTAATGTTTGTACCATACCACTCTATCACTGTTGTTTTTTATTTCTCAACTAAGTGGCTGACTTGATCTTCTTTATTTATAAACATTTCACTGCCCAGTGACTAAAGCTATAAGAAACAGGTGAAATTTTCCCTTCCTGAGCCATCACCTTACCTTCAAGTGAGGTTTAATTGTGGCAAAAATGAAAAAAGTCTCCCTTCTGTTTTCAGTTTACTTCTCTAGAGAAGAAGAAATAAGACTAGATGTCTCATTTTCTAGAATTACTCTTTTAAAATTCTTTCTTCAATATTGCCTTGTAGTTCCCGAAAATAATTTTTACCTATGCACTGCTTATGTGTACTGCTGTATTGGACAATCAAATCACAGTTTACAAATCATTTTGGATAACATTTAACAGAGTTCCGCATCAGAAGCAAATGTCTAAAGTGCAGAGATGTGAAATAGAACAGCAGTTGACAGCTTGGACTGAAAACAGGCTAAGGGCAGAAGTTAAGGGTTGAAGTAAATGGAAAAATTTCAAGCAGGACAAGGAATACCTTGGGGAAGAAGACAGGAAAAAAATCACTGAGACATATAATGTTTATTTTATGTCTGACACTGTTTTAAGCACTTTACATCTATTTTCTCATTTGATGCCCGAGATGATCCTACAAAGTAGGTATTTAACTATCTCCATTTTATACATGAGGTCAGTGAGGCAATTAACTTGTCCAAGTCATAGGCCTAGTAAGAGGCAAAGTTAGAATTTGAGCCCAGGAAGTCTGGCTCTAGAGTCCATGCATTTTTATCTTTGGTTTCAGGTAAAATTGAAATATTTAAATCATATTTCCTAGTTTTATACCCCAGAAGGCTCTTAACTTAAATATAATTTTAATAATTTTAAATAAGCATGAAAATTTGAAAGAAATATTAGACTGTTTTGCCAAAAAAACTTGTGTACCTTTGTCCTCTATATGCCATCTTCCCTTTGTATATTGGGAGACATTCCAATGTTATGAGTCTTGTCCTCTGATGTGAAAATCAGAACTAAAATTCTCAGACTCTCTCATAGGTGGAACCTAGGCACATGACCTAGATGGGTAAGAGGTTTTGACTTGGAGAAAACAGACATTTCATGGAGCTTCTGTTTTGCTGGTGTCTGGTACTGGTCGCAAGTTCAATTTCCTGATGAAGTGAGATGGGTGCTGGAAATAGTGGTGATGGTCATAAATCAAATTCCAGGCCTGACAATTAGTTGTGGTGGCAGAGGTGGTATTGGTAACAATTTCTTACCACTATTTTGGCTTGATTTTGGCCCTTTATTATTCCTGGATGTTTAGACCCAAGTCTGTTTCTCCAGCCCTCTCAACAATTCTGTAAACTACCTACTATGATATGAATTTCTTTTCTGCTTTAGTTAGGCAAAGAGGATTCTGTGGCTTGCAGCTAAGAACGTTGACCAACAGAAGTTAAATGAGAAAACAATACAAAACTATCTTTTAAAAAGGGAGTAAAATAAATTCTAGAAGAATTAAAAGATTAATATAAATTATCAAACAATAAAAAGTAATAAAAATATAAATTAACATATCTATCAAATTGCTTATTATGATATGACTTTATAAGTGTTAAATTAATTATATAAATCAGATTAAAAAGTGATGAGTTATACTACATTTAAATATATTATTTGTGAAAATAAGAGGGTAAAAAATAGTCAATGAAGGAAATTTTCATAGCAATTAAGATACATGGAGAGTTGTGATCTTTACCGCATAAATTTATAATAAATTAAATACATCAGAGGACAAATTGAAATGGACAGAGACCATAAATATAGAGAAATAATAAAAGCATGAAAAATGTTTAAACTTATTGGTAATAAAATGAAAAGTTAGAAAACTGTAGGTTTCGTCTACGTGTGATTTAGCAAACATTAAAATACGATTATAATGTTGGTGAAAGCATAGTGAAATGCTGTTGTTAAATTTGAAATGCAAATTAAAAGTTAAAGAATGCCCTTAGAAAATTATGTGATATGTATAACAGCTTTAAAATATTCATAATTTTGAACTAATTATCCCATTTCTTGGAATCTATGTTAAGATGCAATCATAAATGGAGAAAATATTTATTTATCCACAAGAAAGTACATCTAGGTCTAGTTAAAATTAAAACTGACCTAAATGTTAATAATAGGAGAAGGGTTAACTGTGGTACATTCAATAGATAAAATATTAGGTTGTGATTAAAGTTGTTATAAATAATTTGTAGTTTGTGAAAATGTTTATGATATAATGGAATAAAAGTAAACCACTAAATTTCACAATATGACCATATATATGTATTTTTTTTACCACACAATGCTTTATTTACTAAAGATAAATAAGTAATATTTTAATATAAACTAATAAATTATAAAAGAAGTATACAGAGAGAATAATGCCTGATACTGAGATATAACAGACTCTCTTGTAAAAAATTAAATAAAAAAGGCAAATATTAATTGTTAGTTAATACAACTTGAAAGTTCTCTGGAGCATTTTTGGAGTCAGATTTCAATTTGAGTCTTGGTTTTCCCTGTTTTTTTTTTTTTTTTAATTTATTTATTTAAAAAATCTTTAAAAAATTTTTTCAATTACAGTTGACATAGAACATTATTTTAGTTTCAGGTGTATAACACAGTGATTAGATATTTGTATAACTTACAAAATGGTCACCCTGATAAATCCAGTACACATCTGACACCAAACATAGTTATTACAATACTACAGACTATATTTCCTGTGCTACACTCTACATCTCCATGACTATTTTGTAACTACCTATTTGTACCTAATCCCCACTCCGTCTTCAGCCTTTCCCCCGACTCTTTCCCCCTCCCCCGCCCCTACAATCCGATAATCATCAAAGTGCTCTATGTATCTATATGCTTGCTTCTAGTTTGCTTGTCTGTTTGTACTGTTCTCTAGATTCCACATATAAGTGAAATCATGATATTTGTCTTTGTCTGCTTACTTCACTCAGCAAAATACTCTCTAGGTTCATTCATGTTGTTAAAGTTGGCAAGATTTTATGTTTTTTTTTATGGTTGAGTAATATTTCACTATATTTATGTACCACTTCTTTATCCTTTCATTCATTGATGAACTATCTTCATTATTATATGCAATGCTGCAATGCCATGCCCCTTCAAAGTAATGTTTTGGGTTTCTTTGGATAAATACCTGGTTGGGTTTACTGGGTCCTTATTTGTCTCTTGTTACAGGCTTTGTTTAAAAGTCTATTTTGTCTGGTATAATAAGTACTGATATTTTTTTAATTTCCATTTTCACAAAATATCTTTTTCTATCCCTTTACTTTCAGTCTGTTCATGTCTTTCCATCTGATGCAAGTCTCTTTCAGACAGCATATATAAAGGTTTTGTTTTGTTTCCATTCAGCTACCCTATCTGCTACCCTATCTCTTTTTATTGGAGCATTTAATCCATTCACATTTTAAGTAATTGTTGGTAGATATCTAGTTATTGCCTTTTTATTATTTATAGTTTTGATCTTCTTCTTAAGTCCCTCTAACATTTCTTGTAATACTGGTTTGGTAATGATGAACTCCTTTAGCTTTTTTTTTTTTTTTTTATCTGGGAAGCTCTTTATCTGTGCTTCTATTCGAATGATAGCTTTGCTGGGTAATCTTGGTTGTAGGTCCTTGCTTTGCCTCACTTTGAATATTCCATGTCAACCCCTTCTGGCCTGAAAAGGTTCTGTTGAGAAATCAGCTGACAGTCTTTCAGAAGCTTTTTTGTAGGTAACTAACTGCTTTTCTCTTGCTGCTTTTAAGATTCTCCCTTCATCTTTAACCTTTGGTATTTTAACTATGATATGTCTTGATATGGACTTCTTTGAGTTCATCTTGTTTGGGACTCTCTGTGTTTCTTGGGCTTGTATGTTAATTTCCTTTGCCAAGTTAGAAAGTTTTTCACCATTATTTCTTCAAATGGATTTTCAAGTCCTTGCTCTCTTTCTCTCCTTCTGGTACTCTAGGATATGAATGTTGGGATACTTGATGTGGTCCCAGAGACCCCTTAGACTATCCTCATTTTTTTGGATTCTTTTTTCTTGTTGCTGTTCATCCTCCAGATCTTCCTTCTAGATTTTTGGCCAGATTCTTCTTTGCCTCAACTAATATTATAGGTTCAGATAGATGTGATATGAAATAATTGTCCTTGATTATTTTTAACAAATGCTCTGGGAATGGAAGTTTTTTTTTTGGGGGGGGTTTGAACCTTTGGAAGATTTTAGGGAAATTCATAACATGAGTCAAGACATGGCATTTGTATGGAAAAGCCATAGGAAATCACTTGGGTAGACTGAGAGTTAGGTGTGGCAAGGTCTCAAAGAATCACCAAGGCAGAGCAAATGGTGTTCGTCAGGTTGATGGAAACTGAGATATGGTGGCTGACTGAGTCTGCAACCTGGGAAGGATGAGGGCTCAACAAAGGAAGAATGGCTTCTGCTAGCACCTTTGTCTGGGATAAAGATGTCCCTTCAGTCCTCTCCCTGAACCCAGGCAATCAGTTCTTCTCTGTATGTTCCTGATGCTTTTGAGTTGCTGCCCCAATGAGTGAATCTGACAGCAAGTAAGTCTGTGTGGGCGCTTTAAGAGAAGCCCCTGGACTTCAGCAGCACTTTGGTTCACTCAGCCATGATCTCCACTAGTTTTAGTAGTGAGTGGTTATGGGACTTCTCTTCCTGGCACTGGAACTCTGAGCTGGGGAGCCTGATGTGGGGTTGGGACTCCTTGCTCCTTGGAGGTCAACTTCTGCAGCCAAGATCTCCCTCTTGATTTTTAACCGCCACATGTAGGGGTGGGACCAGCCAGTTCTGTGTCTCTGTCTCTACTACCAATCTTGAGATGGCTTCTGTATATCCTTAGTTATAGGACTTCTGTGTGGTTAGACTTCAGGTACAGCATTACCTCCTCAGCCATCTTGATCAGAACTAGGTTCTCTCATTCTTATTGGTGAATGATCTATTTCTCTCTTCAATTTTTTTCAGAATTTTTGCATCATATTTTTGGGTTCTGTTTTAGGTGTGTATGTCCTTGATGGATTAAAACTTTTATCATTATAAAATGTTTTTCATTGTGCCTAGGAAAAAAATTGTCTTACTTTCTTATTTGCCTAATATTAATAACCAACTAAGCTATCTTTCAGCTTGCAAAATATATTATTTTCTTTCACTTTGCTTTCACTGTATTTTTATGTTTGAGTATAAAGTATATCTATGTAGACAGTATATAGCTGGGTCATCTAAAAAATATTTTCTGCCAATATCCATTTTTTAATCAGTGTGTTTAATCCATTTTGACCCAATTATTGATAACTTAGGATTTATGTTTGCTTTTCTTATTTTTTGTGTTTCATGTGTTTTTATTCATCTTTTTTTCTTTTATCATCTATCTTTTTATTAATTTATGTATTTGTTGAGGCAACATTGTCATAATCTCCTTTAATTCTTAGATATAATTTCCTATAGTTTTTAAACTTTTTTTAATAGTTGATTTTAAGTCTTTTTCTTTTTTAGTAAATTCAATATCTGAAACTCCTCAGAGAAAGTTTCTGCTCAAAGCATTTTTCCAGCATAAGTGCCATACTTTCCCATTTCTCTGTGTTTTTCTTGGTATTTTTCTTGAAAACTAGACACTTTAGATAATAAAATGTAGCAATTCTAAAAATCAGTCATCCCTTTCACACACCTCTTCAGAGTTTGCTATTGTCATTTTTTTTCTTTTTTGATTGCTGTTTGTTTGTTTAGTGACTTTCCTGGCTTCTGTAAAGGTATAATGTGTCACTTTTGAAATCTCTGCTCATTTAGTTTAGTGATTAGCTAATGATTGGTGGGAGATTTCCTTAAAAATTTCTGCACTGATAAGTCTTCTATCCTTTGCCAAGGAGCTCTCTGTGAATATGTTAGAGGCACCCCTTCTATTCTCTGGCAGTTAACAACTCTGGTTCAGCTTTTACTTCCTGCTTGCTCAGAGCCTCAAGGTTAGCCAAAGGTAAAAGATCATGGTTGGGATAGTTAATTTGATGTGTCAACATTGTTAGGCTATGGTACCCAGTTGTTTGGTCAATTATCAACTTAGATGTTGTTTTGAAGATTTTTTTTTTTAAAGATGTAATTAACATTTAAATCAGTAGACATCAGAGTAAAGCAGATGATTCTCCATAATGTGGGTGTGCCTCATCCAATCAGTTGAAGTACTTAAAAGAAAAGACTGAGATTCCCTGACAAAGAAGGAATTTTGCCTCTAAATTGCCATTGTAGTCAAGGCTACAATATCAATTCTTTCCTGGATTTTCAACCTGCCAGTCTGTCCTACAAAATTTAGACTTTCCAACCCTACAATAACATGAGCTAACTTCGTAAAATAATTATCGCTCTATACATGTATACGTGGTATTTGTTCTGTTTCTCTGAGGAATTCTGACTAACACAGTGGCTGTTTCAGGTATTTCCTTGGCATGTTCACAACCCTGTACATATATGTAGCCTTCTAGATCCCAGGAATACTTTATATCTTTTCAAGGCCTCCATATGGGCAGTTCATCCTCCAGATCTTCCTTCTAGATTTTTGGCCAGATTCTTCTTTGTCTCAACTAATATTATAGGTTCAGATAGATGTGATATGAAATAATTGTCCTTGATTATTTTTAACAAATGCTCTGGGAATGGAAGTTTTTTTTTTTTTCCCCCCCTTGGAGGCTAGTTTTAACTAATGACCATGCCCTGTGGTTAGGGCTTTTCCACGGAGCTATGAGACAGATTAGATAATGACAGTGCTCTGCGGATGGGACTTTTTGAGTAGTGCCAAGCCTGGTCTTTTGAGAAATGCCAAGCCTGGTCTATCTTCACAGTGGCCTGAAAGGCTGCTGGTTTGCACATCTATCATGGTTGCATAGCTCCCAATTTTCAAGGTTATAGTGGAGTAGACAGAGGTGGGGGTAACTTTTGTTACAGTAAACCCTCCTATTCTTATTAAGGTTCAGCAGTTTTTCTTGAAGAAACATTTCTTAGATTTTTGTTACTTTTATGGAGGAAAATATTTACCAAGATCTTCATTTTATCATTCTGGTAGTCCTAGCTCCATTCTTCTTTACATAAGTTTTTATGAAACACAATTCATGATTGCATGAATGTGTGGGTGGATGTGTATTTTCTAGAATAATAGGCAACAAATTCTTAAAAGTGCTTTTCTTGTGGGTGGGGTATATGTTGAAAGGAAGAAGTGAGATGTGAACTTTCACTTTTTATTTAACATAGTTCTGTGCTTTTTGAATATTTTAAAATGAACATATTACCTTTTAAAGTGAATGAAAAAGGCAAAGGAAAAGTAGTAAAGTAAAAAACAAAACACTCTGGGAGAATTTACCAAAGTTCACTATTGTTTTTCATTGGGTAATAGGACTATGAATCTTTTTCATTCTCTCAGCATTTTTTCCCAAACTTTAAATTGAAATATTATCAGTTGTTACAATATTTTTTAAAAATAAGAAAATAAAAAACATGAAACAAGTTTCAGTCTCCTACCTAGTTTTTCAAAACAATGTAAGTGAAAGGAACTAACAGATATTATTTGGGTGCCCATTACTTGCCTTAATGTTATAAAAGTTTTTTTTTTCCATGTCAACTATATCAAAATGAATGTTTGATATAAAGTTTACATAAACATAATATAAAGTATTTATTTTGCATTTCTGGTACTGTTGAAAGACATAAAACACTTAGGATATTCTTACGACTATAGATTTTAAGATTATCTTAAAACAATTAAATGAGATAGTTTGCTTAAATCTTCAAAAGAGGAGGCATCAAACTATTACTTTGTGAGTAGTGAAAACCGAAGGGGATTTAACCTTTCTAAAGTTAACTTTTAAAGTCAACTATTTGTGATTACGAGTATGATAAATAATAAAGCATAACATAAGACAAGAAGTGTTAGATTGTAAATTAGACTAAGTATATGTAAGCAATGTGAAGCAAAATTAAATAATTAGAAATACTAGCTAAATTTGATGACTAATTTTAATTATTTGGAGCAGCAATCTCTTTATTCGAATTAGTATTTTTCAAAGTACTCAGTTATTTGGATAATTACAGCCACTTCTCGGTTTCACTTCATATTCTAAAATAAAGAAATAGATGTGCCATTTTTATATCTGATGATTATGGTTTGCATATCTGTGGTGCTTTATGCAGTGTCTTACATGTCAAAATATAGTCAATAACATTGTAATAACTATGTATAGTGCCAGGATGGTACTAGACTAATCAGGGGATCACTTTGTAAATTATATAAATACCTAATCACTATGCTATATACCTGAAACTAATATAAAATAATATTGAATATCAACCATAATAAAAAAAATTGATATTTCAAAAAAAAGTGTTGAAGCTCAAAGATGAATCCTGGCTCAGCCATTTTTAGCTATGCAACATGGGAAGACATTTACTTAACTCTTTGGAATTAGAATTCCTAATCTGTAAAATAGCTATAATAATACATCATAGTATTGGTGTGAAGATTAAATAAATTATAATTTGTAAATATTTGAAAAGTTGGTTACAACAATAGATGTTTTCTTCTTAGAAGAAATAATTAAAACTATTATAAATATAATAACACTTATTATTTTAGTAAAAGTCAAGCATACTAAAATGTGTCCAATATCTAACTTGATGTTTAGAACATTTAACATATGAAACATGCTAAATCTTGAGAAGCAGGAAAACCAGTTTTAGAATTATTTTATTCCCAACAGTTTTGTCTTTCTTATAATGTCTAATTTGAGCTAATATTAAGATGAGTCTGCTTTTTATTCATGTACATCACTAGGCAACAAGAGACAAATATAAAATGAACTAAATATCCTGGAGAAACATAATGGAAACAAACATTGTGAATAATCCATGTCACAAAAGTTAATTATGCAAGTACATACAATTAAAATACTTTCTAATTGATTTACATTCATAAACTTTTATTGGACAGAGTTTTCATAGGCAGACATCCCTTAAAGAACATTAATGAACAAATTTTCACATTGTATTAATACTGAGAGAAAAGGTTACAAACAGCTTGGCATGCAAGAAAATAAATAGGTGCTTTGTTTTATAAATGTCTGTTAGTTCTTGTTGGTCTACAGGGTTGCCCAAGCCTTCTATTTCCTTGTGGATCTTCTTTTATTTGTTCTATCAATTAATAACATATCTCATAGAGTTGACTTTATGAGAAGAATGTCATGTATTTGAAAAAGGAAATGTTCCATGTCCCATTATGTAACATGAGTCTTATCGCCCAAAGCATTTTTACCGACTTCAACCTTTCCTTTGATAACTGTTATCATATTCATTTTCTGAATGCACTACTTTGATCATTTCCATCTCTGCTGCTCAACATCTGTGTTTGGTAACATCTAAATTCCTTAATATGATATGAAAAGCCTTGAATTTTATGGTTTTATATATCTACACTGTCTTAGTTAGCTTGGGCTGCCATAACAAATACCACAGGCTAGATGGCTTACACAATAGAAATTTATTTTCTCACAGTACTGCATGCCAGGAAGTCCAAGATTAAGATGCCTTCAGGGTTGGTTTTTGGTGAGACTTATCTTACTGGCTTGCAGACAGCTAACTGCCTTAATGGTGAGTGTGCACACGGCCTTTCCTCTGAGTGCTCACAGACAGGTGTCTCTAGTGTTTCTTCCTTTTCTTTTAAGGACAATAGTTCTATCAGATTAGAATCCCAACCCTTTGACTCTATTTAACTTTAATTACTGCCTTATGGGACACATTTCCATATTTTATCATTTTTGGGGTTAAGGTTTCAACATATGAATTTTTGGGGGACACAATTCAGTTCATAACATGTATTATTTAGGATTAGCCTCAGTTAAAAGTGATAGAAAACCCCAAATAACAGTTGCTTAAAAAAGATAGAAAACTATTTCTCCCTCATGTGAATGTAGGTGGTTGTGAGATGATGTGGCTCTTCATAGTGTTAGGGACCCAGACTCCTTCTATCTTGTTGCTTCTTTACTCTTACGGAGAGTTTGCTTATCCCCTTTAAAGACATTTCTGGAAGTTGTTCACACCACTTCCATCAATGAGCTATTGCCCAGAACTTAGACAGACATGACCACACCTAACTGCAAGGCAGCCTGGTGTATGCAGTCTCTATTTGATGTAGATGTTGTATTATTACTGAGAAAAATGGGGATAACCCATACAGTAGAACAACTATCAGCTTTTGCCACAGTATTTTCTAGCTTTTCTGTTCTCTTGATTTTTTATACAAGTTCTCTAAGCTTTAGCAAACCTGGATTACTTTTTATTTCTTATATCTTTGTTTTACCATCTTAATTTTTGATTATGCTATTTATTATTTCTGGAATGTGTTCCCTGTTTAAGGTAGTTTGACAGAACTTGGCTATAACTCCTTTAGAAAATAGGAAAAAACATTTTGTCTTTCTGTAGAAATGGGCCAAAATTCACTGAAAGAACTTTTTCTCTGAATAATCAAGTTCTACTCTGAGCTATAATCACTGACAAAGCTATTTCTTAGAACGTGAAAATGTCTGATTTATTATTGTTCTGGCGAGTGATTTATATACAGTGGAACACTGTTGATCATGGTTATTGTAACGTAAAAAGAACTTGTTTTCAGAAGAATGTTTTATGTTTCATTTATAATTCTCCAAAGCAAATTACATCAATTCTATAGTTTGTTTTGGTGTATAGATTGCCTAGGTTGCACTAAAGAAATATTCTTACACTGTTTTTAATAAATGGATACTTTTCCTTGTTGAAATGATAGTCGCTAATTTTTAACTTGTATAATAAATATTAGTTGCTTTGTCCATCATTACTATCCCTCCATTACTTTAAAAAAAGTTATTTTTAAAGTTTTGAAGAACACTTTCATCAACTTTGTTGAAAACATTTTCTAGACAAAATGACATTTATAGATATTTTTGAAATTTTTCACTTTACATATAATTAAAAAAATTTTTCCACCACTAATGGATAAAGTATTTGTTATTAGGCAGGTAATCATTATTAAAGAGACCAGAGAGCTACTATATCTTTATCAGTGATGGTTGATATAACCTTCTTTTCTGTACTTATTGAACTCTTAACTCTCTCCTGTCTTTAAATATATCCTTTACAAAACCTGATATTTTATACAGCACAATTTTCTGTCATGCATTTTTTTTTCTTTGTCTTATGGGTTTCATCAGTCAGGGTGAGGTTATGCTGTGGAAACAAACAACTTACAATCTTAACAGGTTAAAACAACAGAACTTATTTCTTACTCGTGCTCCATGTTCAGTGGAGGATGGCAAAGGGCTCAGCTCAATAGTCACTCAGGGACACAGGCTGATGGAGATCCAACTTAACAAACAATTCCACAATCTCAGGGCTGAGAGAAAGAGAAAGTCTTCTTATAGATTAATCCCAGAAGTGACACATCTCACTTCACATTTTATTTGCTAAAGCAAGTCACAAGGCCACCTCTGTGTTCAATAGGGCAGGGAGGTATAATCCTCCCACAGGAGAAGAAACCAAGTAATTGTGAAGAATAATAGTTTACTACAACCTTGGCACAGACATATCTTGCCCTTGACGAATGTTGTGTGGTATGGAAATAACACAAACTCATTTTTAAAAGAATATTTCAAGGAGAAGACAAACTAGCTGAGTTGGATAACTACCTATTATCCAAAATGGTGAGACTTTGTGGAGAAGGGGGATTCATATTTTGCTTTGAGGCTTGAGAGGAATGGAGTATGATAAATGAGCTCAGAAACTAGTAGACCTCTGGATCTAGGTAATTAAGTTCAAACTTAGTTCAAAAGACAGTAGTCAAGAAAAATAGCAAATATATTAATCTAATTAAATAACTGCTCTTTGGAGTGATCAGAATGAACATTCTCTAGATTATGCCTGAATTTTCTACCCAAATCAACCAATTGTTTCTACCTGCATGACAACTGTTCTACAGCTCATGGACACTTAAAATGCTTGGTAACTAGTAAAACTGTTGTAAATTTACCCTTTAAGGAATGTCCCCAAATACTAAAATAGCTGATTCATAAACATGCCAATTTTATTGATCATTTAAAAAACTTTTCATGTGATCACAATTGTAGTTAATCCAACACTATAACTTTTCTTTGAAAAACCCTAGATAAAAATAATTGTTACCATTTATAGTGTAAACACTCTGTGTCCAGAACTATCAATTAATTATTTTGAATTCTCACACAACTGTAAGATATTAGTCCCATTTAGGATTAAAAAAAATGAGGTTAAGAAAGTTAACTTTTCCTAGATTTTCTAGCTAGTCAGTAAATTTTTGAGATTTAAACTCAGATCTGCCTGATGTCAAAGTCAGCCTTCTTACTTTTATAATACATCACATCTTCCCACTAAACTACACAAAAACTATGGTGCTGTTTTTTTTTGTTCATATTTTGCTTTTGACATTGAGGCTGCTGACGGTGTGATTAATCAAACATTCACCACATATGATTTGTTCCTGAAAGAATGTGAAGGTTGGGTGACTTGTTCAGATTATTACTGAGCTCTTTCCTCTTTGTTTTATATACTGCCATCCTACGTTGAGGGTAATTGTTTCCCTCAATAGATTTTAACACACTTTCTACTGCTGCTGTAGTTTACAAAGGATAGTTCTATAGAAAGATATATCAAGGTGTGTCTGCTTAAAAGGATAGTCCCAGTCTATTTTTACAATATAAAATTAACATTTATTACTATGTCCCACTTCTTTTTTCTTTTGCTATACTAATGTTTAACACTATAGGAGAGTTTAAATAAAACAAATACTCATTTCCACCATGTAGAGGAGGAAACTGAGAAACAGTACAGTTAATTGGCTTATTACAGTTTCTAATAAATCCACTAAACTTGGTATTTTAATCTTTTTAATGTACCAAGGCCATATTTCCTCTATTTTCTTGGAAAAATCAACTCTTGTTTATCCTTGTGGCATTAAAATATCAATTTAAAAACCTTAGATCTTGAAGATAGTGAGAAAGCAAGCCATAAAATAGAAGTAGATGTTTGCAATAATATATCCAACAAAGAATCTAAATAAAATACATTCGAAGTGTCTATAAATCAATAAGTAAAAGATGAGTGCAATAGAATAATGAATAACAGATTTGAATAGGTACTTCACAAATTACAATGTCCAAAAACCACCCTTATCTCATTAACTTACAGGGAAATTCAAAGAAATAAAAGTTGGGGGAGGTAATCAAGAGGATGTGACAGCAGGTTGACTCTTAAGCTGCACCTGGGCAATTGTAGGCTCCTTGTCCTCTCTTCTGTTCTTAAAATATACACTCTGCTTCCCGTTTCCACAGTGGGAGCTCTTCTAAGGACATAGCCTTGAGAGAGTAAGGTGTTGTTGAAACTATCTGCACTGAGTACATGACTTAACTCAGTTAAGGCCCCTATACAAACTTTTAAGATTCTGGAAGGCAGGCACAGAGAGGAGATCTACTCAGCTAGCAGCCACACAAGCAAGACTCGATTGTAAGTTTCCTTGCTTATTAAAACTGTCACCTACCAATCTAGAGCACCTGACTCTTTTGTTGGTCTGTTCTTCCCCTTTATGTATGGGGATCAGTTTGCAAGCCAACAACAAACAACTGAACAAAGAAAAACCCCTCACACCTGACAACTAGTATTAACAAGGGTGTGGTATATCCAGGACTATAATACACAGATGGAGAGAATGTAAATTGGCCTAAGCATTTTAGAAAATTACATGTCGGTATTTACTAAAGCTAAATATATGACCCAAATGATTCCAGTCTTAGGCATATTCCCAAAAGATATCTGTATAGCAGTTTATCAAAAGACTAGAATGTTCACAACAATGATTTAGGCACTTTTAAATGTTACACTTCAATAAAAAATATATTTAATCTCAGGTGTGCTTTTCCTTTCTAACAGAACCTTCTTAAACAATTATAATTCCTTTGATCTGCCCACTTATACAAACTACATTCTTGGCCATTCCTTGCCCGTTAGATGAGTTACAGTCATGGAACGTAAAAAGGTTTAGGTTGGCTAAATAAAATCTTGATCAGAAATTAATTAGTATGAGTCAAATGTAAACAATCTCTGCATTATATCACATCCTTGAGCCACTCATGATGAATATGAGTAATTGAGAATTGTTTATCTATAATTTGTTGTTGGAGAGATTTCTTAATTACTATTTCTATTAAATAGTCAGAAGAATTTTGCTTGCAATAAAGTATTGAGCCCAAGAATTTCTAATCTGTCTTGTTAGATTATTCTTTGTCCTTATTGTTCTATATTATCTTTCTTTTTCTTTCTCTCACTCTCTCTTTTTGCAAGAAAACATTTCCGTAAACTTAATGGATTTCAGAGCTTTTAAAAAAATTCAGATTCTCTGTTATTTATCTTGATTTGGATGTCATTTAGAGTGTTTTCAATGAAAGAAATTTTCTATATGCCTTTCTAATATTTAGTATCTGTCATTGTCACTAGATTGGTATGTCCTTGGTTTTGTCTTTCCTTTCGATGAAACATTGCATGAGAATAATATGAGATGCATAAATGTGCATTTTTTAAAATTAATTTTAAATATTAGGTAAGGCCGTTAGACTTATAAACCAGGTTTATTTACCTAGATGGAAGTAATATTCTGGTGTAATTTTAAATATGATGATTTTGTGTAGCCATTAAAAATGTGACACAGGTGGTAATTAAAGAAACCCATTTGTGATCTACATATTTATGCAAAACAAAATTCCAGAATCAAACTACTACCCAGATGGGGTCTTCAAAGACTCTGATTATGTTTTAGTGCATCTAGAGCATTCAAATATGTATGAAAACTTTTTATATTCATTTTTACTGACGATCAAAGTGATGGAGAATGAAAGCAACAATTTTGTGGTAGGTGACTGTAGTAAAATATTATTAGTAATTAGAATATATATTTTACCCAGATGTTGCTTTTTGCATTCCTATACCCCTCCAAACCCACAACCTTCTTAAGTGTTAAAAGAAAGGTTGCTATCTCACCCAGATGACTAACTGTTGCAGCTTCTTTATGTTCCCCTCACCTTTTCTGTGGGTTTCTGATTATCTGGTTCTCGCTTTTCTTTAAATTTAAGTATCGGTTATTCAAGGCTGTGTTTGTGCCAGACTTAGCTGGAAATTTGGCTGTAAAAAATTTCCTATTCATTACCTTGTACACATGTCCATCCCCTCTTTCTTTTGTTTCTGTTAAGATTCTCCTCCTACTTCAGGCTGTTCCCAAACATTCTCTCCACTCCTTTCATTTTTTAAAAAATTGTTTTAAGTTTTTTATGTAAAGCAACTCATTTCTCTGTCCTTTTCCAAACTAGACCCCAGGGACCTCAACACTAAAACCCAAGTGACCTGTCAAAATGTTTTGCTAAACAAAAGGCCAGATACTACAGAGAGAGATTATGTTTGTTCTTTGGAACATAAGTGATTTCACTCAGTTTTATTTTTTCCCTTGTCTGTTAGAAATATAAAATGTCACAGAGGAATCTTTGTTATTCTCTTATCACAATTATTGATATCAGTAGTTAGACACTTTGCCATTGTGTAACTAGGCAGAGTCTTTTCTTCCATGTACAATTTTGCCCACATACAGCTATCTTGAATTGAGTTGTGACTGACAACCGTTAGAAGGTGCTGTCTTCCACCATCTAATAGTGCCAAGAAGCTGATTCAGAAAAAATGAAATGATCATAAGTGTTTTGTGGATTAAAAAATAATCAATGAAATGCCAAATTTAACGTCACTGAATAAGATTTTTATTTTATGTAACATAGGATTAAATATAGTATTATTTAATTAGTATTTGTATTTAGCTTCCAAATGCCATTTAAATTTGTCACATACCTCTTATATGTCAATGATACTCAATGACTGAGTGGGATGACATCCAGACTTTCTTAGGTATGTGAGTATGTGTTCTTATGCCATATGTGTACATGTGTGTGCATGTTTATGTATGTGTATATTTGGAAAAATGCCTCCCTCTCTCTAATCTGCTCCAACCAACTACAATTTAATACATTACTTTTTTAGGCCTACTAAAAATAATTGCTATAAGCAAGTATTAAAAATGATTAGTTATGTGACCATCTTATTTTATAATAATGTTCAGTGAATCAATTTGGCAATTTTGATCCCAAATATTAATATCATTGCCCTGCTTTTACTGCTTTTAATTCTTATTTGAAAACATGCCCTTCATTAACAATTTTTACTCTTTAAATCTGTTAGAAAGTCTAAAACATAAACAAAAGCAAACACAAAAAGAAAAAAAAACAACTGCAATCTTATACTCTTTATCAGCTTCCTCAATAATTACAATTTTATATTTTTAATTATTTTCTTTGACTACATGGATACATGCCCAGAGAACAAAGTTCTAAAAGTTTAGGAAGGTATAGAGTTAAGAAGTAAGTTTTTCTTCCATCCCTGTTCCCAGTCACTTAGTTCCCTTCCCCAGAGGGACAATTGTTTAGTTCAGTTTCTTCCATAAAACTTCTATACAAACATAGGAATAAACATCTATCATCTATCTATCATCCATCATCCGTCTGTCTGTCTGTCTTACTGTCTATTCAATATCTATATATCTTGCCAACATTATAGAGCAGCACTGCAAAAGTTGTTCCAAAAATTTCATTGTATGTTATTATTGTAATATTATCTTCATAATTCTTCTATAAAGTATGTATTAATTTTCTAAGATAAAATGAAGAACTTGAGGCTTGGGTTGCTTAGTACTTGCCCACAAGCTTCTGAGTCAGAAGCACTTTCTAACATAGTTTTCTCTTTCTCTTAAAGATGTAGAGGAAATTGTGTTTTGAACCAACAGGTTGTGATACTTGACATAAGGCAGATGGAAACTCAAGGATCATCCTTGAGATATATTGCAGTTTTACTATGTCATAGAAAATTCTGTCCCTTCTTCATTTCTTAATAAAGCATGCATAAATATTTACATTTTATTGATGTTAAAACACAAAAGGGAAAAGTTCTGAAGATTTACTGTGGAAGATTGTCTCTGCTTCCTCATCTGTAAAATAAAGAATTGGACTAAATTATCTCTCAGAGTTATATTTTAAATATAAGTAGGTCAATTAAAATGATGGATTATGATCTTTCCAAAAATTCAGCCTGGGATGAAAATTTTTAAAGTTTGCTTTTTACCCTCTCCACCTTTTTTTTTTTTTTTTTTCTGTTTAACTCTTGAAGGGAAAAAGGCTACACACCTTTCAGATTTGGTAAGACATGATGTTTTTCTCTTTTTTGACAATGCAGTACAATTCTCTTCCATTAGGATTTTATCATTTCCTCATACTGTGCATATGAAGTGGGTGCATACCCAAGAGGGTAATTTAGAAAGAAGAGGGTATTTGGCTGTCTGAATTGTCTGGGCATCACAGCACACTTCATATGATGCTGCTCTAAATGATATGCATTTATACACGTGGCATTTAATTTGCCATGGCATATGTGCTTTAAAAAGCATACGGATAATTGTATGATTGGTTCTCTTTCATGTTCCAAGAAAGGGTTACAGACTGAGTTATGCAAAGTACAGCTGTGCTTTCCCAGATTTTGCAAATACTGCTTCCACTTTGTCCTCTTCCCATTTTTTCCTTCAAATTAGGGTTTAAAAAATAAGTACTGGTTTTGGAAGAGAAGTAAAAGTAAAGATCAGAAATTATTCTCTTTTGCTTAGCCTTCATAATTTTGGAACTCTGTTTATGAGAAGCATTTGCAGAGAAGGGCTTGAAAGCTAATCATTTCACTCTCCCTCCCTTCCAATAATGTGAAGTGAAGTAACTGTAGATTTTACAACTCAAGTTAATACCATAATTTTTCTAGACACATTTTATTATTTGTATATCTATCAATATTTATTAATTTGTCTATTTATTTATTTATTTATTTATTTATTCATTCAAATGAAGAAGTTTCTTGTGTCAGAAATAAAATCATGAGTTAAAAAGAAACATCTTGGTTATTTGTTTAGATTTATGAGACGTTCTGCACAATAGTATATAAGTAAATTTGTTTCCTCTGATTTGATTTCCTTAGTCTTTGGATATTAGTAAATTCAGGTCATTGGACAAATTATAGGTGGAGACAATAAAAGTGTAGAAGAAGTCAAATAAATAAAAGCTCAACACACCCAAAAACCTGAATCAGAGAAAATAAATAAAAGAATAATAATTAGAAAATATTTTCTTTTTTTGGGGGAGGGGAGGAGTTTTTTTAACCTCTTTTGCATTATCTTTTTATGTTCTTTCTGTTGTTTTTAAGCTAAATGATATATTTTTTCTCTAGCTCTCTTCTAAGAGGGGACCTGCCTTCAGAAAGAATAAAAACAAAACAAAACAAAAAAACTAGATTTACTTTTTTAATTTTCTCTATAAATATTTTGTTTGTGGGAATTTTCTTATATTAAAAATATTCCAAATGTGCACAAATAAAAACCAATAACAGGTTATCATTGCCCTTCTTGATCTGATTGTATGATCTTTTGTGGAAAACCTTAGACCTTAAGACAAATCTGCAAATATGTAAAATTGGAAGTTATGTAAATTACATCAAGTGAATAAAAAAAGTAATAAAAAAAGAAAAATCTGTGGGTTCAGAAGGTAAGGAAGAGAAAAAATCTGGAAAGAAGGAAAGCATGGATAATTTCACCTTGGGGAGAGATATATGGAGATGATATCAGAGAAGGCTGAGTGGGAGCCTTGACTTTCACCCCCACTCAGCAAAAAGGAGAACCCATCGCCCTTTCTGTCCAATTGGAAGCCAGGAGTTTTACCAGCTTCCAGCTATGAGAACGTTACTGATTATATCAAGAACCAGGAAAATCTTAACTTTAATAATAAAAGACAACCAACAGATGTCAAAAGGAAAATAACATATGTTGGCATTATCTGATGAGGATTTTAAAATGAACATAATAAAATGTTTCAAGGAACAATTATAAACAGGTTTGATAAAAATGAAAAAATAAAACATCTCAGAACAGAAGTAAAAGACATAGAGACAGATTGAAATCTTAAAACTAAAAACTACAATAAACACAACACAAAACAAAACAATAAACAGAAAATTCACTGGGTGGTCTTAATAGAGCATGAAGAGGACAAAAGAAACAATAAGTGAACTTGAAGATAAAAAACAATAGAAGTTATCCAACCTGAACATCAGAAAGAAAATACATAGGAGCATGTATAGAGCCTAAGGTACATTCGAGACTATAACAAAAGATCCAATACTTGCATCCTTAGAATCCCAGAAGGAGAGGAGAAAAATGTAAGGCTAGAAAAGTATTAGAAGGAATAATGGCTGAAAATTCCCCAAATTTGGCAACAGAGAAAAACATAGAGAATCAAGAAGCTGAACAAACCATGAACAGTGTAAATCAAAGAAATCTTGGCCAAAGACACATCATGATAAAACTCTTGAAAACTAAAGACCAAGAAGAAGCTTTAAAAGTAGTAAGAGAGAAATGACACCTTACCTATAGAAGAAAAGAAATTAAATGACAGAGGATTTCTATCATCAGGAAGGAAGAAAGAACAATAGAAAAAGTAAAAATATGGGTCAGCATAATTGATATTCTTTTTTCTCTTGAGTTTTCTAAATTATATTTGATGGTTGTCAATGTCTGATGTGGCTCTTAGTATATGTAGAGAAAATAAGACAATTACATTATGAATAAAAGAGAACAAAGGGACTTACAAGGAGTTAAAATTTCAACATTTCACTTGTACTGATAAGGTGTAAATACCAATAAATTGAAAGTTTTATATATGTAATGTAAATAAAAACCAATAACAGGCTAATCACTGTCTTTTTCCAATTTATAGTAATATAAAGCTACACATAGAGATACACTCAAAAACATTGTAGCTAAAGCAAGATAGAATTCTCAAAAAAAAGTTCAAACACAAATAAATAAAACCACTTAAAATTATTCAAGGACAATTAAAAAGATAAAAATTATTCATGCATTACCAGAAATTATGTCAGTTATAGTGCTTTCTTCCTAAAATCCAGTTGAAGGGTGCCGCAGCTAGCCAGTGAATATTTCATCTGAACTGGGAAAGGCAATAGGTCAGTTTAGAGGCCACTTGGGGACAGAGTACTGGCTTATATGAGCTGTCAGAGTGAGGTGCTCAGTGAAGGTCGAAAGGTTGAACATGACCATAAACAATGGAGGAATTGCATTAGAAAAATTAGGAGATAAAAAAGAAGTACCAAAAAGAGATGTAAGCAAGAAAATTTTGTTTATTTCAATTTTTTTTTTTTTTTTTTTTTTGTCCAGCACGAGCCCTTATCTAAGTTAGAAGGAAGCTTCCTTTTCACTCCTTGTCTCTCTTGTGTTATCACTCACATCTTTCGTTTTCTGGACATAAAATTCCAAAGTATTATGCATAAAATTACATAATAGGCTAAGTAGGTTATTATGAAAACAGTGTAGGTCTAGATGTCATCAAAGCATTACCTCTTTTTGGCTAAATAAATTTTGAATTTCAAACAATAGACTTAGCACTTGTCTTTTGGAACAGGTTTTTTGGGGGGAAAGGTTGGGTTCTGCTGAGATTGATGCACTGCACTAATATTCAGAAAATGTTCTCATATGAAATTTATCAGTAAGCAGTGAGCAGTTACTTTATTTAGCAGATTATAATGGAAACTTAAGTTAAATACATTTTTCACATACAGGTTCGATAGCTGCAGGGTTCTGTAATGTTTTAAAAGGAAAGTCAAATTTGACTTTGGGATCCAGTTTTGATGTGAAGGTTACCTTTTGCGTTAAATAAAGCAGACTCTTCTGTAGTCTAAATGTAAAGAGGAGACACACACACACACACACACACACACACACATTACCCCCCTCAAGAGGCTAATTATTCTTTCAAAATTACAGTGCCCACAAAGCATTTTTAGTTTGAGTAAAGTGTATAATAATGGAGAACAGCTATAATTTTCTTTCTTTTTCTTTTTTTTCCTTATCCTTCCTCCCTTCCTTTTCTTCCTTTCTCCTAAGAGAAAAGAGGCAATACCATTCTTCCAATCTGTTGCTTTAGATCCTGGGCCCAGATTGCCTTCCTGTGTAACTCAACGGGTACTTTCTCGGACTTAATCAGTTAAAAAAAACTGTGAGTATATAGGATAGTATGTCCATTTATGTTGAAATCCACTTATTTTCCAGCTATCATTAATGAGGACTGTCTAATAAAATATTATTTTTTAAACCAAAATATGTTCGTGAATTAGTTTTTATGGTTCTATGTATCAATATGATTATTTCTTCTGTATTTCAACCTTGCTTCTCTACTTAAATTCCACAATACTAGAATAAAAAGTAGTAAAGCAAGAAAAAGTGGAGTATAAAATATCATTGTTCTTTGTGGCCTTAGAGTCATTTAACAAAATGCAATTTTTAG
Source organism: Eidolon dupreanum (assembly GCA_028627145.1). Taxonomy (NCBI): domain Eukaryota; kingdom Metazoa; phylum Chordata; class Mammalia; order Chiroptera; family Pteropodidae; genus Eidolon; species Eidolon dupreanum. The sequence goes on along the minus strand of CM053503.1, from coordinate 112,065,763 downwards.
ATATATGATTACTGTGAAACTCACTAAGTAAATTTCTTTAGAACATAAATAATCCTGTATCCTGCAAATCTGAGAAACCCAAATACATAATTAGTGCTATGTAGTTTCACAATAAGAACCTTTCAAACTGAACAGAAGAGAGGCGTTTTCTTGACTAATGGGTGTGTGCAATTTTAGTTTCTTTCAGTATAGAACCAACCCTGAAGAAGTCCCAGGGTGTACCCTTGTGTTTATACTAATTAACTCTTCAGGGCACTAGTGCCCGATTGGCTTGAGATTTAAGTTTGTGATTAAAAAGAGAAACAGCTTATTCAGTAATTATGCAGGATCAGACATCTTTGTGAGAGGGGCTTGGTCTTGTTTTGTACTGAATTATCTAGAGATAAATTTTCTATAGTATTCCTCAGTCTATCATCTTTGAATGCTCTTGGGCACTCAGGCCACTGCATTGAGGAAGTGATTGGCAAGATATTCAAGCTTTTTAAATGGATACTTTGTATGTACATGTGGGACAGATAATTATTTTTACATATTTTCAACACGTTTGCTCAATTCACAATAAATAATCACTAAAGACATTGCACAATTGAATACAGTTGACCTCTTGTGAAGTTCAGGGGTATTAAAATGGAAAAGGACTATGGTAAGGGTGATAGCTAGATTTTGGAAATGCTGGGAGAAGAGTTAAAGAATATGATGCATGATCACAGTTCATATTTGTGTTTTCACTTTAAAAGATATTTTTCCATTTCAAGTTATATTTTTGAAATATAAACTTTTAAAAGAAATTTGTGTTGATAACATTATAATGGCTTATCCAAGTGGAAGAAATGGGTCAAGAAGGTTCTATCTGTGTCCATTGCACAAAAGTCTACACACACTATATGTCGTATATGAAAGTATAGATTTGGTTTTGTTTGTTGATGTGGAGTCAAGTCCTCTAAGAACTGCTGGGAGGGTTTTTCTTTTCTCATGCCAGGCATTGCAATCTACTTATAGCAACTCCTCCTCACCCAAACCACACCTAAAAAGATGTTATGTTATTAGTATGATTCATGAATAAGATTTGAGTACTTCCCAAATCAGATGGAGTGGAAAACAATTGAATTCGTGAGTCAATGAAGAATTCATTTGCCGATGATTCTGTTTTCTATCCAAAGTCTTGTATTTTAAAACTTTGTCAGGGCTCCGACTTTTTGCCGTACCTGTTATAGCCATGGCACAAGTGGCTCTGACACATACAGTGGCTGCTGAGTCAGTAGGAGCACAGCTGCATTTCTGCTTACCCCATACCACTGGAGCAGCAAGGAAATGCTCTGTTTTTTTCATACTTCACCTTTTCCTGCTGTCATAGGGACTTTTTTTATGTTTTCAAAATTTAAGACTTACTTCTTTCTTGGGGGCAAACTCCTTGAGCAAGAAATATAATTAGAATTGTAGCTAAAGCATCTTGGTTGTGCTACAAACACAACCAGATATTCCGTTTTCTTCTTTGCACAGGACCAGGTATTCATTTAGTCTTTCAAAATAAAACCACAATGTGGTATTTGATTTTTTAACCATTACAATATGTAATAAATAAAAAGTTAAAAAACATAATGTACTTGGAGCAGCATTAACCTTTTAATTTTAAGTAATAATGAAATTTGTTTTGCAGTCACTAGCATATGCAAAGAAATAGTTTGAACAGATATTTCCCTTGAGACTCAGTCAATAACCTGATAATAGATGTAAAATTAAACAAGGTATTGATGCACATCTCATGAAATGAGTAAAAGTAAAACAACTGGAAAAAATGATGAAGTTAAGCTGATTAAAATATTGGGTCACCCTCCTTTAAGTTAAAACCATTTGTTCAAAGAAAGAAAATATTACCATGTGAAGAGCATAGGATTTAATAAATATTTATTGAACTGTAATGTCCCCTTTGAAAAGAGTATCTCTCAACTGTGTTCAGCATTTTAAAGCCTCCAGTGATGGCAGTATCACTTTGCTTTAAAAATGTAGCAGGTCAATTGTAATTGTCTGGCCAAAGTTGGAATCAGTTCAATAGAACTATCCCCGTTGTTTGTTCAATTGCAAACAATACCAAGAGGTGAGATATTTAATGAAGGCAATATGATTTCTCATGTATGAAATGCTATTCTCCTTTTTCTTTGGGGACTGTAACTGTCAAAAGTGGGGTGGAGGGAAGACGACCTGAAAAAAGAAAATCTTTACCCAAAGAGGAACAGAAATGTCTATTTAATCCAGGTTTAAGAAAATTATAAATCTTGATTAAAAAATATAAGAATCTTATCCATTTTTAGTCAACCACATATAATAAAACGTACTGTTGGAATGATCACCAGGGAGTCTGTGATTAACACGTCTTTATTGATTACTCCTTGAGAGTGCAACGGACTGAGAGCTTTTGGGTAGTCACATTTTGTGGAAAAACCATTGACTTCTATTTCTTCCAATCTCCCACCTACAGATTTAGTCCCCCTGGTAACCCTAGAGAGTCTTCTAGCTCTCTTAGCTTTCTAGTTCTCACGGAATACTTTTGGATATGTGCTCTCACAAGTATTTCATTTTACAAAATTTTATGCTTCCAAGACGATATTATATTGACGATAAGAGAAAAAAAATACATGTGAAATTTTTATGTAGGCAGTTAGCTCATTTAGTTTTATAATTAAGCACAATCAAGTGCACTTTGTGTATGAGGTATAATTAATATTCTATGACATTGGGAAAGCACACTTTTAATATCTAATTTAAAAAATGAATTCAGTATTTAGATCCATTTGGAAAGCAGAGGCTTATCTAATTGTTTATAAATAACTTAAATTTTTTTTTTATTAACAGTGTAAAAAACCACCTAGGCTGTTATCTATTTATCTAGAGTACTTCTTGGCAATTGATTATAGACACAGATTTAACTAACAAATCAATCACATAGATAGATTAGAATTATATTGCCAAGAGTTTTTTCTTTTAATCATTTCCAATTAATAATACAAAGCATTTAAAGTTTTATTATAATTCTTTGTTTGCTGCAGTTTTGAAGATAAGTTGTGCTGATAATGATGGTTAAGTTTGCTATCTGGCCTTTGCCTGGTACATAGAGAAATCCCACAATAATTTCATCTTACAATTATGTGTGTGTGTGTGTGTGTGTGTGTGTGTGTGAGAGAGAGAGAGAGAGAGAGAGAGAGAGAGAAAGACGGGTATGAAGGTATGAAGCTATTCCTATCAGTTGCTTTTGAATAGCACTTTATTCTAGCAATCAACACTGATAGAGTAAAACAAAACAACCCATCAACGCCAACGGAAGAAAAAATAAGTCTCTTATTTTTATGAATAAGTATTTCAGTCACATAGAATTACTGAGTCATTAACAGAGGTAATTATTAGCATATCTAGGCCTTCTCAGGTGCCTTAATAACACATACTATAGCCATAGCGGGGGTCTCTCAGTCCCTGGAACCACTCATTTTTCTGAAACTACATAAACCATAAATGTGAAGCATAATTTAAAATATTAATAAAATAAAAGACCTCCATCAAATAATTTCTCCTGTGAATAAGGTATTGCTCCTCAATAAATTTATTGATTGAGTGAGGACACTCAGTACACTATATCCTTCTGTGTATGATCTACTACTGGCAGAAAATGAGCAATTCTGTAAGTTGTGATGATTTTTTTTTTTTAGTTTATGAACAAGCCTTGTTTAGGTAATGAAGCACTAATTTAATGAACAAATTAACACAACCTCAAAACATCTTCCTGTAGAGACTCTCTGTAAGCAACATATTAGACAGATGATCGAACGCACTGAAGAATTTTTATCCCTTCCCATTAGGAGAATACCCTAGGAAACAAATACTATAAGTATATCTACTTATTCTCATTTTATAAGCAACTTTCAAGGATTGACTTTTTAAAGTAATGCTTAGCAGAGCAGTGAATTCTATATCAGAGTTATAATTGGGAAAACCTTTCAGGAGAAGGCAAGAATTGAGGAATAGGACCTGTATTTCACTGGGAGGGAAAACATGGGATCAGGCTGATGAGGATAAAATGATTCTGCAGGGCGTGGGGTTGGGGAGAGTTGGGAACTACATGAACAAGTCATCCTCTGATAGTGTTTGAAAGATTATATAAGAAACATGGAACCCAGCTGTTCTATACTTTATGAAGATCAGACAAGAAGGAATGGACTGAACTTGAAGCAAGAATTGACAAAGGAGGTTCTTAAGTACTGGAAGCACTTATGAAAGAAGGTTCTGTACTTGTCCCTTTATACACACGCATATGCTCAGCTGTTACTCTCAGTTGATGGAGACCAGGCTGCAAGACCTTTTGAGGCCCTTCACAGTTTCATAGAAATTTGAAAACTAACTGAATTGGATTATGTAACTTCGTGAACAAAAAATGCTGGTAAACTATTTTGTTTTTCCAACTCCAAGGTCTTAAAGTCCTTTCAAAATAGTCAGGATATGCATAGTATTGCTGGAAAGACCATCTTCAGAAGACTGTTACTTTCCTCTATTGTGAGTCAAATAGAGAGTTTACAGTTAATAGGTAGACATCTGGTCGTTTACAATTAGGCTCAGCCATTCACTCACCCACCCTTGTATTTATTTTCTTTTGGACATTTTTTGAGAGATTATTTAACATATAGAGTCTGGCTAATTTCAGTAAAAAATGATTAAACATTTCCAAGTACATGCTGTTATGTATAACTATATGTTTTTTTTTTTAATTAAGATTATTGTTCTCATTTGTACACCATTCAGCTCTTTGTCTCAGTTACTATAGATAAGCTTAGAAAGAAATGGATGCACAGTTAGGATTATATTATACAGAGAGTTTTATATTCTAATTTGTTAACATATTTTTAAAGCATTGTCTATTTTACCAAACTGACATTGAAAATAAGATTTTTTTGTGTGGTGAATACTAATTAGTGCTTTTCTCCATGTTAGAAATTAAGCTGCTTTCATTTTTTTCAATGCAATGACCAGTCCTTAGAAACTGAGAAGGAGAGTGCCTAAGCCAAAGGATAAGAATATTATTAATGCTTTTAATGCTGTTAGAATGCCATAAAGAAATTCCATCAAGAGTGTACGAGAGTGACTTTTTCATTGCAACTTTACTCATATTGACTGTTAACAGAACTCAAAATTTGGAATAATATTAAATGGTTTCAGACTTGAATAGGACTGATAAAATTATTAATATGTAGATATGTTATCATGGGCGTATGGAATAACCTCTTAAGCTTTTAAATTAAATAAATCCCTCAAAAATGCTTTTGATTTCATGCGCTCATATTCATTCACTAATTTGACAAATATTAGCTATGTATTTGATAAGCACATACTATTTGCCAGGCTGTGACCTCTATTAAAAAAACAGTGGTGCAATTTCCAGCTGTTCAGGTCACAAAATGTCTTGCCTAGTTTACTACATTGCCTTTCCTCCCGTTCTCCTTGGAAGTAGTCTTTCTTCTTCACATTCATCATTGTGAGAGTTAATTTTGTGTGTCAATTTGACTTGGCGGTAGGATGGCCAGATGCTTTGCCAAACATCATTCTGGTGTTTCTGTGAAGATGTTTTTGGATGAAGTTAATATTTAAATTGGTAAACTGAGTGATTGTCTTTCTTAATGTGGGTGGGCCTTATCCAATCAGTTGAAGGCCTGAATAGAACAAACAGGTTGACCCTTCCCCAAGTAAGAGAGAATTTACCTGCCTGGCTGCTTTGAACTGGAACTCTTGGTCCTCAGGTCCTCAGGTTTGAACTAGAATGACATGACTGGCTTTTTTGGGTCTCTAATTTGCAGCCAATAGATTGTGGGACTTCTCAGCCACCATAATCCTGTGAACCAATTTCCTAATAATTAATCTGTCTTTGTCTCTGTTTCTCTGTGTCTTTGTTTCTCTGCTCTCTCTCCTTCCTCCTCTCTCTCTATACACAGACACACACATACATATCACTTAACAATGGGGATATGTTCTGAGAAAAGTGTTGTTAGGTGATTTTATCATTGTGCAAATATCAAAGAGTGTACTCACATAAATCTAGATGGTATATCTTACCACACACATAGGCTATATGGCATATCTTACTGCTTCTAGGCTACAAACTTATATAGCATGTTACTGTTCTGCATACTTTATACAGCTAGAACACATGGTAAGTATTTATGTATCTAAATACATCTAGAGATAGAAAAGGTACAGTAAAAATATAGTATAAAAGGTGAAAAATGGTACATCTGTATAGAGCGTTGACCAGAAATGGAGCTTGCAAGACTGGAAATTGCTCTGGGTGAGTCAGTGAGTGGGTGATGAGTAAATGTGAAGATCAAGGACATTACTGTATACTACTGTAGACTTTATGTTCCACAAGCCTTCCACCTGCTTCCTTCCAGTAGAGTCAGAAATAAGATATCAATGCTTTTCCATGAACAGGGATGTGGGCTGGATTGATTGAAAATATTGAGGTGAAACTGGCTGGATAACATGTAGATCACCATAATAGTGACTGTCAGGAAGGAATGAAATGTGGTCTGAGGATAAGTAGAAATAAGAAATCAAGATGGAGAGAGAAAGAAACATAGAGAATTGTCATGGCAATGTAGTTTTGGCTATTGTATGTTGGATCAGTGGTCAAAATAAGGAACCTTGTGGTATTCATAAAAAAATGGTATTTAATATGAAGAGAATGTAGAACTGAGGACTCAATGTTTTGATTTTGGAAAGTTGTTTTGGGTTCCATTGACATTATCTGGCACGAAGGGCTCTCTCTCTGACATTGAATTTATGGCAGAAATAAAAGTTATCTATGTTTAACATCATTATAACATGAAAATATTTTCAAAATATAGGCACAGACCAGCTTTACATTACCATAGAAAGCATCTATTAAAGTGGCAGTGGCACTTAATACTTGTTAAGGTAGCTCCTGTGGACCTGTATCCTTGTACACGATGCTAGGTCCTTAACAAAAAATTTACAGCAATGTCCTGTAAAGATTATTATGGTAGATCTGAGAGGGCTGTAGTCTCCTCTGAATATAGAAGATAGGCTCCTCTGTGTTGTGACAGGTCACTGGCTGATTAGAATGTAACCTGTGCACTCAAAACTGAGGTGCTGTGAGTGAGAGGGAATCTATTGCCAAACCCCACAGATTTTACTCCCATCAGAGAAAAAAAAATTCCTCCTGAACTATACATATTTCTGTTTCTTATGGGAAATTCAGCTCCATTATAATCTTATGGAACCACTGTTGTATATGTAGCCCGTCGTTGACCAACACGTCATCATGCAGTGTATGACCATATATATATATTGATATATATAGTCACACACACATGTGTGCCTCCTTGCCTCCCTCCCCTCATCCCACACGCACCTTATTGGTCTTGTTTCTTTGGAGCACCCTGATTAATACAACTACTATAGCTAGACTGATCTCTGAGAAAATTGAATAATGCTGCTTTCCCCCTTGAAATTACTTAATGAGTTCCCATTGCCTTGAAATAAGTCAAGGTTTATTTCTTAACATGGTTCCTTCATGATTCGCCTCTTCTCTCCAGTTTGACTTTGTTACACATCTCCCTAATTTACTACAGTCTAACCATACTGTAACAGTTCTGTTTCCTTGAACATTCATCCATTATCACCTCCCAGGGCCACCTCTCATGCTGTTCCAGCCTTTTTGTCATCTTCTCACTGTATTTCCACTGTCTTATTTCTGTTCGTCCTTTAGGTCTCAGCTTGGGTATAAAATCTTCTCTTTAAATCTCTCTAGTTAGGGTGCCCTGGCTACTTTCCCCATATTAGCATTTACTGTGCACCACAGTTGCCTATTTCCTCATCCGATTTTCCAGTTGGCAGTGAGGGTCCGTAAAGTTTGGAATGTTTCTGTCATTTTTTACTATGGAACCCACCTTCTAAAACAATGTCTGACATAGTTTAGGCTCTTAATAGGCACTTGTTGAATAAATAAGTGGGAGCATTTTGTGAGATTTTAGGTTTTTTTTTAGGTTTTAGTTTTTCAATTAGAGTCGGCATTCAATATTATTTTATATTAGTTTCAGGTGTACAGCATAGTGGTTAGATATTTATATAATTCATTAAATGATCCCCCTGATTAATCTAGTACCCACCTGGCACTATGCATAGTTATGACAATATTATTGACTATATTCCCTATGCTGTACTTCACATCTCTGTGACTATTTTGTAACTACTAATTTGTACTTCTTACTCCTTTCACCTTTTCACACAACCCTCCAGCCTTACTCTCATCTGGCAAACACTAGTTTATTTTATGTATCTATGAGTGTTTCTGTTTTGTTTGTGTATATATTTTGTTCTTAAGATTCCACATATAAATGAAATCACATTGTATTTGTATTTCTTTGTCTGACTTTACTTAGCATAATACCCTCTTGGTCTATCCAAGTTGTTGCAAATGGTAAGATTTCACTTTTTAATGGTTGAACAATATTCCATTGTATATATGCACTATATCTTCTTTATCTAATCATGTGTTGATGGGTATTTAGGTTGCTTCCATATCTTGGCTGTTGTAAGTAGCACTGCAGTGAATATAGGGGTTCATATATCTTTTCAAATTAGTTTTTTTTTTTCAGGTAAATACTAAGAAGTGCAGTTACTAGTTCATAAGGTAGTTCCATTTTTAATTTTTTACAGAACCTCTATACTCTTTTTCATAATGGCTGCGCCAATTTGCAATCCTACTAACAGTGCATGAGGGTTTCCTTTTCTTTACATCCTCGCCAATACTTGTTTTTTGATTTATTGATGATAGCCATTCTGACAGGTGTGATGTGATATGGGTTTAATTTGCATATCTCTGATGATCAGTGATGTCGAACATCTTTTCATATGTCTATTAGCCATCTGTATGTAGTCTTTGGAGAAATGTCTGTTCAGGTCCTCTGCTTATTTTTAAATTGGCTTTTTTTTTTTTGGTGTAGAGTTGTATGAATTCTTCATAAATTTTGGATATTAACCCCTTAACAGATGTTTCACTGGTGAAAATATTCTCCCATTAAGTAGGTTATCTTTTTCATTTTGTTGATGGTTTCTTTTGTTGTAAAAAACTTTTTAGTTTGATTTAGTCTCATTTGTTTATTTTTTCTTTTGTTTCCTTGCCCAAGAAGTTATATCAGAAAAAAAAAGTCTTGAGAGCAATGTCAGAGAGTTAGTTTTCTATGTTTTCTTCTAGAATTTTTATGGTTTTGAGTCTTGCATTTAGGTCTTTAATCTATTTTGTGTTTATTCTTGTATATGGTGTAAGAAGGTGGTCCAGTTTGATTTTTTTTTTGCTTATACCTATTCATTATTTATTGAATAAACTGTCTTTACATCATTGTTTATTCTTAACTCCCTTGTTACATATTAAATGACCACATAGACATGGATTTATTTCTGGGCTCTCTATTCTGTTTCATTGATCTATGTGTTCGTTTTTATGCTAGTAGCATGCAGTTTTGATTACTATAGACTTGAAGTATAAGTTGATATCAGGTAGCGTGATATCTCCAACTTTGTTCTTTTCTCTCAAGATTGCCATGGCTATTCAGGGTCCTTTATAGTTCCATATAAATCTTAGGATTATTTGTTTTAGTTCAGTGAAAAATGCCATTGGTATTTTGATAAGGATTACACTGAATCTAAAGATTGCTTTGGGTAGTATGGACATTTTAATGATGTTAATTTTTCGATTCATGAGCATGATATATGCTTCCATTTATTTGTATCTTCTTCAATTTCTTTCTTCAATGACTTATAATTTTTCAAGTACAGGTCCTTTACTTCCTCGGTTAAATTTATTCCTAGGTATTTTATTTTTCTGTTGCAATGGTAAATGGAATTGTTTTCTTAATTTCTCTTTCTGATAGCTCATTATTGGTATATAAAAATGCAATCAATTTCTGAATATTAATTATCTATCCTGGTATTTCACTGAATTTATTGATCAGTTCTAATAATTTTTTTTGGTGGAAACTTTAGGGTTCTTTATGTATAGTATCATGTCATCTGCAAATAATGACAGTTTAACTTCTTCCTTTCCAATTTGGATGCCTTTTATTTTAGGGTTTCTTTATTTGCTACATAAAATCATTGAGGTTGTAGATTAATTACTCTTTACTTGATGAATCTGCTAACTCTTTTAATGAGAGTTAAATGTCTTTTCATGACACTGATATTGCTCATAGTATTAGATAAACGTAATTCCAGAAAATTAGCCCACATCTAGTAGGTGGATTGTTTAGGTATAGTAATATAGTGGTTCTTTTCTTATAACCATGGTTTGTATCAGTGATTCTCAACTGGGGACAATTTTATCCCTAGAAGACATTTGGCAGTATCTGGAAACATTTTGATTGTCATGGCTTGGGGTTGGATGTGCTGCTTGTCTCAAGAGGGAAAAGGCTAGGGATGTTGCTAAACATTCAACATTTCACAGTGCAGCCCCACAGGAAGGATTCATCAGGCTCAATATGTCTGTGAGATCATGAATAAGATACCCTACTCAGTGTAAATACAGAGAAAGCTTACGAAGAGCAAGCTCTCCCATGTGATGGTCATGCTATACTTGTTTGTCTTCTAGGCTGTTGAATATTATTTGACCACTGAAGGAAAAACAAAGGAAGAGAACCAGGCAGCCAAATGATACCCTGTATTATTTCATGGAAGCTGTTTTGGTGCTGCATTTTAACTCATTAACATTTAAAAATTGTTATGCGGTAGAAAAATAATTATGTCCTTTTAACTGTTGAAACAGAATCAATTTTTCCAAGCATACTTTTTTTAAGGGCATATTGCTAAAACACCAACTGTTTTACAAGCACAGTAATCACAGTGCTGTTGAGTTTACTGTGTTTTGTTAAGACACACTTTATAGTGTGGAAAAATGCATTTTAAAGTAATTCTTCTGGGCACAATTATGGAAAAAATAATGGTATGCTTTATTTTTGTAAGTGAACAATTAGCTGCATAGTGACCCCCTCTGGCAGGTAAAAGGTGCAGTGGTTTCTTCAGGTAATTCCTGGAAAGTTCAGACTCTAAATCTTTGACCTTCACTTCAAGGAATGAGGAAGCTAATAAGAGAAAGTGGGATATGGAAAAAATTTAAGAGGCTCTGAAGACTTTAATCCCTTTCAAGAGGGCAATTTATTCTATTCATGATCAGTAGTTCTGTTGTGGTCCTTAATTTTCCACTTCCATCACCCTTTAAGGTACTGGTTCTTCACCAGGTTTCATGGACCTACATATCCATAAGTGGAATTTCAGGGAATTTCTGAATCACTAGACATGTATACAATACAGGTGTGTATGTAAATTTAAGAATTTTACTAATGAAAGGTGGTCACAATTTTATCAGAATTTCAAAAGTATTGCATCTTCAAAAAGTTTGAGACAATTCTTTAGGAAATTCACACATCCTACTCTAAATGAAACTTTAGCATTTGTGTGGCTTTGACAGAAGGTGTAGAATGTTTAAAAGGGCGCTGCTTAATCACTAACGAAGGTCTATAGCAACTTCTCAGCTTATAGACCTGGTGTGAGATGCCTGGCCTATAAGGTTTACTTTTTCCTTTTTATTCTCATACTACACAAATGGAATCAAAGTGTCATATCTCTATACTGATAGATGGCTTGCAGACTTCTTTGATTTACCAAAAATGAGCTATAACTCTCTTAATTCAACCAACTTTGCCTTCGTCTGTTTTTTTAGCCTTGAAAATAACCTTATTTAAATTAACACATATCTTTCTTATGTGGGATGTAATCTAGTTTGGGATTAAATATAAGGAAAATTTGTACATAAGAAAAAAGGGAATAGCGCAGCTTCATATGTTCTTTCTACACAAGGGAATTTTGGTCTTGTCTAGATTATGTCGATGGCCTTAGGCTCATTTATATGCTTCTTAAAAGATTAAAGCTGGTCTCCATCCAGCTTCACATGGCCTTCATATGCGCCACCATCTCTATATACATCAGCCTGTATGTGAAGCAGAGTGAGAAGGTAACAGTAGCTCCTGTAGTTTACTTTGGAAACATGCAAATTTGCTTTCTCCTACAATACAATTATGCAATGGCTGGAAATGTACTAATTCTCTATTTCCTTTTCTTTAGAAGTTGCCATTCTGACTCTATTCTTATACAGTTTGAACAATCATGTTCTCTAGACTGCTAGCAGTAGGCGTGGGGCAAGGCAGAAGGGACAGCTGTGTTATTAATACAATATATTCCTACACTCAGCATTTCTGTGTTCTTCAGAGAAGATTATGTGACTTAAGTTTGTGGTAGTCACAATTCAGTGAGGGCTCCCATACTCAAAAATAGGTAAACTCTGATCATGAGAAAATAAAAGGTGTTAAACTTGTTTAAAACAAGCTCACTATGAAAAGGCCCTAAGTAAATATGTTTTGCAATAGATGCATTCTACTGAGTTATATCTGTTGTGGATTAGAAATACTTATTCAGTGCTATACTCATTGAATTTTTTAATACTAGTTCTGATTGTAAATCATGAATTTACAATATTTTATCTGTGCTGAAATTAAAAAATACAAACATTAAATGATGGTACTATTATAGTACTATGTTTTCCTCAATACTATTAAGGAGGTTATTTTCTGAGGATACTGGAAGATCAAGTACATATTATTCAATGGATTTACCTGAAACAGGGCTAAGTGTGGGTCATCAGCATGAAAATTCAGATACAATTTTTCTTCTTAATTTAAATATCTTAAAGTGAATCTTTAAAAAACTATTTGCTTATAAGGGTTATGGCTCAGAATACTTTATGGCTCATGTAAAGTATGAGAAGACTTCTGTGTTTAAAAGTGATTTTAGCTTAGGACAACATTGGAGCTGTGGTGACTAGTCAATCCAACTTTTGCAGTTGAGGAAGCACTTGGGAGCAAAGGTTAATTCAGTTAGATTATAGCTGCATCAGTGTCCGGTAACAGGTATTAAGGCTGAATATCATCCTAGTTATCCTACTGGGCATTGCACCAAGTTGGTTAAACAAATACAATGAGAGCCACACCAAATTATCTACTTAAGGTCAGAACATGCCCTTTTGACGTATAATTTACATCAATGAAAGTAGTATGCCAATAACATTAATATGATCAAGTTTTAGCACTAGTCATGGTGATAGTACTTGTTGACATTCAAATGGATTTAAAAACACATTCTTTTAAGTTCTATTATTCTTAAATTATACTGGCCTAAAGAATTTTTTTTTTTGAAATCTTCTCTCCTCAATGTGCTAATTTCAATAAATTCTCTAAGTATTTATTGAGTGTTCCCTATATGTATAAGCTACATAACTCACATTAGCACATAAAACTTGTTCTCTCCCCACTACAAAGTAGTTGGGGAGACAAAACATACACCATAAAATGCTAAGTAAAGAAGAATTTTTAGTGTACTATTTAAGATAAAAGTCTTTCAGATGAAAATGCAAGAAATATGACAAAGGAAAACATGCTTAATTGCTATAGGATTTCAAGGTATATTTATATAAAGAGAGAGCTTCAGGCTATGACGGAGAACATTTTATTGGCATGAAGAGGTTGGACTGTGGCCTCTCAATAAGTGAAGTAGAGAAGAGTGGCCTTGTGCCAATGACATTGTGTGATGTGGTTAGAGGACAATGAAGAAAGGTGTTCAATTGTGGTGAAAAATTTGTGAAACTAATTCAGCCACAGTAGATTGGATTCTGACTATGGAAGACCTTGAGTCACAAGCAAAGGAGTTTGCAGTATAGTTTCTATTTAATTCTGAGCCACTGAAGATTATTCAAATTTCCTATGCTCATCTGTGTTCTTTTGGTGATCGTATGTATTTCAATATCTCCTTTTGGTATTAAAATGCAGGACCAGAGAAAGTACAAAAATCACTAAATTAAGTGAAATTAAGATTCCATGTCAGCAAGAAAGAACAGCCCAATTATTTTTTCTAATCTAAAAACATGATAGCATATCCTTCTCAGGAATGAACTAACTATGGGTGTACTGTTCTCCAGCAATCATTGTCTAAACACACCACTACATTCGCCGAGGTCTCTTGTGTACACAGTGCTGGTTGAGGTGTTTGTTTTATCCCACAGTTAACTGTACATTGCACCAGCCATCAATCACCAGTCATAGGTGTGTCTCTTAATTGCATTGAAAGGTCTTTGAAAAGTGACTTATATATATTATTTCTCTTCCTTTTTCACAGGTGAAAATCTTTGTTTAGAGTTAGAAAAGGATGCTGACCATAGACTATTATGTTCTTTTTTGAGTAGTCTCCTAATATGAAAGAGTCAAGAATTGTTGATGTTGTTCAGAATCATAATTCCAATTGTAAGAGTTTACAATATATCTCCTTAAAATAGGAGAACTGGTGTTTTTCTAATGACAGGGACTAGATGAACTCATTACTAAATGTCTGATTTTTCTAAAAACAAGAAAGTAGATTCCACAGATTATAACCTGGTGACTAAGTTTACTTCTAAGCAAAATTTTAGAATAAGTCATTTAAGTGTAGTTTTGTGACTTATTTAGAAGATGAACCCTTGGTCACTTTCAGCTAATTTACTAGAAATAACTTGTCTAAGACTGATCTTGTAGCCTATCTTCCTTAACTTAAATCTTCTTTTCTACAATTCATTTATATAATTAACAAATATAAGTCCAACTTCATACCAGGCACAAAACAAAGATCTATATGTGCAAGAGAGGCCTAATTCCTATCCTCATAGATATTTTGTTTCATGAAGAGCAATATACCCAAATAAAACTGAAAACAAACAATAAGTGCACCCTGTAGAAGTAAACACATGGTGAAGATAAAAGAATGTAAAAATGTCAATATATCAAGGAAGGAACCAAAAAAAGGGATAAAAATAGGTTGATAGAGACCTATATGTGTAGAACCTGAAGATCATTTGCATATTTAAAATTGTATGTTATTTAGCCTCTTTGTTAGAATGAACTGGTTTGTGGTAACAAATGGTCTCAAAATGTCTTAGATTCAACACAGTAGAAATTTATATCTAGCTCTGGTAATGGTTCTGGGCAGCGTTCAGGCAGGTAGGGTAGCTCTACTCTATGCTACCTGGGCTCATTCAGTATTATATCTCTGACATCCCATAGAATAGGGTTTCTCAACCTCGGTACTATTGACATTACTTGTTGTGAGAACCTGCCCTCTGCACTATAGGATGTTTAATAGTATATCTAATCATTAGAAGTCAGCAGCAGCAGCACCTCCAGCCCCCATCAAAAATGTCTCCAGACATTTCTAGATGTCCCCAGGGAGATAAAATATATCCATTGTTCTAGAGCCTCATTGCCATTTGCATTCAGCAGGTAGAAGGTGAAAGACACCACAGAATAAGCAAATCCATTCTCTTTCAAGTTCAGATCCAGAAATGGGAGGTATCTCTTCCACTCACATTCCTGTGGAGACTCCTAAGTCATGTAGCCACATCGAACATCAAGAGAATTTGGGAAATATAGTCTAGCCACTTGCCCAGCTACAATCTTGTTATTATTAGAAGAACAACAACAAAAGATTTTGGTGGACTACTAGTGACTTCTGCCATACATTTCAAGAAATTAAAAGCTATAATTTCCCACAGTTTGGAGAAGTTTCACTGTTAGCTTGTTATATTTGTGGAATATTTGTGTTTTACTTGGTGAAAGAATATCTTGTTTCTGGATCAGCCTCTGTTTCTGTTTTCTTCTCAGTGTTGGTGGAGAGAGTCACCTCTAGGCTATAGGCTTAGTAAAAGTCACCACAATCCTGAGGAAGCTCTCAAAAGTGTGTGATGTGGAACCCTCACATTGATTAAAATTTTACTTTGAATATGTCTGGTTCTACTACTGAATTTTAAAGGTACGTGGCAAAAACAATAGTAGCCTAGAGGAAAATAACAAAAATTATTACAAGAAAAAAAATAACCCTCCAAAGGAGATGAAAAGATCTTTGGATATTTAGCTAGTAAGAAGTTTTATTTTTTAAAGATGAAAATGTAAAATATTGCCCATGGAAGACTGAAGTATAATATTTACACAACTATTACTGTGGGTAAATTTTTTTATTAGGTTTGTATAAAATAATTTAAATATTTAGGCAATAAAACATTAGAGTGGATCATCTCTGAGAAGAGAGAAAAAGAACAAGAAAAGGAAGAAGAAGGAGAAGGAAGAGGAGGAAAGGAAGAAGGGAGAGGAGGGGGAGGAAGAAGAGAAGAAAGCTGTTTCCTTGAAGGTATGTTTAACTATTCACAAAGGTAGGACTGAGTCAGAGCATTCTTCATTATTCCTTTCTACCTTCCTAGTATGAATATGGCCCACATATAGTGACTTGAAACCAAGTTAAATTAATATCTCCATTCTGGCCTTTGTAATTATTCCAGGAGTTGGTTCCTTTGAGAAAAGAGATGTTGAATTGTTGGATAGCCCTGAATATCCTGAGGTTTCCAATCCGATTAACCTATAGAAAGACTGTTCCTTCAAGAAATTTCAGTCAAAATATAACCTTTTTTTTTTATGTTAATGAAATCTTGTCATTCTGGATATTTTCATCAGGCAGGTTATAGGACACACTCTTAACTGAACATTTAGTGTCTTTTTAATATTAAGGACTTAAATTCCGGTTAAAGTGGTTTCTCTGTACATTTCCAAGGAAAGTTTTCATATCACACGTGTTCATATAATCATGGCCAGAACTTCAAAATCCACTTCAATTCCATTTTTAACTTAGTATGTTCTTTTTGGCAATTTGCTTGTTCCAGAAGACTACTTCTCAGATCTGCTCTTTCATCTGGAACTAAGATTCTTATTAAGAAACCATGCCAGAGACCCACCATTGGAAAACATCCCTCTTTTGGGCGTAACTTGGCACTTGCAGACTCATGCAGAGCAACAGGATGTGACAATTTAGGGCAAGAAAACAATGGTATACATTGTACTAAACAGAGTTTGACATGATAGAAGCAATTCGAAGGGGCCAAATGTAATTTGTCAAGGCACTTGTTCTCTAAGGAGTCAGCACTGATTTTCCTGATATACTGGTAGCATGTTTAATTAAAGCAAGAAATAAAAAGACTAGATTTTTCTTTGCTTAAAAATGTAGCAGCTGGTTAGAGTCTTCAATTTCTTAATCTGTGGAAGAAGTATGGTCACAAGTTAATACATAGTTGCAGAGTACACATTTAAGTGGGTCAGTTTAACGTCTAGGATATTAATTATACAATAATTTTGAAAGCAAACCAAGATTTTAAATGAAGGAAGGAAACATATAGAGAAAATACCTTCCTGAAGGTGGAAATACATATTGATATAAAGTACTGAGTAAAAGTGATTGTTTATAGTACTCCTGTTTCCCGAAGTGCATGTTCTAAAATCTCACTTACTTCAAGACCACAGCTTATGCTCTATGCATTCCTCCACTGTTTTCTTTGCAGATTACTTTAGACATTCCACCTCAAGCTTCCTAAATTTTATACCCTTAAAATTTGTCTTCTTTTACTTCCTTTTTCTTGTTTCTGAGAAACAAATGTTCTCCCCTTTCCATTTTATTTGTGTCTTCATTGTCTTATTTAGTGTATCTGCTAGGACACTGGAGATTTTAACTTCTGTTTTCAGTGGTGTTTCCCCAGCCTACAGTAGCAAACTTTTTCAAGCTATTTTGCCTTCTTTCTCACTCCCTTCTTAAAATATTCAACCTCCAGGACTTCATCATTCAATAATTCCTTAGTCTTTTACAATGAAGTTTTATATGACACCATTCTAGGTTTTTCACTCACCTGTTAACCATTTTGTTTTATTCATTATCCTCGTCTAACCTTCTAAAACAAGTGTTTTTTAAGGTTCAGTTCTTGGTCATCATTAGTTTCCTTACTTCTTCGTATCGGCAATATTAAGCATACTCAACTCTTACCTCAAAATGAGTAATTAGTAATATTATTGCCACGCATTTTTTATCTTACTGGAGATTCTGCTTTACACTGTCAACTACCTGTTGCAAATCTCTAAATGCAGCATGTTCCATACAAAATTATAATTTCTGCTTTATCCAAACCTCTTCATATTCTGACTCCATAAGTTCCTATATGCAATCACTTGTGGGATTTTCAAAAATTTACTTCTATTGCCTGTCTCCCACCACCCTTTTCATCTCTTGGCATTTTCTTAGTCAATATTGGTATGATTTCACAGTTTTCTAAATGATCTTTCTGCTTTCTATATTCTTTTTTTATTCCCCCGTGGTCCTATAGACAGATTTATTGTCATGCCAGTAAATAAGCTTGACAACATGGTCATTGAGGACAATGCTGACCTAAACATCAAAGACAGAGGAATATGTGTCACTGCTAAACTCACAGGATACAACTTGGTTCTCTATGTAGGCCATATTGTCCTTCAAAGGGCTCTCTAATGCCTGACATAACATCTTCTTGATGTCACACTATTTGTTTACTTTCTCCAGAATGAATGTTGGATTCGTGGCAGACATGATAGGATAAGAGACAGACGACTATTCCAATGAAATTCTCATTCGGCGCAGGAATGACCTTGTTCTATATTCTGTTTCTGCCAATTTACTTTTTCACTCTCATTAAATTAGATTCCTGTATCATTGTTTTGATGGACTTTTGCTACTCAATGAGCTTCCATGAGTATAGTTGAAAACTTCTTAGCTTGGCATCAAAGTTGTCCTTTCTTGCTACAGTGAGAGAGAATAACACTTCTGAGGAGATTAACTGACCCATCGTGAAATCAGGAAAGGAAAACATTTGAGTTGACTAGGACTATTTGCTCTCCTTGCTCATATGGAGTGGCTGTTATAATTCTACTGTAAAATAGTTCATAAAACCTTTGGTTATAGAATTTTATTTGGAATTGATGTTAACATGGTAGAGATTGGCAGTGTTTATCAGTTTAGATTTACAAGTTTTTCTTACTATTTGTCTTCAATTACCATAGTAACTATTTAAATTCTTTTCCAAATATAAAAACAAGACATTCTTTCCTCTAGTTAGAATGGTTGTCTTCATTTGAAATGAAAACCACAGTTGAGATGATCATTGTCTTTCCAGGAAAATTAACAATGATGAAAGTAATAAATGATACTCAAATTATAATCAGATAATTTTTCTACCAGTTAGAATGAATTATGGTGTTGGTAACTGCCATATTAGCATTTAAAAATCCACTAGTCCAAAAATTAGAAAATGTCTATAGACACATACAACCTTCATTGCCAGTTTATTTCAAAAGCAGGTGCTTATAAAGGTCAATTAGAAAAGATAACAGTCATTGTTACTTCAATAGGTTTTATCCCCTCTTACCTACCAACTTTCCTAACCTGACGAAAATGGAAATATAAATTGGAAAAGGATCGCTTGCTAAAAAAATTACACAAAGTATTTAATTCACTATGTTTTTTGGTAAATGGGTCAGAATATTTGTCTCAAGCTGTCACTTCTTGGAAATGTACCTGTCCTAGACAAGGTTGCTGATGTCATGGTTCACGTCCAGGGAAAGGTTTACGATTGAAGCCGATGTGTATCTGATTCAACCCTGTGGCAGAAAAACTGGACGAAGCAGTTTCTTTCCCCTTCCTGGTTACAGAGGCATGTGATTCGTGAAACAGCTTTGGCTTGGCAAATAGGGAAGTGTCAGTGCTAAATCAGCTTTACTCTAAGGGCATGGTGTGCCTGTGTTTCTCAACTTGGTGAAACCCAAATCCAGGACCATTTTACTTCAAGAGGAATACACATACAGAACAAACATTCTCAAGGTCAGGTATACGTGTTCTTTATTTTCCACTGCAAGAACAATTTTTCTTATTTGGAAAGAGGCATAGAATTCATTCATGCTTCCGAACAGTAAACCTCATAAAAATGTTCCAAGATCACTTTTTTTTTTAAGAGAAGATGTTATGCAACCAGTATTTATGAAATAATCAAATACCGAGGGGTGGCAGGCTAGGTTTACCTTCCTGAGCAGTCTTTTTGTAGAATGGCCAGATTTCTATGGCATAAGGTAGTTAACAATTGCAATAAGTAACTATGTAATTCAAGCTATATTGCATGATTTTTTCCTTCAATTACAGTATTTCAAGCAATAATAAGGTTGGGGACTGAGTCATTTGGATTATTTATTTTTCTATTTTATTTTGGTGGAATAATTAGGAGTTAAATGATATGCTTTTCTGATATATATATGCATATATATATAGATATATTTATGTATGTATCTCTATATATAACTGTCATTGTTATTATTATTTTGCAGCTCAACACAGTTTATTTTTATAGAAACAAGATTCAGCAACTTGATAAAAGAAATTAGAATTTTCCAGATACCTGTTTTGGGATGGAGAGGTGTGAACTTTCCTTTACCCTTTGTCTTCTGTTATTAGAGACAGATTTATGATTACAGGTGGATGGGATTTTTTTTTTTTCCATGCACAGGCTCAGTAAATACCTCTGGGTTCCTCTCCACTTGTCAGTAATGAATGCTGTCCTATTGTTTCCTTTCAGGTTGTGCCACTTCACATCTCTTACCTTTTCTCCCCTTAGTTTTATGTAAATTGTGTGTGGATAATGGAATGAAATGGTTTCCATGGAGCTGAACAAATATAGGTCAGAGTGTAAGAAACTCTTCCTCTCTTGAAGTACACAGGTGAATTTTCATATAATTTTAATTATTCAGTTTTATAAGTAGGACTGAAACCGTGAACAAAGTTGAGCTTCCTGTGAGGTAGACCTTCACTTTCCCTCATAAAATATGTATATATAGATATAATAAAAATGCAAACTACACAAAAACATTAGAACTTAGTATCGAGAAAAACCAGATGAAAAATCTTTTTCTTTTTTTTTTAATTAAATATATTTTTATTACCTATTAGTTGAGTGACTTTATGGTTTACCTTTTGGAGCATCAGCTTTATATCTCTAAAAGCACTTTTTTTTTTTTTAAAGTCTCCTATACGTAAGCTAATCTATCATTTCTTCATTCATTAATTTATTTATTCAATAAATATGATACTTTGGATACAATAGACCTGAAGTTGAATCCTAGTTCTGCCCCATACTTATTTTCATTTGGGAAAGAAGATGAACTTTCTGAATATGAACTTCTTTGTGGATGAATATGAGATGATCATACTATCTTACAAGGTTGCTATGATGCAGAAGGACACTCGTGCATAAACTGCCTGATTCAGGGCCTGCCACAGAGTGGCCATGAGAAGGCAACATGCAGACCTCCAGCTACAGGTAGCAGAATGACCAAGAGCATCTGCTTCTGTGATCTGAGATCCACCAAAGCATTGGCAATGAGGCCAAGTGTAGACCGCTCCCAGCCAGTGAGTGGGTGGGAGTGTCAGGGATAGTAATGCAGCTTTATTCCAGAAGACAGGGGCCTTTTTGGTGTGATTGCTTTGGCTTAAGGACACCTGAAACTTCCTTACACTTCAGGACGGTCTGGGACGCTTCCACTCAACCTTCCTTTCTTAAATGTCACTTTCGTTATGTCCTGAAGACACTCCCAGCCTTTCTTGGCTTCCTTTTCATGTTTCCTCATAGATATTTTTCCTAATAAAATCCTTACATCTCAGTGTCTGCTTCTTGGAAAACATACACTAACTAATACAGATGCTCATTAATGATAGTTGTTTTAAAGATTATTACATGCAAAGCACTTTCTTGGGCTCAGTCCATGATGCAAAGCTGAATTAAGCATCTTTCATTATTTCAAAGAAGCAGGAACATGTTACCGATGAGTGGTATCAGAAGGCTAAAATATATAATATTGAAAACTTTTACTCCTTAGATAAGTGTCATAAAGTTAATGATGGACAAAATAAAATGAAAGAGCACCTTTTAAAACAATGTCATTTAGAAATGTGACTCCAGTGCATTTCTAGTCTCTTAATATAAATGTGCTCTAGTGTAACACCTCAGGCAAATGTTTGTGAAGGGAATATGCAATGAGGGATTTCCAACACAAGCTTAATTTACTCTAAAATATGCTATGTATTTTGACAATCATAATTCTACCAGAACTGTGAGCAGGTTGGTAGTGGAAGGGGAAAAAGGCTTTGACTGAACAGATTTCTCTCATTTATTATGTCCTCTGTAGGACTCTTATATTTTTTATTTGCAAAGTAAGTTTGTTTGAGCTAAGGTAAGTAAGGTAAGTTTGAACTAGATAAGCAAAAACTACTCTCTGAACTTCTGAGTTCAGTAGTTCTACATCCTTTCAAGTAAATTGATTGGTGATGATTGGAATATTGAGATGTCTCATTTCATTAAAGTTTCCATTACTAAACTGACCATTCCCATCGCTAAACTTTGGAGAGGAATTTCTAAAAGGAAAATCATTTTTCCTTTTCCTTTTCCTACTGTCTCTCAACAAATAAATGTGTGTGTGTGTGTGTGTGTGTGTGTGTGTGTGTGTGTGTGTGTGTTTGTGTTGACATGGATGTGTGCCTGTCTGTTTTGGAAGTAGGGGAGAATTTTGTTTTTAGTTTGTTAGAAATGAATCACTGAATACTCCTCTTAAACTTTGGTTATGTTTTACTTTTTATTAATTATTTTAAAAAACCTTATAGAGCACTGTAGATATAACATTAATTTTCACTCTCCCAGACAACTTAAGAGAAAGGAATATGTGATTATTATAATTTTATAGATTAGCATCTTAAGAAACCTAGATTTGAGTGGCTTTTTCAGCTTCAGGAATAGATATGACACATACTGACTTCCAATTTCCATTTGACTCTACAGATATTACCTGTAATTTGAGGAAAATTGTATTAACAAGTCCAAATACCTTGAATTTTTGCCTTTCATCAAAATTCTGCTGGATACCAGAAAAGGATATTAATTGTTTGACTGTGTAATACACATACCAAAGATTAATGAGAATTATCATCTATGATGTGAAATAATCCAGTTATTTCAATCACAGAAATCATTCCTTTCTCTTTTTAACACCAAAGTTCATAAGTAAACTGTTCAGCAAATTTGTGTTTGAGGCAGAAATTTTTCAATTTGCATAACATCCCTGTCTTTCACTGTAACTCCGAAGTAATATTTTGCATAAGACCTGAGGTTGTTCTTGTTGCTTTGGCTACTGATAAAGGTCCTTAGGACTGTTGAGTCTGAAACATGAGGACATGTGAGCCTTCTTCTCCTCAGTGAATCCCTCCTGGCCAGACTCCAGCAAACCCTTGGCCCTAGACTGACTAACTGCTTCTTTCTACCCTCATTATCTTTGTAGACTCTGCATTTTTATGCTAAATATTACTGTTCTGTACCTTCCAATTTGTCCTCCTACTTAAGCCAGACATGTTGTTATATAAAGTATCTATGGGTTAACCCTATCTCCACAATACTGATGTTTAGGACCAAATCATTTAGAACAAATTATTTGAGTAAACCTGAGTTCTTAAATATATCAATAAAGTTTTCTTTTTCAATGAATGTATAAAATCAAAAATATATCTGGGTTGCTATTAGCTTAATTCTGGTATAAAATTATGCTCTTTATTCCTTAAGTTTGTGGTGTCATTCCCGAACTTTTGAATATTCTTTTCCTAAAACTTTTACATCCACCTTAAAATTTCCAGTATCCCTCTGCTTTTATGCTCAATAAAGCTTCAAACTTTTCTCCCATCAATAGATAGGCAGAAAAATGATAAGTATAGCCTTTCTCAATTTTAACTTTTCTACTATAAATATTTCTTAAATTTATATTAACTGCTCTTGCTTGAATTAGAGAGACAAGGTTTGATTTTGCACAAGTCATTTTAAGTTTAACATCTCAACAGTTTCTGGTGTCTCTCATAGAACCATAACTTCAGGAACTCTGTTTTCTGAAGGCAGATGACCTCTTAACTGAAGAAGCAAGGATGCCTGGCAGTTTATCCATAGTCACAGACTTGACACCTGACTCTGTATATTCACAGGTTAGCTCTTGAGATAGTCCAAGGGAAAAAAGCTCCCATGGCCAAATAATTTTAGGAGGTAAAGCATATTTATACTCTCCATGCTTTTTTCTTCCCCCCAGGTGGACCTGCCCTCAAATCTTATTGAGAAAAATTGCCCATAGCCTATTTTCTATAATTTTGGGGAAAAAGTTTCCATGGGCTCTTTTTATAATATATTCTGGCATCTTAGAGACCTAATATTGTCTCCAATTTACAATTGATTAAACACTATTATTTAGATTGTTAGCTTCCTGAAGGAAGAGAAAGCATTTTTATGTTACTGTATGACAATGACATGCATTAAATATGTGAGTAGTAGTCGTAGTTCTGTCAAATTTATTGGTTTAAATCAAGTAAAAAGTAGAACACTCTTGTTATATATGTAGCTACCTGGGTAATAAGAAAGGCTAGACATTTTTTTTTGTAAAGACCCTATGCATGGCAGTTCTTAATCTTGGATGTATAGTAGAATCACTTGGAATGCTTTAAAACAATTGTGATGCCTTGGTCCCATCTCAAACTAATTAAACCAGAATCTCTGAGGAGCTAAAGGATATTGGGCCCAGGCATCAGCATTAAAACTCCCCAGAAATTCTAATGTACAGTTAGAGCTGAGAACCAAGAGTTAGTGAAATATCAACTTATTTCTGATGATTTTTTCCATGTAAGTTGGTACCAAATAGTTGGATATCTCTGTTTGTGTGTTGTCTTCTGAGGAATTAGTTGGGCCTCTGAGACTAATTCATCGAGGCACATCTTAAGGTATGAGATGACCTCTGTGTGTGGTGCCACAAAGCTGACCGAACCAGTTGGTTAAGCCAACTTATAGGAAAACAGAAGCCTGTGATTATCCCAAGGGAACTGTTCTCTGAGCTTCAGGTTTCCAGAAATGAAGTGCAATCAGTTTGGACTCCCACAGGCTTTAGCCTTAGAACAGAGAGTCAAGAGAAAAGAATTCATGGATAAGCCCTTCCCTTTCGTTCACATGCCTGTAGGTATCTTGTTCTATAACCCCAGGGTGCAGGCCACCCATTTATTTCTTCAGTGTCCCTTTAGGCAGTTATGTCTGACCAACATCGATTAGCCAGTTGAACATATGGGTATGGTATGCTGACATCATAAATTACTAATACCAATATAATGAGTTTACATGTAAAAAAAACAAAACCAAAAAAACATCCTTTGCAATCAATTAACACCTGAGTAATATACATTTGGATGATCAAGTAGGTGGATAGTTTATATCAGAATGAGTCCTTGTGAAATCACTGCCTTTACCGTTCCAATGCTGTTGAACACTTTCTTAGGCTCCTGAGCTTGGTTCTGAATGTATGTGGCTTGCTTATCTTAGTCTAGTCACTGGGACCAGTCAGTGTCCTGCTTCTCCCCCTGTGGGCAAAACCCAGGTCACATGGCAGAAATGACTGACTGATATGCTGAGATTTTGATCTCCTTAGCCTTCAGGTAGCCTAGATGGCCTAGGAGGGGCAGACACCACTGGGCAGCCTTCTCTAGGTACTCCACTACATACTGCAAATACCATTTTCTATGTGTCCCAAGACATAAAAAAGTTTGGGAAGTACATGTTTTCATGTTCAAAACTGGATTATTTTTCTGATTTGTGAAAAAAAATATACACATATAAAATATTATACCTACTTAGCAAATTCCTTTTACTAGGAAACAAAACTATTTTATTTCATCACTTAAACTTTAACATGCATTTACTATAAGGGCCATAATAAGACCTAATTTCCATGAAGAATTTCCTTTCCAACATTTCTCAGGGAATTTTTATTTTTTGAATCCCGAATCCTCAGAAAAATCCTCAGAAAAATTCTTAAAAATCCTCAGAAAATGGGAAAAGGCATTATAATTCCCCAGTAAGAATAAAAACTTAATATTCAAGAAGGTACTGATTTGAAGGAATCCACTGATGTTAAGTCAAAAGCAAGAGCAAGAAACACTGACAAGGGAGTTGAAGTGGAACTGAGCAAGGAGGAGAGAAGTGATCATCATCTAATCAGTCAGTCTTACTTGTAGTTTTTGCCTGGTTATAAATTTGTTTGAGGTTCTGTCTGTTATGGACACAGTCATTCTTGCAAATAAAATATTGATAAGTTTATGCACATAGTATATTTTTAAGTCCTATGAGTAGTGTTCCATGAGATAATAAGTTTGGAGAGAAAAAAAATTCTTTAAATTGGAAATTTCAACATGTGAGTCTGGGTAGTGCTGTTAACTTTGGCAGGAGATTCCAATGTTAGCTTGTCTGAATATTACCAAATAATGTTCACCAGAGTTTTCCAATGTTTGAATATTCACCGGAGGCTACAGCTCTTTGTGAGTACCTTAACAGTAAAAATACAAATAAAATACAATATTCAGAAAGGAAGTACAAAAAAAACCAATCTAAAATCTAAATTAGCAAAAGAAATATCAATTTTAATAGCAAAATCAAAATCAGAGCAAGCAGACAAAATATTTCCATCATTAAAAAGATAATTAGTTCATATAAAGAAATATGAACATTATCACCCAACTTAATGTACTTCTGGATGCATTTTGAACAATGCAAATATTCTACATCTGGAATATTTGTTATGGAACAAAAGTCAAGACTAGTGGGTACATTAACTAATACTTTGTGTGTTTAAAATTTCATTTTAAGAGTAATAACTTTTAAATGTTAAATCTTTATGGTGTTGTTTTTTAATTTTTTAAGTGATTTTTAATTGGCATTTTTGTACTAATGATTCATTTTAACATTTTCAATTATTGAATATTTATATCATGTTGAAATAATTTTTGCTATGAATTTTGTAATATATATTGTTTCATAATAGTAAGAAATCATAAATTTATTATTACGTTTTTAAAACAGAAATCCTCTGAAAGTTTAATAGAAAGCCTCTCAGAAAAATGATTTTCTGTTTATTATTACAGTCATTCACTTTTTTAAAAAGCACACAAAGCATTGTGAAAAATACAGAATGCTACGATTTGGGGAATTCCAGACAATGTCTTGTGTCCTAATTCTAAAGGTTGATATCAGGAATCCACTATGCTAAGATATAAACCAAAAATATCAATCATGGGGGTCAGTACCAGGGACAGAGAAGATCAACATGAAGCCTGCGACGCAGGAGAAAAGTTGGAGGGTTAAGCCAAGTTCAATTATAGGGTGTCAGGACAGAAGACACCAGGAGCATAATGGCGTGAATACCAGAATTGGAATCCTGAAGACTCATCAAAGTCAGGAAACATCAGAGGCAAATGAGGGGGCAGAAGAAGGGGAGTTAAAAAGGAAACTAATTCCAGGGATCAAGATCTTCTGGAATCAAGATTAATTTAAAATGGCTGAGCATGGATCTCTGTGGTCCCCCAGACAAAACATTTTAAAGGAACAGCCTATTGTCAAGCATTGCCTTCTGCAGAGTTTAAAGATTTAAGAATATACATTTGATAAATTCACCTTTTGGTAATAGATCAATGGGAAATGGTGATAGGAAAGAAACCTTTTCAGCAATCAAGAACTTTTCTTATATGTCTATGGCTTATGTGTGCATAACCCCTCCCCTTTCCTGATTTGTAAGCACAAAACTACAGAGAACTGGAAGATACAAAAGAGAGGGGTTAGGGTTGAGGGGAGAAGGGGCAGAGCTGAGTGGAGAGGTAAAATACATAGATGCGGAGTCATTTAATAATCTGAGGGTGGGGTTTTTATTCCCCTCTCTTCTTACATGAGAAAGAAGGGAAGTATTCTTTATCCAAGTTAAGTGAGGAACTTAAATATATTTACTCGTAGAAATTGGAGGTGCCTGCAAAACATCCTGGTCCTCATTTAGACTTCTGCTAATCTCATCTTTGTGACTACTTGGGCAGGAGAAGAGAGTTGGAGAGAAGCATCAGGCAGACAAGAGAAGCTGAACAGCCCACAAACTGACTGTTTGATGTGGCACAAATGTGCTTTGTTCCTCTGGGTCTCTGCAGTCAGGACAATGTGGCTAGACCTTATATGACTCGCTGAAGACCCACCTAAGAGGACTGGATGAGTGATCCCACTGCAAGAAGTTGGAGGAAGCCTACTTAGCAGGTTAGAAGAGATTGAATGAGGGCAAGTCTCCCACATCAGACATCAGTTGAAGTGAGGTGAACTGCACTCCTCCTTCCTCAGGCAACCACCTGTGTTCCAGGGAGCACTAGCATTTGTGCAAAGGCCATTCCAAAGGCTTCATGTAGCAAAATCAACAGTTGATTCCAATTGCACATCTAGGTTCCTTTCTCTTAAAAAACTATATTTCTCCTTGGTAATAATAATCTTTGGGTATTTTATTGACATTCCAATTGCACTATTCTTTTCTAGTTCTTTAAACATACCACACTCCTTTTTGTTTCTGGGCTCTTGCATATGATACTGTTGTATTTGCTCAGAATGCTTTTCTTCCTTCTCAGTAGTTTGTTAAAGTTCATTAATTCTTTCCATTTAAATGTTGTGTCTTTAGAGAGGTCTTCCTTGAATCCTCAGTAATTTCATCATTCCGTAATATGCTTTCTTATCGCCCTGAAATTCTCCTTTCCAACAAATATGTCAGGGATCATATCTGTCTTATTTAAAACTGTCTCAACAAATGAAGTAAAGTAATTTTGACCCAAAAGGAAGAATGAGAAAACCAGATTCATATTACGTATGAAAAGAAATCAGTTGTATGCTATAGACCATTTGCATTTTGAAAGCATTATCTGCAGTCTAATAAAAAGTCACTTAAATTTGTCTCTAGCCATTTGTCTGTGGTCATGATTCATATATTAGCATTGACAATATTGATTTTGATTTTTTTATTAATTTTTTTGGCAAGACTTAGGAGTGTGAAAGTCCTCTGGTTTTTCCTAGGAGGGCCATTCAAAGAGATGGAGTGAGTTGTGGTTTACACGAGACGGAATGAAGAATCTTAAAGTGTCACTTACCTTAAAGATCTTTACCCCAGTGGTCCATACTCTGCCAGAATTCTCACAATTAGATTAGATATTCCTTTTAAAGGCAAGGTCATTAAGGAGGGATGCATTTTTAGACAGGTGTTAGGGCTAATACAAATTATGAAGCAGGTTTCCTTTGGTCGTCTTGTATTCACATGGAATCTTCTCCTGAAGGTCTGGATTTCCTCATCCAGTCAGATAGGTCTGGCCTGGTGAACAGGTGAACAGAAAAAGGGATCCAAAGGGCACTAGGAAGTCCCCAGCTTCCTAACTGGGAGAGGAAGAACATGACATAGTTAACTTTCACGGTTCCTATTAGTGTTGGCAATCTATGACTTCATATAAAATGGAGCCTTTTTTGTAATGAAATAGCACTGAATTGGGAGTGAAAAGATTAAGTCTTTTGTCATTAACAATCTTGGATGTCAGTTAACTTCTTTGAGTTTCAGTTTCTTCCTCTGAAAATTAACAGTTATAATTTATGATGTCTCAGGCCTTTTCCAACCTTAATATTGAATAGATATTGATAAACATTCCTAATAACAGAATATGAAGGAATAAACTTTGAGAATTCTCTTTCATAATAATGCAATAATTCTACCTCTGCATTATAAGGATGGGTAATGGGTAAGAAATATATTAAAAAGGGAGAAAGAAGTTTATCTAGAACCCACCAAAGTATATTAAAGAAGAAATCTCCTGAACATGAATTTTTATTGCAATTGTCCATTGTTCCTCAATAAGAAATTGAAGGAAGTGTCAAACAATTTAGAAATATGATCCAAACAGCAAAGTCTCTGGCAGGTTAAAGGAAAGGGGGGAGGACAAGATTACTGTTATGAAACACATTTAAGAGAGAAATTTTAGATGACCTTGGCTTTGGCAAAATATCTTCTCAGGCATTAAAGGTCATACGAATTTCTCCAATATCTCTATGAATGGATTGATGTGTTACCGTATTTCTATTACTTCCCGAGTGAACCTCACAAACTCCAGGTTCTTTACTTCCATATTATGAGTTAAAAGGGATAAGAAGGATTAAGAAAAAGTAAGATTCCCATTTACTCTTTGTAAAAATTTCAAGCCAAGTTTACTTTCGCCATGTACAAAGTGGCATTAGCGAGGGGCTTACTCTTTGTATGAGAAGTCACCGCACACTGCAGAAATCTGTGACTGGGCTCTCAAGATGGCCCGTTTTAAGGCCAGAGGTCCCATTTCTCCTGAAATTCAAAGGTCTGCTATAGGAGAGAAGCATGCAGGGAAGATTCCTCTATAAAAGGTCGTAGTTGGCCCCTCATCTGAGACAGATACCATCACAGGGCAACAGGGGGGCTCAAGATCAGTGGGTTGAATTTTCTGCCTCTCTTTAGGGGCCTTCAAACTTACAAAAATTAATCCTTTTGATTGACTCTGTCTCCTAATCTTGAAGATAAGCTCAGAACACTTACCAGTTCTCAACACCGTTTACCAGGCCAAGTCTTAGCACCAAATTAATAATTTTGTCATCACTGACCTTTCCAATCTTCCCTTTTTACCTGCCCACTTGGTAGCTCAAGTCCTCCTCCCTCCTTCTCTGTGAAAATTTATGTGTTGGGATTTAAAGATATCAATTCATTCAATCTTTTCATTTTCAAAAGAGAAAACTAAGATCCAAAGGGGTTAGATGACTCCCTTAAAAGATGTGCTTTTAAATCCTTTTGGTGATTTCCATATAAGGCATCGAGTTAATCACAGATGTTGGAGGGAATAATTACTAATTGGTTTCATATGTAGTTCACAAACATTAATTTAGTACCACCTATCATTTCCAGATATTCAAGTTGTCAATGAAGGTGTGTTTCAAGATAATTTAAATATTATTCAACATATAAATCATCTATCCTTCATTAAAAAAAAAAATTCTTAGCAAAAAGATTTTGGGATATAAGAACTATTTTCTATGATTTTGAAAATAATTTTAAACTATGAAAATAAAATTGGCTTCCATTTAAAAAACGTAGATCTAAAAATGAGTTCATAGAAAATCAGTTTGTGAGCCAATGTTAATTAGACCTTAGCAATTCAAATATTGTAGGGTGTGAAGGCAAGTATCAGGTAGACTCCTGTGAAAATCGTGCATACTTGCTTCTCAGGGTAAGTATGTTGGTAGATTTTCTCAGGACCAGCATGGAAGGATGAGTAGACTGCAAGGCAGAGGCATCTGATCTAGGCTTCCTTAAAATGCTCTAAATCTTGCTTAAGACAGCTGCTAACTACCATGGCCTCAAAATTTTTTGTAATACTGCTTGATGAAAAAAGGTTTGAGGGGGCTTCTACTTGCCAGATAAACTTTAGCTTTTCTGTAAAGCCATGGATATGTGAAATCTTATGAATAGGTAACCTCAGTGGAAATTTTTTATAATCAACATTTTGGCAGCATTACTTAGGGTTTCTTTTCTCCTCGTTCCCAATGTAAAGGTTTCACTACCTGCTGAATTTTTCTTCTCAAGTTTATTTTGTCAACTTTGTCAAAGAAAGTTATGATGCAATTTTAGTGTGGAAAAAAGTTATTAGCCTTTTAGGTAAATGATGAATCTATAAATATATTTTCCATAAAATATTATAATGATAAAATAAAAATAGTATAACTTTTGTGAACTTACTACCTCTCCTCTTAGATGTCAAATATTATTTTCTTATAATAAATATTAAAACATCTTCTATAAGTAATGGAAAACATATTTTTAAAATAATGAAAAATAATAATTTAACACTGAAGGAAATCTTAAACATCAGCATGTATATGATTCTTCATAATTTAATGACTAGTTTATACTTATAATACTCCTTTTTCTAAAAACCAGTAAATAAGCCTTTAGTTAACATTATAGTCTTTAATGGAGAACCAGTACATTCAGACCTCTTGCCTTTGTCAGATTTGCTCTTCGCACAAACAGAGCAGTTTAGAAGATATAACTTCACGGTGAAACATTTTTCTGCTTGCTATGTCCACCTCTTCCATTTACATTCTTTGAGTAGTCTGGTACTCATTTTCAGGAGTCATTTTTAAGGAAGTAATATACATATATATCAAATATATATTTATGGAATGGCTAATATTTGAAAAGGTAAGTGCATACAATGAGAAAAATATATAGCTTTTCAAATAAGGCCATAGACTTTCTGCTTTAAGTTCACCTATGAGGAAGGATCCTCCCATTTTCCATTCTTGCTACTGGTGGGAGGTTCTTATGTTACTGGTATTTATATTACTCTTCTCAGGGTCATCATCTTTTTATCCAGTGTCTTGCAATGTTGTGGAATCCATGCTAGGTCTGATGTTGTGGATTAGCTGCTGCACATAGGGTCTTGCTGTACTCTATTGGAAGCGTAAGAAGACAATGTCCTTGTGTGCATCCATTATTGAGAACAACAGATTAGTCTTCTCAGCTTAAGTGACTCTAAATACCACTCCATGAAAAGAAGGTCTACATTTGGGACTGCCAAGCACCGAATTCTATCATTTAAGATGAAAAAGACTGAACACTTTTCTATTTCTAATTAATATTGATAATGCTGACTCTCCATTAAAAGGCTGATGATAAGGCATTTAGAAATCTTGGTTCATATGGGAAGCCAAGGTACCAGTGTGGATGAAATCAATAATGTACATTTTTTCCTTTTTATGTAGAAATAGCGGTATTTTTAGATCATATCTTATGCCTCAGGCCACAGCCAGAACTCTAAATATGAAGATAGCTGAGATAGGCTCACGGCCAGGGCTCTGAATTGTTCTATTCCTGTATTGTTGTCTGTGCCACACTCATCACGTCCCTCTTGTGTGCTGGTGTGTGTGTGCGTGTGTGTGTGTGTGTGTGTGTGTGTGTGTTTCTATTCCTTTTTTTGAAACTAGCTTTTGTAGCATTATAAAGAAAGAAAAGTAAGAATTCTAAATAATTAGAATTTGTCTCCATATAGTATGCACAGTCTGGAAGTTCAAAAGAACCCACCATATGCAGAGTCCCTAGCTAAGGCATAGTTGAGATTCAAAGGGGAATAGGTATCCTTGTCCTTGTGGGATATTATAATCTGGGATGGGGAAATAGACAAGGAAATCTACGAGTATTTCTTGTGCAAGGTAGACCATGCTGAATGATCCATTAGTGGTGAGGTATAGCATTGAGAACATGGGCTCTGGCTTCAGACTTATGCAAATTCAGTTTTTACTGTTTAATATGCATGAGATCTTGGGAAAGTTATTTAATCTCTAGAGCTTTAGTTTCCTCATCTGAGAAATTGCGGTTAAAATGAGACCTACCTCATGGAGTCATTGAGAGGATTAAATAAGATAATTTTTGTTACAGTTCTTTTTTAAATCACAATGCTTGCCAAACAACAAATCTTATAGTTCAATAAATGTTAGTTATCATTATAAACAAAGTCCACGGCAATACAGGGGAGATATAATAAACGTGCCATTGAAAGAGTTAAAAAAATGTCTATCTCCATAGCAAATTATAATTTAAGGCTACCTAGAGGTGGCTTTAACTTACACATACTGGTAAGTTATGCAGATTTTACACGTCTGCTCAGTCTGTTATTCAGTGACAAAATATGTACTTACAACGGCAATTAAAGCAACTTAAAGTACCACTGTAATACATCACAGAATACCTCTGTAAGGAAACACAGTTGCTATAGATAATTTTAGGTGGTTATGATTTTATGAATATTTTAAGAAGTAAAAAAAACATTCGACAAGGTGTACTGCTATTATTTTTAAATGCAGATCTCGGAAGTCTAAAACTGTATCATGGAAGAGCTCTAAAAAGCTCTTTTAATAAAGGAAGATGTCTCTCACTGTATGAAACATCGAATTTTGAGAATGCTGATTATTGAATGAATGGAATTTTGTAGCATCTTTTTTTTTTTTTAATACATGCTAAGCATTGGTTTAAATGTTGTTTAAATAAAAACTTGCAGATATTGGCCTTTTGTGTATAAAGATTCTGGCCAGGCTGAAAGCATAAAAGGACAGATAATTTTGAGATGGATATCTATTTTCTTAAAGTTTGCCCAGGGAGAAGTCTAAAAGGAAAGTCTGGCAGTTGCAAAGACTCTACCACAACAAAAATTACTAGTGATAGAAGACACTGTAAGAAGTAAGTTTGTTTTCAGTTGTGTTTGAAGCAGAGGAACTCACCTTCCTCAGAAATTAATGGAAGCTTTCAATCTTGCTGGCACTGCTACTTTATCATTCATATGACTAAACAGACAATCAATTTAGCAGCAATGTATGGGAATGAAGGGAAGGAACAAATAAGCTATGAATGATGAGAACAGAAAAATCAAAGCCCCCTCCCTTATTCTTTTTTAATGGCTAATACCAACAGGGACAAGACCAGTAAAAAGAGGTTAATGAATTGCAAAGATCCTTTAGAAAGTGATTGACTGGTATTGAAGCACAGTCAAATCAGTCATAAATATTTACTTTTATTAGCAACAATGGGTTGCCTGTTATTTTCAATTGATTTTTAAAGCTGGAAAAAAATCTACCACTGTGACTATTATCAGGTGTTCCCAATTTTGTCAATATTTCCTTGCTCTAAACAATTCCAGAACACACATAGTCTCCTAAACCCTTATTTCAAATGTATTTTTTTTCAGCACAATTTCTAAATGATTACAAATGACAAGTTAAAGTGAGGTTTCCTATATCATTAAGAATAATTATGATCTTTTCATTTTGACATTTGTTCAAATGGATAGAATTGCAGCAATTGTGGGATTAATGTTCTTTGAGAATCTATATTCCACTAACATTGACTTACTAACCTGCAGTTGTGTTATTTGTTTTGTCAAGTGAGAATGAGCCATAATAGAAATCTCTCTCTCTCTCTCTCTCTCTCTCTCTCTCTCTCTCTCTCTCTCGATCTCTTTAAAATTTTCAGTCAGTGAAGCAGCAACTAGAACTACAAGAGTTAACAGGGCAACATCGTTCCAGTTTTCGAACAGTGTACAATATTTCTGTTTACGTCACTGAATAAAACACTGCTTTATTTTATAAAATCCTATCCAATATAAAAACGTTTTCCTGAAACTTGCTGTCTAGAACATCATAAAGATGGAAATCTCTTTTAACACTGTGTTTGTAACATTAAGACCCAATAATTCAATTCAAAGGAACATAACAAAAGGAATTTCCTACAGATAACAACAAAGAGTTAATATTTCCCAGGGCAGACAAGTTTCCAATTCAATTAGTTTTAATGAACCTTCTGCTCACTGGTTACTGAACTAGAAAGAACAGCAATAAATGCCCAGAGGAAAGAGAGAGAGGATATTAAAGGAGGGTTAGTGTATAGTATATAAATTTCCAAGTTGACTAAAAGAGTAGCCTTGATGTAGTTTTGGGAGTTAAAGGCACAAAATCAGATCTGTCTTCTGAGTTTAGTATACAGGGACAGCAAATCTTAGCCAGCTGTTCCGTGTGATGAAACAGACACACTAGTCCATTTCCTCGGTCTGATAATAAAATAGATAATACAATAAAACAGTTCCTTAAAAGAGCTGAGCATATTTCATAAGGTAAACATAAAATGAATTCTTTTGCTAATAATCAGCAAGTTGGATTTGTTAGTTTGTATGTGTATACATGTATTTATGTATATACATAAAAATATCAATATATTTTACAATATATTTTTTCAGAAAATTTAGAAAATCTTTGTCAGTTTGCATACATCAGGAATTATAAACTCACTCACACAGGGAATAACACAGACATAAAATTATGAAAGTACAAAGCTGCCATACCCAAGCAATTTCCTACTTGAAATCCAGAGAATGAGTTTTACCCTAAGAACTTAATGGATTTAGTATTTTTATTTGATTCCAGTGGTCATCCTAAACCTGTACTATAGCACAGCAAACTTTTATTTTCAGGATCAAGCTGCAAGTCATGCTGTGGTTGAACATGAATACCCTCACAGATATGATTGTATAAATATACAAATCCATTCCAGTTAAATATTTGAAATAAATAAAAGAGTCCAGCAAGAGCCTCCACATTTACTATTGTTTCAAATAAGCATTGTCGAGTATTTTTCCAATTTTTGAACTCCTAAAAATTTTTAATTCTTAGTCACATTCATTATGTTGAAGTATCCTTTTAGTCTTAGCTACAGCACAGTGCCCACCAATGTTTTGGAAGCCTTTTTCCGAATGCTGAATGTGAAAATTTCTAAATGCCTGGTATTAGAAGAACCAATAGATTCCACACTGCATAAAGATCCACCTAACCCCAGAGGTATCCATGTTTTTTCTTTGCAAGTGTTAAAAGAATGCAAATGTGTTCTAAAGGTAACCTGCAGCTTGCATCACTCAGTCAGTTTCATAAGGATTGTACTTGAGAATAAGGCTGGAAATTTGATCACCAGCTACAGTATTTCAATAATGCACATTTTTTCTTGCAGAAATATTCCTTTGATTGAGTTTAAAATCAGGCTTGTGTTTGTGGATGGCTGCTTTGTCTGCGAACATTTGGATTTTGAAAATGCAGCATTTGGGTTGGTTTTGAAAGAAAAATAGTTTCAACTTCATAATTACCCATTTAACCACCACCACAACAAAATTAGGATGAAATAGAACCAAACCAAGTGCAGTTTACATTTAATAGCACAATGTCTGTCTTAAATAGTCTTTAAAGAAGACCACCAAATAATTGAGAGTGACACTGGAAGGGCTGAACTTCTTTCTGAAATGCCATGGAATCTATATGCTCCATTGTCCAGTTGAAGCAAAGGCTGTTTTGATACCTTAAAAGTTGTCGTTGAAATTTGATATTATTTAACGGTCCTTTATTTATTTAGCACTGTATTTTTTAACATGAAGAGATAATATCCATTCATTGCACAGTTCCTAAGAGATAATTGCTTTAAGTAGGTAGAGATGAAAATGAATGGAAAACTAAATAAAATATAGAACATTAATTTCTGCCATAAATCCTTTGTCTTACAATTTTCTCTGTTCTGGCAACATAGAAAATTATTATAAATAATCCTATAATACACAAGTGATCTCACTCTAGTTAAAAAGTAAAATATAATAGGGCTAGCCTCTTTGAAAATATAAGTATTCATGTTACTCAAAAGAGGTTATTTCCAGGGCTGGAGCTTAAAAATTCATTTCCAATTTGGACAAATGTTTTAATTTGTCTCTAATTCAAGGTTTTTGTGCATAAGTGGTTCTCAGAGGAAAGGGTTGAAAAATATAAAGTTTATATTTGCACTCTTGATAGTGGTACAGAAAATGAAACTTTAAGGAAAGGGCAAGTTCTTTGTCAAGTGGTAACTAGAATATGAAATGTGATTATGAACACATGGATGGAAAACAACCGTACTTACAAGCAGGGGTGTCACAAGGTAGCAGAATTAAGAGCATGTTGCTGGACGGTAGAACAAAAGCAGAGAAACTCCTCCCACAGAACAATAGAGACACAGGAATAGGCAAAGTTAGGCACCAAAGGAAGCAGTATCTTTGTCTAAGGCATTTAATTGCAAAACCAGAATACAGGTGTGCAAAACACTAAAGATCT
The DNA here is from genome assembly GCA_028627145.1 of Eidolon dupreanum. NCBI lineage: Eukaryota > Metazoa > Chordata > Mammalia > Chiroptera > Pteropodidae > Eidolon > Eidolon dupreanum. Next base: position 112,028,160 of record CM053503.1, on the reverse strand, counting down.
TGGGTGCCCAGTTTTCTTAAATAGCAAAAGAAACTCTAGAACTTTGCCTCTAAGGTATTACAAGAACTTTGTTAAGTTGCACATGAGAAAATAGAGCCCACAGCCATATAGTAAGCAAAAAAATTCTGTTTGAGTATTGACATGACAGTTTTTGAAAGTTCAAGCAGAAAACCAATTATAATGAGCACTGGAAAGCCCGGAGCCCTGCTGTTCAATAAATAAAAAGTACAACAAACTATTTTCCAAAAAGGTTCTAGAGAGTTTCTTCTTGTCCCACTACTTACAATCTGATTACATAAATAGTCTCTATTTGCTGTTGAATTGCCAGGCAGCTGTATTAAAGTACAAATCAAATCAAGTCAGGATTAGAAAGTAAAAGAGCATGGTTTAAAGTAATCTATCCCCCAGGAACTGTGCTCAGATTCATCAAACAGAGCTTAAAGTACAGTATATCTTATACCCTCGTGTTTCCATGCTGCATTGCTGCAAAACCAGTTATTATTTTTGAAATCCAGAGAATGTTGCTTGTTGCTGAAGAGGCTCACTTGCTTATTTAAAGGTACTATTTGTATGTGCCACTTATTTATTACTTCTTTTGGTTAAAATTCATGGGAAGGCCATGAGTACTAAAAAATAGTAGGCTTTTTATTGAACAGATCCTATCTGCCTCAGCTGTGAATCGTCATGAATATTTCTTATAGCTAGAAGAATGACTAATTTATTTCAGATTTCGGGTGATACACAGTTGTGATATTAAAGAAAACCTGAGTCCTTAGATGCTATTGGCTAATAAAGTGTTATGTGCACCTGCCCTTGCAAATCCTGCTCTATCCAATTATTACCAAAGAAGAAGGTGATTTAGTCATTTCAATCTGTAATTGCTTTGGATGGAAAGCTCTATATATAATTGTCAGTCTCATCATCCTAGTCATCAATTTTTTTTGTATTTATAAAATTGTTTTTGCCTTAGAGTAGAATGAACAAAATTCAGTAATTATGTGTAGGTGTATCAATTATCATTTTCTCCTTTTATTATAGAAAAAATTATTTAAATTTGCAAATATAAGCTTATATTTTATCACATTCTTTGTATTTATATAATAGCTAAGTATCTATTCAGAGATGCTATAGTGGCTTCAGTTATCATATTCTACATTTATCTCCGAGGGCATAAATGCAGCCTGTGAAGATAGCTAGATATTGATTTATAGTGATAAATATATATTTTATGTGTAACATGGAGGAGAAAACAGGCAAAAGTGTTATTTCTGTGAGCTGAATAGCTTCAGGAAAATGGGTAATGTGTGTTTTAACCAGGCACCCAATGATCATTTTTCTTCCTACATCCCTAAGCTAAGGAAGAAAAAGTCGACGGTTGCCATTAGTTAACATTTCTCATGTAAGTAGCTCTACTCTCAAACTGTGCCACATTAAGACAAGCATTCAGTGTCATCAATGTGCACCAGGATGTTTGAAATGCTGGCACTTCTCCATTGCAGTCTGAGGATGTTCAGCCCAATTTAAAGTTTAGTTCTCTGCACTTTGCTAACCTGATCATTACCACTGACTTGGATCACCTGTAGTGCTATGTAGCCAGGTGACTTAGACGGCAATGGGAAGAGACCTGCATTCATGAAGGACACACAGAGATTTCTCTGAATGGGGACAGAGGTTCTAGTCTGAATTGCTGAGAAAAAAAAGTGAGGAGGCTTAATAACCTTCCCTTCATCACCGTCTTCCAGACTTACTGTGAAAAGGTCAAAATTGGAATTCGCTATTTATATCCCCTCTGAACCACATGTTATGAGTGTCGGCCTTGCCAATTTACTAGGGAGGCAACTGCAGACCAAGGTCCCTCACGCGAGGTGTTTGTGGGGCTAGTGGGTACTCAAGGAGACATTTACTTTCAGAGTCAGGCAAAATGTTACTTCTAAGATTCTGGCAGCCAAATTGGGTGGCTCTGTGTTTGAAACAAACAATTTTTGAAAATCTTTTAATGAAATATTGATTTTATCAAGCACATCGAACTAAAGGCAAATGTACCATGGTGTCATGATTAAAAAATAACAATATATTACAGGTAAACTAAGATAAATGAGTTAAGTGCTCGGTTTGCAGTGCAAATTGAAACCATATATCACAACCTTTCATTATATTGCATTACTGCTAGAATATAGAATATGGAAGCTGATTGAATGGTGATATCAGATTAGTAAGGAGCTTTACGCTGCTTCAGTTGATGGAGCTAAAAAAAAGAAGTATTTCCATAACAAAAGTTTCTTAAAAATATTTTTTAAGCGAATGCAACTGATAATTAGGAGGACTATGGCTCCCTGAAATTGCCCTTCCCAGATCTCACATGAAGAAGTGAAGGGATCTGTATTAATTTTAAACCTCCCTTTGATTGGGTGAACCTGTCTCCGTTTTGTATGACATTGTTGCCACAGGTCATTGCCTGGTGCGGTGTACCATGAAACAAACAAATAGAAAAAGGCACCTTCTGGCACTTTAAGTCTCACTGCCATCTGACTACTGCCCTAGTGGTTCAGAATGATGAAAAGCAGAGGCTGGGAGAAATCTTCCTATGGTTAGATTGGGAAAAATGAGCATGATGATCACATGTGCTGGGAAGGGCAAGAGAGACAGCCGAAGTCATCTCAGAACTCAAGAGAAAAAGAGAAGACAAGAGGTCACAATTATATTCTAGTATCACACTCCCTTTCACAGAGATCTGATATATTCAGTTTGTTCTTGTATGGTGCTTAGGGAAGTTCTAATTAAGGGAAGAAAGAATTTTGACACATGTGAAGCAGAGATCAATATTTAGCACTATAATCAGCAATTCCTGATGGTTTGACAATGTCACTATACACATTGTAACTATCCATTATTTTCTCAGAGAAGAGAGCCAGGCAGAGGCTAACAGGCTTACGGCAAGCTATCATGAATCACATAAAGCAGTGTCTCATTCGCTTCTATTTGTCTTGCTTTTCATCTTCATTCATCCTTATAAAGAAGGCTGTACTGCCACCAGCCCTGAAACGCCACCCTACCTTTGAACTGCAATAACAAAAAGCAAAAATGTCTACTATATAAAGTACAATAGCTACTTTCTAGAGAAATTTAAAAAAAAAAAAAAAGAAGTGGTGGCTGTTGACTCTCTGAAAACATACATGGTCAACTCCCTTCACATTTAACCTGAAGGGACTCTATTAGCCACTAGAAATACATTAATTTATAACACTTTGGGGAGAGGTTATGTTTATACTAAGTTACAGGCTTAGAATATATTGATCTCGTTTTTCACCAGACTAAACAGTGTCTGATCTATAACAAAGAAAATCCCACTATCACAGAGCTGAACCAAATTCTGTCTCAAATTTTGATTTTGGCTGTAGAGATGAAATTATAATAAAATATCAGAATGGTGAGTCGCCTCAACTTTAGGGATACCAAGTAGGTCACAGAGTTCCATGTTCAGGTTTTCATTCTGCAAGAGATTTGTCAAGCTGTAAATTTTGCTTTATGTTTATGGATATGAAAAGTTTGTTTATAAGGCATCTCCCCCACTCAGATTTTGGCTAAGAAGTATGTTACTTATGAAGTCTGTCTGGATATAATTTTGTTTCTATTTTTTAAGTTACAAATATGGTTTTGATCATAACAATCAATGATCACTTTAGCACATTTAATGCCAATGCAAAACAAAATATAAATTCTAAGGCTATTTGTCCACTTGATTTTAAGTTAATTGTGTTCTATTGCTTGCTCCTTTTAACTAATTACAAAGTGCTGTTCTTTGTATTCTTTTAAATCTTAAAAATTGCACCAGGTCTAGTTAATTTTTAAAAATTGTCAGAAAAGTAATTTTAAGATTAATTTATTTTTGCACATTATATTTTGAGTGGAGAACGTGCACCTGGATAACTTAAAGAAATAAACACCCTGTAAAACGTGATGGAATAATTTGACTCCAATTTACATACAGAACATTATTTCCAACATTTTTCATAACATTCACGGGCATGCAGCATGCAGTGTATGACTGTAGGTGGAAGTGGAAGACCTGGTGTCTTGCATTTCAAACTGTCAGCTGATTCTCACTGCTCTATTCCTGTTTAAGTGAGATGCTGACACAAGCTCACACACTGACTATCACAAGTAGCACTAATTAAGGGCTGTCCAACTGTGCTTTCTGTTGAGCAGTTTGCTCCAGTGGGTGACAGGAAACAGCCTGAGCTCTGTCTGCAGAATGACATAACAAAGAAGGTTTTAAAAAAAAGAACACAGATCTGGTGGGCTGGATAAAAAGACCTCAGAGAGATCTAACTTGCCTATTTGTTGCTATGAATATGCAATTTTAGATTAAGAAAACTTGCTATGTCACTGTTTATTATCAGTTTATTAGGACATCTCTTACTAGAATTAGTAATAATTATAGGAAGAGAATGTAAATTAATAGGGAACTTGGAGATTGAGCATTCCTCTTATTCAAAAGGTTATCAATAAATCTCTTAAAAATTCGTGGTCAAATGTTGTCATTATGGTATAATGGCATTATTTGTAACTTCAAAAATTTAGCTTAAAAAGCAAAGACATGAAGGGACTAACTCCCTTGGGTATGGCTGTGAAAGTTAATTTGTTAGCAGCAAGGTTGATTAAGAAAGTGTTTTTTTTTTTTTTTTTTTGACAAAGAAAACCGAAACAAAAATTTCCACAAATCAGGAGGTAAATAAAGTAATAGTAACTTTAAGTTCTTTCCCTGCATTTGTTTTCCTTAAAACTCCATTGAATTTGAATCTGAGATTTAGTGTTTCTCTATTCCCTCTAAAAATAACTCTATGTAGAGTCTTGAGAAAAATATATATAAATGAGTGAACTCTTCCTCAGGGTATAATATCATTACTTGGGTCAACATGGATATATGGTTGAAACTAAAAGGGAGGAAAAACACCAAATTGTGTTCTCAAGGTGTTACTGTGTATTCTAATGAGGATATCATCATCATCCTCATCATTGACTAGAAGACATGGCACTTAGAGACAGAACTGAATGCAGAGTCGACTTCTTGACAGCACTAAGCGATAACGCCTCCTGGCTGCTGCCGTGTGCTTGAGAAATTGGCTGGCCCACTACTGTCCTTTTACAACGGTTTCATTTAATTGTAATCCAAAGATCAAAGGTCTGTAACTCTTTAACCAAATTCCAATGTCTGCAAAATTCAATAGCTGTCATTCTTATAGAAAAAGGCAGTGTAATATGTGTGTCCTGATCTAATTTTATAGAAAAAGACACAATTTACATACTGTTTATTTAGTTAAGTCCCTAAAATCAATACCTTTGTCTGTACCTCTTTTGTTTAAAATACATCATGACATGGCAAACGGCTCTATAAATGAATTTTTCTAAACCACACGTATTGTTAATGTTTCTCTATTGCACACTCAAAAAAGAATAGTTGAAATCATAGCATTTTATAGATCAACCTAAATGTATTTTAATATTGGATTACTAAAGAATGTTAAGTTTTAGATTTCTAAAATTATAAATTTTGTTTGAAAAGGTCAGTCATTTTCCTGAGCCACATTTACCAACAGAACATATTTCAACCATTGAAATAAAAGGATAAGTGATTATGTTTACTATTAAGAGAAAATGATTCTTAAGAATGTATCTGTGTAACGAATACAAAAACCCAAACAACAATGAGGTCTTGAAAAAGTTTCAGAATGGAATAGCAATATTTTCAGGGAAGAAAAACCCACTTAGGGTTGATTAGAAATAAATCCATTCAAATAATTATTTTACAGATTAATCCACAGTTCAGAACACCTAAGGAATAAAAGAATGGTTTTGCTTTTAGTGTTATAGTTACAGAGCTCCCTTTACTGATATTCTGGTCATGGTGATATTTCTTTGAAACGTGAAGCAGATGACTATCTTTAGAACATTTTTTTTCCGACTCTAAGAATAGCTATTTACCTGTTAATTTTGCATTTTTAATGACATATGGCTTTTATATTTTGATTAGCTATTTAGAATAATTTCCCTCCTTCATTGTCTCTAGTATGTAACCATAATTAGTTAGCAAGATTAAGCAGGATGGATCTAAGTGACATACACTGTGGTGGTGACCATGTGACAGTGAATATTTCAATGTGAGTGTGAAGACCCACACAGTCACTCCTTTTGATAATTTTGTGCTTTAAAAGCCTAAAAGTTAATGTTGTTCCTATTTCAGTTCACCAAAATTAAAGAGTCAATGTATTTATTTATGTTCTCTTTTCACATGAGATGTTGAGCATTTATTTTCTTAACTTTATTTTCCTAGAAAGAATTTTTCCAGGCTGGCTTGAAACTAAATCTTTTAAGATATGAAACCTAAACCATGTATCTTCCACATAAGAATAATTACTAAACCTAAATATCCAGTTTTTCTCACGAGAAGAACTAAAGATTCTTGATGAAGCCAAGGACATGAAGGTCCTGAATCCGAGGTCTTTATGTTTTTATTTATACTTTGAAAATTTAATTGTATTATTTTGTACTTGATAAAACTGCTCTGCTACTTTTTAGTTCATTTTCACGGACTGTACCCTTTCATCCTATGCTAGTCCCTTCATTTTGGTGTATTGGTTCCTAGTATTAAGTTCATACTCTGGCTCTATGTATTCTGTGGATTAGTCTGAACATCAGAAAACTTTCCATCCTCCAATAAGAAAAATCTTTTAGGAATTCCCTTGCTTTAAGAAAGAAAGTTTGCCTAGGAACTTAAGAACATAAGTCATTTTTCTTAATTACAGGTTATTTCTATACATTAGTCATTCCCACTGCTCATCCATGAATATTTACTAATGCATTCATCTTCCTACACATCCACCCATCTAACATTTATTGAATATCTTCTATATTCCAGGCACCATGCTAAGAGTTACAAAACTAAAAATCTATATTGAAGTCACTACTCTCAAGGAATTCTTGCTCTAGCAAAGGAGTCACATTAAAAAATCAAACCAAACCAAGCCAAGCCAAGCCAAACCAAACCAAACATAATCAAACCAAACCAAACCCCAAAACAAAACAAAAAACAAGACAAAACAAACAAAATGCCAAACTAAAGCTATGTTTTTATGTATTTAAAAAAATTCTTTATATCTTTTGGTAGACTGGTGTCAAAGTTGTCTGAAAACCTGGAACATATACCTCCTTTCTTAAAACTGAAAGATTCAATGATACTAACATGGAGAAAATGGTGTGATTGTCTATCTAGGCATTTTATCTGATTTGGGAAAATGAATATCTCATGGTATCTTGAGTAGAAATAGTTGCTTCTAAGGAATCCAACAGGTTGCCATTTCCCCCAGCCTCACATTAGAGAAAAATTATCCTAATAGTGAATAATTATTGTGTTCATAATTTGCTTTCATCATTTGCCATTTGTGGTTTCCTTGTCAGTCTTCTTATAAACAGTATAGCCCAGTTCTCAATCTTTGCCCTCTCTAACTGCTTCATCAAAGAACTATGGCCTCCCCCGGCAGCCCACATGCCGTTTCCAAGGGCAGAAAAGGGCAGCCTCCCAAAGCCCATTTTTCTGTGACTGTCTTAGGTGATGCATAGTGCTCTCCACCTCACCACCTTTCAACCCAACAGCTTTCTATCCCTGTCCTGCATGGTCTGGAATCTGGGACCTACTTCATTTCTTTGTTATTTATGATTTTGTTGAAGAAGAATAAATATTTACTAACTTTAAGAAAAATTTCCCAGGACAAATACATTGTCCAAATAATTGTCCAAATACAGGAGCAATTGACAAAACCATATGTCACTCAATGGTATACTAAGAGTCATGCAATTGTCTCTGGCTTTCGATTCTATTACATTTGACATACATATGATTTATTTAAAACATTTTGCTAGGAAATCTGTCAGGGCATGAGATTGAAAAAGGGTTAGTCCCTGCCCTCTTGTTTCTCATGGTCTAGTGAGTGAAAAAGTAAAGTAGTTCTGAAAGTAGGTAGTTATGAAAATACTGGTTATGTCAATTTTATGGTCTCAACAAAATCCCAGAGCACTCTATGTATTTCTTGATTGTTTGATTATATTCAGTTCTCCTTTTCAGACCTCGGAACATGAACAGCATATGTCTTCTTCACTGTCATATGGTAATGGAGCCCACTGCCTCCTATACTCAATATAATGTTTCATTCACCAGAGCACACAGTCCCCCAGCCCCCCTTTTTTAAATCTGATGTCTTCTCTCTCCTTCTCTTCTTCCTTTCAAGGATCCATGTTCCTTTTATTAGACGTGTTTGCTCAGATCCTTGGAGTTTTTCAAAGCTTAATTGGTGAATTAGCTCTTATAGCTTGCTCTGGGACCAATCCATCAGATGATTTAAAAGCAGTTCTTTTCATTCCCAATAGGCAATAAGATTAAAAGAATTAATACACTTAAAATATTTTTTTCTTTGGAAATGGATTCACATTTTAATTTTGCATAATATAGACTATTTTGTCCATTACATTAATAGAATGCTATCATTATTTGGAGCTTGACTTAATATTTGAACTGGGAAGTAGAAAATTTGGTTTACTGATATAACCAGGAAGAATTTTTTCTATCACCATTAATAATTTATAGAAGATAAGAAGATTGTTAAATGAGAAGATGTTTCTTTAAAATTGGAAACAGGGCAAGTAGGGGCCTGAGTGCCCCCACATATTTGATCCATTTGGCAAATTGTTTCAAATCTGTAGGCTGAGATTTTACTAATTATAAGTTCATATTCAAGCTGGAAAAATCTTTTAATCTATATCTAAGATTCTATCACATAATTATAACTATCTAATTATAAACTACACTATCTTAAAAGAAAGAGAATAAAAAGAAGGAAGGAGGAAAGGAAGGAAGGAAGGAAGCAAGCAAGTAAGGATGGAGGGAAGAGCAGGTTAGCTATTGAGCTGAGAGTCTCACAGGGATTATTTCTCTGTAAGCTAGATACTACTATATTCACTTTACAGGTGAAAGAAGACTGGATAATTTAAGTACCTTGCCACAGTTTGCACTGGCAATCTGAACTGACTTCTAAACCCAGGTTTATCTGACTTTGGTCTACATACTCTTTCTTTTATACTGGGATTCACAAGTAAATGCTTTGAGAGGCTTGGCAAATGAAATAGGTGTGTGAAGTAGTCAGTCTAAACAATAAGACTGTGATAATTCAGAATTCTGAATAAAAACATTCAATTCAGAAAATTTTAAAATTCTGTGCTGCCCCAAAAATAAAATTTAAATAACAACAATAACAACAGCAATAGCAACAAGAGTAAAAGGCAGTTATGGGACCTGTTTTTCCCATTTGGGGTATCCCTGCTTTATGCTAAACTCTTCCTTTAAATGATTGCCTTGCTTTCTAGATTGTTATTTCAGAAACTCATAACTGGAGGAAATACTCATTGCCTTTTAATAATATCTTCTTTCACTTGCTATATAATTTTCTATGTGAAAATGTGGTTGGAAAGAAGAGGGAGATATCTTTAGTCACATGAGAATTCATGACTGTAGGTAGGAGGAAGGACAAATGGCAGATGTGGTGAGTTGGGAAAAGGATTATTTCTTTTTCCATTTACATAATGCCTTAGTAATGCTTGTTATGCTTTTGATCTTGGCTTAGATGTCACTTCCTTGAAGAAGCATTCCTTGATCCTATGCTTGTATACTTCTGTAACACTTTGTACTTACTCTTTCACAGAATGTTATACTCTATTCAATTGCCTTTCTTCTCTTACAACCAACTGTGTTGGTAGGAATCTCATCTAGTTTGCTCATCACTGAATCTCTGATATTGTATATGGCATCTCTGAGAGAGTTTGTGCTCAATAAATATTTGTTAAATGAATGAAGAAATAAGTAAATATTAAGTATTATACTTTTATCCTTATGCTTTGGAAAATATTCAACTCTTGCCACAACTCCTAATTATAGAAATGGAAACCTTGTGACGCTTTTGGAAATAAAATATTTTATGTTTATTCTAAATAACCTGTAGAACATCCCAAGTTTGGATGTTATTAGTTAGGGTTTGGTTAGGAAAATAGCGCTCTTGGTGTTTCAAATAGGAAAGATTTCTTTCTTTCTTTTCCTTCCTTCCTTCCTTCCTTCCTTCCTTCCTTCCTTCCTTCCTTCCTTCCTTCCTTCCTTCCTTCCTTTCCTTCTTTCTTTCTCTCTTTCTCTTTCTTTCTTTCTTTCTTTCTTTCTTTCTTTCTTTCTTTCTTTCTTTCTTTCTTTCTTTCTTTCTTTCTCTCTCTCTCTCTCTCTCTCTCTCTCTCTCTCTCTCTCTCTCTCTTTCTTTCTTTCTTTCTCTTTCTTTCTGAAGAGATTCAGGGGCTTAAAATCAGTTGGAGAAGGTGAAGATGTAGTAGTCATGGAAGGCTATTGCTAGGTTTCAGGAAATCACAAATTTGTAGGAATTGTAGGTACCCATTGCCAATGTACTCAGTTCCCTTCAGCATGAAATGGTGAGGTCTAGGAGAAATCCTAGAAGCCACTGCCAAATCCTCTGCACCTGCACTTTATTGCTGGGAAGGTAATAATGGCTTGGATTGTTTTCCATCTTCCAAATTTCATGTAAGTGTTCCTCATAAAGAGGCAGTGTTTTCATCTCCTGTGGCTGTTGTTAACAAATTCTCAAACAATGTGGTGGTTGAAAACAACATACATTATTCTCTCATATTTGTGGAGGTCAGAAGTCTAAAATGGGTTTCAGTGGGCCAAAAATCTATGTGTTGGCCATAATTCTTGCAGATTCTAGGGGCAAATTTTCTTGATTTTACCAGTTTCTGGACAATATCCCTATTCTTTGGTTCGAGACCCTGAATTACATAACCTTAACATCAGCAAACTTTCTGTTGTCATATTAGGTAACACTTTCAGGTTCTAAGCATAAGGAGCTGGTTATTTGAGGGTGGGAGTGGAGTGAGTGGTCAGGGTTGGGGATTTTATTCAGCAGTACAGGGGAGAATATACAAGGAAGTAAAAATAAGTGGTGGTTCTAAAACAATTCATATCCAGTACAGAGTTCAGTAACATGTTGAAAGTGTCTAAGAAGTTAATGGATTTTGAACTTTGGGCATTAATAGAAGATAAGTCTCCTGAACAAAAGAGTTCATATTTCTGTTTTAGTCTGTACTGGTTGGATCATATAGAGATCAGTTGGTTTAATTTTGAATATAACTCTTTAAAAAAGTTTTTCTCCCCACCGGTGAACAATTCTAAGGTAAGATGGAACTAACCAGTAGTTTTAGTTCAAATGAAAGAAAATCTTTCTAAATATAAGAGTAGTTCCATAATGGAATATGCCGCCTTGTGAAATAATGACAAAGACATTGATGAACATTAAATTAGAGTGCATTTGATTACGGTCTATGAAATCAATGTTCTACAATGCCAGCTTCACTTAATGGTTTTGTAATTCATAATTAAAAAATATTTTTGGATTCATTTAGGTTTACAGATTTATTGCTCTTGAACTTTTAATGATTTCCTTAGATTTATTATTTACTGAGGTAAATATAATTTCTTTTTAGTTTGCTATAAATTTAATGGTCTCCAATTTCAATGGCTATCCCATGCCCTATTACTTCTGAATTGTGCAAAGGTCACTATTATCAACTAATCTTTCAAATTAAAGTTACTTATAACATCTCATTTTTTATGCTGTGCATGCTATTTTTCAACAAAGCTTATGGTTTCTACCTATTAAATTTATATTTACTTTATTTACATCTTTTACTAGTTAATAGATTTTACTAGTGCATTCATTCAGTCATCACTTAGTCAAACAAAAGTGTATATTTTTTTAAATCCAATTTCGCAATAGACCGAATGTTTGTATTCCCTTAAAATTCATGTCAAAACCTTATCCCTAATGTTATGGTATTTGGAGGTGGGGTCCTGAGGAGGTTATTTAGTTGTAAGGGTGGAGCCCTCAGGAATAAAAATAGTGCCTTTATGAAAAAGATCCCAAGGAGCTCCCTTGCCCCCTCTGCCATGTGAGGACACAAGAAGTTGGCCATCTATGAACCAAGAAATCGGCGTCTCCATATACCTAATCTGCTGGTACCTTTTATTTGGAATTCCCAGCCTTGGGAACTGCAAGAAAGAAATTTCTGCTGTATATAAGCCACACAGTCTATAGTATCCTGTTATAGCAGCCTGAAAAGACTAAGGCAAATTTCTTTCCTTGATTTCAGTCTGTCCTTAAGTTGAAACTATCCTGGTTTCACTACATCATTCTTGAAGTGAAAGGATAATGTTCTAGAATAGCATTTAATATAATTTACTTTAAATGTTTCAGTGCCTCTTGAGGCATTCTGACCCATTGAGTAAGGTGGAGCATAGTGAGTCTGTTTTAGCTTGTGGCTGCAGAGGAAAGCTTCATTATTAGGATGTCTTTGTGTTAAAATATTTACAAGGGTCATACAAAGGAAAGGCTAAATTCCTTATTGGGATGTAAATCTGTGAAAGGTTGTGGGTTGTATTGTGTATTAGCATTCTAGAACTTTTCAGATAAAAGACATTTCCCCAAATCTTTTCCTCTTTTTAATGCTTCCTATTTAGTTCTATATTCTAAGTATAGATCTGGTCACTGTGATTGCTCTAGTTATGTGTATGGCACCTAAAAAGAGCTGGATAGATAATGAATTACTTTTTGAAAATCCTGGGAGAGTTTCTTACTTTTTTTTCCCTATCAAAATTAAACATCTTGTGACACCAAAGTCACAGGCAATAAAAGAAAAATTAGACAAATTGGACTTCTGAAATTTTTTAAAAAGTGCATTAAAAGATACTATCAACAGAGTAAAAAAGACGAACCAGAGAATGAATGGGAGAACATATTTGCAAATCACATATCTGATAAAGGATTAATATCCAGAATACATAGAAAACTCCTAAAACTCAACAGCAACAACAAAAACAATCTGATTTAAAAAATAGGCTAAGAATATCAGTAGACATTTCTTCAAAGAAGATATACAAATGGCCAAGAAGCACATGAAAAGATGCTCAGCATCATTAATCATTAGGGAAGTACAAATCAAAACTACAGTGAGATACTATCTCGCCTCATTAGGATCTCTGCTATAAAAAAACAAACAAACTAGAAAATAACATGTTTTTGAATGTGGAGGAAATGGAAACTTGTGCACTGTTGATGGGAATGTAAAATTGTAAAATGGTACAGCTACTGTGGAAAAACAGTATGGTGGTTCTCCCAAAAAATAAAAATAAAATTACCATATGATCTAGCAATTCCACTCCTGGGTATATACCTAAAAGAATTAAAAGCAGGGTCTTTAAAAAAATATTTGTGTACTAATGTTTATAACAGCATTATTTACAATAAGCATCCATCGATGAATAAATGGATATGCAAACTGTTGTATATACATACAATGAAATATTATTCAGTCTTAAAAAGGAAGGAAATTATGCTACATAAAACAAGCCAAATACTGTATGAATACACTTGTAGTAGTTAAAATATAGAGACAAAAACTAGAATTGTGATTGCCAGGACCTGGGAAAAGGAGGGAGTAGGGAGTTACTATTTAATGAGCACAGAGTTTCAGTTTTATAAGATAAAAAGAGTTCCGGGGATAAATAGTGGTGATGATAGCACAACATTAAGAATGTATTTAATACTGTTGAACCGTACAGTTAAAAATGGTTAAGATAATAAATCTTATGTTGCATATATTTTATCACAATAAAAAAAGGAAAGGGGTTGCGAGAGGTAGAAGAGGGTAAAGGGGGTCAAATATATGGTGACAGGAGGAGACTTGACTTTGGGTGGAGAACACACAATGCAACATATTATAAGATTTTACACTTGAAAACTTATATCTTATTAATCAATGTCACCGCAATAAAGTAAATAAAATTTTAAAAAATTGGAAAAAAATATGAGGTTAAATGAGAAAAGAAGATAAAATCCTAAAATAAAGGCAAAAACTAAAAAAAAAAAACCCAATAAATATTTTGCTATCACAAGAGAAAGCCTGAAGCTTTCAAAAGTCAATGAGTTGTGCTTAGTGATTGAAGCCAGGTAACCAGAAGGCAGAGAAAAGAGAAAATTCTGGTTTCAGTGATATCATTTGAACTTCTGAACTTCTGCTATGTCTGATCCCCAGTATACTCCTTGGACCTTTTCAGTTATGTGAACCAATAAGTGATTTTGCACAAGTCAGTTTAAATTAGGTTTTATAAATAAAAAGACTCTGAATGGATATACTCTGGTAGATATCTACATCACTGTGTGTAGCTTCATCTAGACTTACTCTTCAAATTTCCACTTACTGCCTTTCTGGGCTATCTTCCTCAGGATCTAGCAAATTATTTTTTTATTCCCTTCCTTACCAGAACATTTGTTCATTTGGCATTCCAGTCTTCCTGTGTCATTCTATCTAACCATGCTCCCACAGCAACTTTACATTTCTGACATGATTCTCCCAGATAGAAATAAGCAAAGGATGAGTATCATTTTATTCATCTCTGGTGCATCTTCCCTCTGAAAGTTTTGCCTATAAGTGCTAGGAAGATTTCACAGAACAGTTGAAGAGAAAAATTGCAAAATGGTGTATAACCAATTATAATAGTTATTCCTGAGGACGTTTAAGTTCCTGATAGTTTCAATAAAAGATGCGTGATGGTTTGTTAGGGCTGAGTACCTTGGGATGGTGGTGATTACCCAATGGCCCTTTCTTGTTGATGTAAATTCTGGTCCATTTCCAACAAAGGCACTGTGCTTTTTATTCATGGTGTCATTGAAAAGGTGGGCACTTTTACTATATGGCATGTGTGAGAAGCTGGTGCTCAGTTTCAGGAATCTCTAATGAATATGCTGTTTTGTGCTCTCAACTCTAAAATGTGTAGTTGCTTGGAGTGTTGGCTTGGAAAAAGCTTCTTTATTTCTATACCTACTTATCTTGAGAATCTTCGCCAAATGCCATGCTGTTTGAAACTATTACTTATGTGTCTGACTCATGCTCTGCTCTCTTCTCTCTTATAGTTGGCAGATTTAAGTTAGCCATTGAACAATTTGCTGAAAGCCTTTTACGTTTTGTAGTTATTGGATCTTTCAAAATGCTCATTTTTACATATACCTAGGCAATTTGTACTTATCCTTGTGCTATGAAGAACTTTTACAAGGAACACTGTCTGATCCATTTCCCCATCACCCACTTCCAAGTATGGGTTATGTGTTCCTTCAATATATTTCTACAGCACACTGTAGTTTTCCATTTTTAAGAACTCATCTTACTGTAATGTAGCTACCTATTGACTTACCTCTGCCACCCACTGACTGCAAGACTCATGAGGACAAGAATATCATCTTGCCTTCTTCTTGTTCCAGTGCCAAGTATAATGTTTGACCCATTGTATTTGTTGAATAAATGAATGATTATTTGAGTATCCTAAAATCATTTAATTCTGTTCCAAGGGATTGAGTAGAATTGGTATTTTTGAGACTGCCTACTAGCCAAAATTTTTTATAGAATTCACTTGTAGAGAAGACATATTTTAGGGTAGGGGAAAACTATTAAATATTGATTTAATATTTTTGTTAAATTGATTTAATAAATAGGGTCCCTTAGAGACTAATTTAGTATTACAATCAAGTACTCTTGATTATCTTGTTGCTTAATCCAATTTCTTATATTCTAATATTTATGAAATTATCATAATTATCATTAGTCAGCTCACCACATAAGACAGACAAAACTTATAATGGTCAAGAGTTCAGTTACTGACAAGGCCTAGAAGTTCACATAAATGTGTTTTTAAAAAACCAAGCCCATATAAAACACTGGAAGATTTTACATCAAAATCCAGATTTTATCTTGTTATAGAAAGCAACATTGAACCCTTATTCCTTCAAAACAAAAAAATAGGTGAAGATGAATAGATTTCCCTTTTAGGTGGTGTACATGTCCCTGTTTAGCCTTCATCCTCCTAATCCGCATGAAACATATCTCCCATATGAAAATGTTATAGATGTCACTTATATAGATGTCTCACACCAAACCTATAAACTCATAACACATTTGAAATATAGACAGACAGTGGTTTTGTTTATTGTTAACAACAATTCAGAGCAAGGTTCTGAAGAAAATGAAAATTTCCAAAGAAAATACATTTTTATTTCTACTAATTGTACAGAAACTAACCCAAGACAGGTATCTAGAAAAATTGTCAATAGAAAAATACAAGACTTTAATAGCATTTTTGTACATTGTTGGTATTGTTGCTGATTTGTCTTCTACTCTTGCCCTCTTCTAATCTCTTTCTTGTTTGATTGTTTTATATCAAAAATTTGAAAATGTCATTCTCCTGATTAAAACAATTAGCCTCAAGGACCTACATTCAATGGCTCCTACATCCCTCCACATTTTCTTCTGGAATTGTTTTCTTCATTTCTCACCAAGCTTAACTACTGACCTTTTAATTCCATAAATAAGTCAACCTCCTGGTCAGGCCTTCAAATATGTTCTTGTCTCCCAGTTTGCTAATAAGCTTTTCATCTTTCTGGTCTCATTTTCAAAGATTTTTCTACCTAGAGACTTTTTCTGATCACACAATCTGAAGTGGGTCTCCTCCCACATGGTTTTTAATTTTCATAGCATCCATCAGAATTTGTAATGAGATGTGTGTTGATGTATTTACTTTCTACTCTCTAATACTTTGAGCTACATGAAGGTAAGACTCACATGTGTTTTATGCTCTGCTATATGTACAATTATGTCTAGCATATGATATGTTCAATAATATGATGAATAAATGAATGTACATTATATGGACATGTAAATTTGGAATTTAAAAACAATAAACTTTGCATAATTTTGAGTTTCAGTTGCTAATAATTATCACCATAAGAATAAGTAACTCTTAAAATATTGAGTATAGAGTATGAAAAACACTAGTTTTGAAATGTGTAAAATAAGCAAATGCATTTGAAAAACTCCCATTTGAGGCAGTAGGATGTTCTGAGTCACAGCATACTATTTTCTAGATTAATACACTTCTGTGTTTCTCCCTTTTTCAAATGTGAAATGTAATTACACTTGGGAAAATATTGTGAGTCTATAATCTATTACCAAATAGGTAGACACCCCTTTTACATTTTTTGGGATTTTCTCTTATAGAACTGAAACTTTTTTCCCCCAAAAATGCAAATTTGATTAAGGATAGCTATGCATTACTATTTTGTACTCATTTTTCTATGCTGATGGAATTAGGGAACAACTTTGCTGGGCTAGAGTTTTACCGGCAGGTTTGATGATCAGATTGTTCCTACTATTGCTATTGTTTTCTTCTATTGCTATTCTGTGAAATTACATCACTGGCATGTAGAATCAGTTTTTCAAGGATAGCTTCCATGGACAAAGAGTATAATATGTATATTTCACAGAAGACAACCCTATGTTGGTAAACAGTTATGCTTAGGCTTAATGTTTTAGTGTCAATTATAAAATATTTACCTTGATTAAAATTTTCCATTGATATTCACTGAATGCATTTAAGTGTTTTTGTTTCTCAATGTGTTTTCTGAGAGTGTTAATTTGGAATAAGAAGATTTAATTTTTAAATAAAAGAAAAATTAAATGAAAGGCAAGCTCTTTCACTTTGTTGCTGGCAGGTGCAATTTCATGTACCACATACTGCTGACCCTACATTTTTTCACACATACATACATAAATATACACAGTCATACTTATAATATTCTTTTCTTAGTTTTGTAACATGAAATATTTTCCACAGAAATTAAAGTAATTTAAGACATTCTTTTGGGAAAAAGTTGTCAAAAAACTGTTTAGTGTTTCTTACTGTTGCTATCCATTACAACAGCAATCAAAATTAAGAAAAGTTTTGCAAAAATCAACCTAGTTGGTGACTTCAGTTTTGGACAGCTAAATTATAGGATTTGAGTACAAGCTTGGTCAATAAAATATATAGAAGCTCCATGCAAGTGGCGGCTTTGTTTTGTTCACTGCTCTGTTCTCATTGCTTACGCGAGCTTGGCACCTTGAAAGCACCCGTCACATATTGATCAAGTGAACGCATTTTCTTCTATTGCTAAATCTGCCCCTATTTGTTGGTGATACTGTGTGATGGTGACAGCAGCATAGCTGAGAAAATGGTTTTCTTTAGGAGACTGACCAGACTTTCCATAGATAATAAAATCAGTTTGAATGGGACTGAATAGACAACCCTAGGAATCTGGGATTATATGGAGGGAGAATGCAAATCTTAGCTAATGTTTGTGTAGTAATTACTCTTCTAAGGATTTTACTTATGTTAACTCATATTATCTTCATAATATCTGAAACTAAGGGTATAAAATATTACTCACTTTACAGAAGAAAAACCAAAACACTGAGAAATATGCCCAAGGTCTCCTATCTAGTAAGGGGCTGAAGTTGGCTCTAGAATCTGCATTCTTAACTCACTGTGCTATTGTTCCTCTCCTATGTGAGGAATGAGGGTTTGGAAATACATTAACAAATATTTAAAGAGAAGTGGACATATTTTGAGCCCTGGGATAAAGAAGAATATCTTAGTTATAGGCATTTTTTGAGGGAAAAACAGATAACTTTGTAATGACATTGTTTCATCATTTCTATGTGTGTTGATCCCAACATGTTGAATAGACACACGCTATGTACACTCACACATATAAAATCATATACATATATAAGATTTTTAAATTAAATATTTGTATATATGATCTTTTTGTTTTTATTTATTTTTGTGTGTATGTATAATATTAGTTTTTTAAAATGCTTTTAAAAAAGATTTTCAAAGAGGAAAGGGAATAAAAGCTATAATCACCCTGCCTAGATAGTCAATTGTTTAAAAAATTAGAAAAGTAATAATTGAATAAATATATTTAGAAAATTAAAATGTTTCAGAAAAGAAAATAAAAATCAAAAGCTTCCCTTCTCATCACTATAAATCCAAAACTTACACTTCTTAAAAAGACTTGTGTACTCAATTTAACCAAACATTATCACTTTTTTTTGTAAACTGGAGAAATTTTCTCAAGTAAAATTTAAAATTTATCAAGAAAGAATCACTATAACAAATTCAAATTTACATGAGTGTATTGTATGTTTTTCAATCTTACTCTTAAGAAAACAATTGAAGAATGCTCATGGTATGAATATGTCACATTTAGATATCTAGTCTTTTATTGATTGATATTTTAAGTGGTTTGATTTTACAAAATCATCTACAATGTTATAACTCTTGTGGGTGTACTTGTATATGTATATTTTTGTGTATGTTGCAAATTCTTAAAGTAGATTTCCTATCTAGTAGTATACACATTTTTAATTTTAAGAGATATTGCCAAATTACTCCTAAAAGGTGGCACTGATTTATATGCTCTCCAATAGGAAATGAGAATCTCCATTTCCCCACATTCTAGTTATCAATAAATTTAAAATAAAATGCCTTTCTTAGGAAAAAATTAGCACTCTATTTTAATTATTTAATTATAAACGAGATTGAATACCTCATATGTTTATTATTATTAAAATTCTTTTGCTCATTTTCATTGGGTTGTAAGTTCTTATCTCACTGATTTATTTGAGCTGTCTATTATTCTTTTCTTAATGTTTTCCTTTTACAAAACATTCTTGGTTATAATTTTGGCCTTACGCTAAGGAACTTTGTAAGCAGGTCTGTAAAAATGGGAAAAAAGATATCTTTAATTCCTCATGGAAAACTTTGCTCCAGAGTAAAGAAGACTTTATAAGGGGAATGATTGGATGGTATATACTCTTAGGAAAATATAATAAGTAAGAGGGAGATAAACTAAATTGAATAAAGGAGGTCTTATTGCATGATAACTCTTTTTGGTAGTCTTCTCTTTTTAGATTTGACTACCACTTTACATTATATTTGGCATGCAGATTTATATGGTAATACATACTTTGTCATGTTCTCTCTAGAACTGTTGTTCTTTAAGCTCAGGTCTTACTACGTAAATTCTCCATGTTCTTTGCTTTTCTTTTTAACTTTTAAATTTTGGGAAGCCAGAATCAATGCAAGAATTACTTAAAAGATTTTATGAGTAAGACATGAACAAAAATATTCCACACTGTGCTCTGATTATAATTAAGATAAATGTTCTTCCTTTTATTTGTAATTTTAGCTCTGAAGAAGCAACTGAATCAGCTGAAGCATTTCCTTTTACTTCATTTTTATGAACTATAAAGTTTCTTTATTATTTTTCATAAGAACAGTAACAAAAATATAGTCATTGAACCTTAAATTACATAGTTGTATCTTTAATCAATCATTTAAAAAACTAACATGTTTCAACATTTTAATTATAAAACACTTTAAATAATATCATGGAAATCTGAATTTAATTTTTTATATATGGTAGGTATAAATTACTTACCAATGAAGAAGATTTTGGGTAAATGTGGCTCATAAAATTCTTTAGTAAAAATATTTATATACTGTATATACATTTCAGTTTATATATATTTAATAAACTTTTTATATGAATGAAAAAATTCCAGATAATCATTATTTAATATGAATCCTGGGAATTTTTATTGCTGCAACATGTGAACTTTTTGAATTTCATTGTTACCTGAGGGTTAATCCTCTTTTTGTTATTCTAAATGGTACATTTTGAAATACTTTAGTTTTCATATATTATGAAGCCTATCATGATATTAATTTCATCTGTTTTAATTTCATGCTAGAAAATACTTTTTTCATTCAGTGTCCATATTGTCATTGATAGTCTCTTAATTTCAAGACATCAAAATTGTTTTTAAAATTGTATCGTTTGGTCTGTTGTCAATTACTCCAAATGTATAATTTATACAGAGGCAACTAATTGGTTTGAAATAATCAAAATTATTCTAGCATTAAAATTCTATAATCTATTTAATTTCTATACATTTCTAAATTTTACCAAAATTTGAGATTTTTCATAACATCAAATAATTTCTGTATGTATTTTTCCTCTCATGTATTTTAGTTTGAATTTGAGATTTTTACTATCAGGTTATAAAATTTTAAATAATAATAACGATTTGAAAAATCAAGCCAAATTTTTTTCTAAAAATGTATGTTGTTCAGTCAACATCTATATTTAGGAAGTTAATATGAAGAGAAAGAGAATTTTTTCATATCCTTTCTAGAAAAAAATTTTTTTCTAGTATTATAAGATTTAAGAAATATATCCCAAATGTAATCATCAGAATCTTTATTTCTACCCATATTAAAACACTAACAGTGTGCGTATATTTTAAATATCCAAACTATGAGGCAGATTTTTTTGTGTACTTACAAATTAAAAAATGTTATTTATGCATGAACTAAAAGCTAAAAATTTTTTTGTACTACACTGTCCAGATTATTTACTGAGTCCCTACCATTGTTAAGTAACTTTTGATTTCAAAAAGGGTACTAAGAAGCTTAAATTTATAGTATTCTTAAAATAAGAAAACAAATTCTTTTGTATCATCTATATTGTCAAGTTAATCACCCTCTTTCATTGCAAAATATTATATTTTAAATCACCACTGATTGTGTTATTCATTCAGTTGTTTCACAAAGATTTGCTTATATATCTAACGGTTACTAAATACATATTATGTACAAGACATTAGTAATATTGACAGGATAAAAAATATTTCTCAACTTGTGGAAAAGAAAAAAATATAAATGCTTAAAATAATAGTGTAATTGACAGTGACAAAAGTATCCATGGGAGCCAAGGACATTTACAATCCAGACTTATCAAGAATAGTAAATATTATATGCAGACAATTAAGGGGAGAGGCATGAGAGTAGATTTAATGATGTTTTGTGTCTGGGAGAAATCTCTATGGATTCTGGAATATAAAAGGCAATAGACAAGTGTGAGGAGGGAAAAAGACACAAAGAAATAGCAAAATTATCAAGTGCAAATTAAAACACTACTGTGGAGATAGGAAAAAACATGCTCTTCGTAATTTTGAGAGCATTACCTCATATGTTCTTACCATTGCTAAAAGTTTCTGCTCATAAAATTAGAGTAATATTTTTCCCCTAAGAGACTATATCTTTAGTTTTTTATTCAACTTGCTTAAGAAAGACAGTAAGGAATGTAGGTGGTCATTTTAGCTTTGGGATTTCAAGGCTCAGAAATTTTCACCTTAAAGAAATAAAATGCCAAAATGTACAATGAGAGTTAACTAAGTCAGAGTGGGAGTGTTAGATCCAGTAACTTTGTACATTAAAAATCAAAGTTCTCAAGTTTTGAGTATACAAAGTCCTGCTGTTCAGCTCTTTGTAATGTTAATTTGTGCTCAAATAAAATAAATTTCATCATGCCTAAAGCTTACAACTAACTCCTTTGACACTTGAAAAACTAAAGTATTTGTAAAGATACATTTCACCTGCTGACTTTTCTTCAGTACTACCCTACTATTCAGTCTAGGTGTTTTTCTTTTTTTTTAATTGTGCTCCTCAGTCAAAAGTTGACACAACTGTCGAAATACAGTCACTCTTACACTAGCCAGTCACACTCCAATAATGTGTCTGTCATCATGTTAAAACAGTCATTTGCTGACATATTTTATGGCCATGAACATGTTTCAGAAACCAGCAAAAAGGATTGGCCTTTAAAAAATAAGCTAGAGTAGCATTTCCTTCTAGTGAAACGACATATAATTTGAAATAATAGTGTGTCCATAGTGACTATAGGAAATTGCCAGAAAGTGGACATTTCCAAGTCCACTTTTATCTGGGTAAAAGTAGTTTTTTCTTTAAACCAACAAACACTTTATTGAATTAAAAGCATCTTCGTCAGATTCTCAATGTTTATTGCACAAGATTTTGAGTTCTGAACTTCTCTAAAGATGAAAAATAACAATTTTGTAAAGAATAAATGTTAATGCTGTACAAGAGAGAATTCTATTCTCCGTATCTCTTATTTATATTAGACCATGTCCAAAATATCTTTTAGATTTAATAACCTCTATAGGGAAGTGTAAGAATGGTCAGATAAGATTTACATAGAAACATAAACGTCTACATAGATCACCTTGTGTCCAGTGGTTTAGTCCAAAAACTCTTAAAATATGTTATGGATAAATTCCCATTATTTGATAGGTAGGAAACAGTCTTGAAAATAATAAAGCATAGACAAATCCAACAAGATTATGCACAAATGCACACTAATTTTTTACATGCTATTGGAATTGGCAAAATGAATACTTCAGTGGATCTCTAAGTAGCTATAAGAGTAGGATCACTTTAGAGTAAAGTATTTACTCATTGAAAATACCTGTTAGTTTCCACTCTGCATTCAACTTTATACAAAGAACAGCTAATATTTTGTTCATAACACTATTATACTTTGATTCACCAGAATATTTATAGATAATACTAAGATCTTATAGTTAAAATATAAAAATCATTAAATATGAAGCTATGAAAATGATTTATTTTCTAAATTGCTTTCTATGTTAGGAAACAGCCCTGAAAACTATTGAATCAGTATTGGCACTCTATTGGGTAAAAAGATATTATACTTTTTTTGTTAAATATTTTTGAAATTATAGTGACTTTCTTAACCAACAAGATTTGTTAGTTTTTTTAAAGCAATTTTTTAAAAGTATTTCAGTGTTCCTTTTTAACAGACATTTAAATCTAGTATTATTTAGCAAGTATGGAAAGCCAAACTATTCTACAGATGCTTATGTCCACAGAAGCAATTCTTATAGAAGAAACATTATTCCACTTTATTTCACTTACTTGGCTTCTTTGTTCATTAAGCTAATTACTCTAGTCTACATTCATGCCTTTTATCTACCTTGTTTCTTGAGTTTGATCCTTTCTCAACCCTAAATCGACTGTTACTGAACAGTTGAAGCTGAACAGGAAGGAATTGCAGGTGTCAACTCGCAGTTTACAAATATGACATCTCCTCTGGCATAGCTGGAAATATGAAATATTGATTTATGTGCAGTAAAAGGTCTTATAAAAATGATCACATACACATGAGAGATTAATGCGCAGGAGATCAATAGAAATTTCATTCTTGACGCTAGACTGTCACCTATGGTGAAATGCTAAAATACAGAAATCAATATTATCTATGAAATGTCAAATTTATTATAATTATGAGGATGAAAGCTGGCCAAGTGGCTCCCAGGAGAGAAGGAAGGATAGGTTACTGTGCTGAAGCATCCTTCATGTCCCTTGTTCACTTGCTGCCAATTTGAGAGCAATATTGGTGTAGGGGGTTTTCAGGCATTATGTACCGCTGTGTAGTAACAAATTCCTGCTGGAATATTTAACTCTTGAAACTGACAATAATACAACTGTCCACATAGTCCAAAGGTGTAGAACTTTTAGCTGCAAAATACAGAGAACATTTTAGACATAGATTTTAATGTGCTATGTGTACCACAGCCCATTGCTTAGGAAAATTGAGCTTTTACAGACAGAAGATTAATAAGATCTTGGTGCAATTTTATTCAAGCTCATGTTCTGTTCTCTCCAGTGGTAGGAGGGAGAGGGGAATTCCTAAATTATCTATTAGTAGGCTTCACATTTTCTATAGTTTAAGCCATTAACTTGATTCTTAGAAATTGCCATTCAATTTCCACTGCAAGGCAGCGATTCTTCTAAAAGATTTTTATGAGTTTGTGGCAGCCTATCAGTCTCATGTATCAAGTGTAATAGAGTCTTTGAAAAAGTAACACAAAGCTAAAATTTTATGAGCCTATAAGAAAACAATAAAATGAGAGTATTTTGTCTTTCTTTTTAAGAGGGGAGGGAAATATTTGGAAGTTGAAGTTAAAAGCATAAAAGAAAAAAATACTTCTTTTCACATGTCTACAGAAAAGCAAAGTGATTAAACTCTTCTTAACAGTATTACTATTCCTTCTAATAAGAGTAGGTTTTGTTAGTGACTGTTAATAATGTTACACTGTGATTCTTGCAGAGACTGGCGCTGGTGTGGGTACCAGGGAGGATGAATGCACCTGACCAAGTGAATTAGGAATTTTGAAGGAAAATTCAGATTCCATTTTAGGTGATACAGCTGATGAATAGACTGTACTATTTGCTGTTGATGAACACTATTCATAAAGCCCTTTTATTCAAATTTTAATGATTCACAGTTTGAAATATAAGCTGTGTGCTCTGATGCCAAACCTAGAGAACCACATGAAAAGCTTGTTTGTTTTGCTACTCAGGTGCCCCATACAGAAAGTCTTCAGAAATTCACGAGATGAATAAATGAGTGAATGAAACATTAATTTATCCTATGGTGCACTGGTACCACATGAGTTTTAGGGGATAGAATTCCTTTTTATTTGGACTTATAGTTCTGTTTGTTTTTAGAATTAAGATTCTCTTTTCATACCCTTCTCAGGTCTCGACAGTTCTTGGTAACTAACATTTTCTTGAGTCTTCCTAGCTCTAAATTTATTTTAGAGCGTTGTCTTTAATTTGATTCTTAGGGAGATGTTTCTTGTCTGGACTTAGATTTAGTTGAAGACATTTTTGACTGAAGAGATATCTAAACTCTAATATTTAGCATTTATTCTCAGCTTTTAGATATTGATATAAGAATTGAGCAGTGCCATTTTGCTTAGTGACAATCAAGCCTCCTTCTAATAAATTGCCATTTTACTAGAGCTTCGGTTTTTCAGTGCTATTGTCCAAAGCTATTGTTTTGTTCATGCCATATATTTTCCAAGCATTACTTCTTTATTATTCACAAAGGATCACCTATCATAGGTGCCACAGTGCTAGCAGAATTAGACATCTCCCACAGAGGAACACAGGCATCACAGGGAGGCCTTGTACGTGATGAGCAAGACCCCAAGTGACTGTCATTTAAGTCAATAAATATTAGTTGAATGTCTACTATATGCAGAAAACTGGGATGAAAATATAAAAAGGGTACAGACAGAACTCTCTAAAAGTTCACAAAATTGTACAAATTGGGTGATATTTAGAAATGCGAAATATTTGAAAAGGTAATTGTAGGACTTGGAACCTACACAAGCTATCCTGTATCCTTGGGTTGGTGTACTCTCAGCTCAAATAAAAACTCATTTCCATATCCTTTAAAAAAGGATCAGCCCATAGACAGTCTAGAGACATAAAATATAAAGTTCTTTCTCATCTATTATTACTGAATTATTTACTCCTCCTAAATATTATCTCTTTTGACCAGAATTGTAGGATTATTATTACTGCCAAAGATGATGGAGGATTCATAAACTTTCCTCCAGTTGGTTATATAAACATTTTTTTTAAATCGGGAGAAGAGATAAAGATTTATTTACTTTTTAAAAAATGCTGTAGCATTTACACAATTTATAAATAGAGATTTGGGAAGATTTTCCACTCTACACAGCTTCTTAAGGCTTTTTTTATTTTCTCTTCTGTACCTCAAGTACCCAAAGCAGTTAAAGTTAATACTTAATGCAACGCAGTTGAAGAGATAGGCATTTCTTGCAGTCAGGTCTCAATTAAGAGATAAAAGACAAAAAGTGCAAAGCGCTTGATAAAGCTCAGAATACAAGGCCAGCCATGGATGTGCTTGAAGCTGTCCATAGCGATAACTGGATAGTCAGCTGGAATCTTCTTGAATTGAAGTGGGTGCTCTAACTTATCAAATTCCACATATGGGGAAATTATTGGTGCCTACAGTGGTGATTAACACTAACCCACTGGGTCAGAAACAAGCTGGGATAAAGGTGAAAACTGTATCTGACTATCAACACCAAATACATCCATTTAGAGAAAGATAGCAGAGGGTTTTTTCTTTTTTTATATCTTCAGTTGTGCAGGTTGTCAGGCTGGTCACACAGTTAACACTGCATATAGAGTGCTCTCTATAATGTGCAAATTGCAATGCACATTAAAATGTAATCTACTTTAATAAGTCACATGAAGATTACATTTTAAGATAATTGTTTGTGTGTTTATATTATGCATGAAAAATATTTTCCTGCTTTGTTTACAGTATTTTCTTTTTGCCTTTAAAGCATAATGATTGCAACTATTAGCACCAACTAAGTCCCTCCTTCAAATGGTTGGGGTTGAAGTTATGGAGATTTAAATTTCAAATTCCTGGAATCATGGTTTATAATATTAAGTTCAAATTGCTTGATCTTATTCAATTTCTCAAAGTTAAACTTGTTATGATGTTATGATCATCAAAAACCTCACTCTGCATCAATAATTAGGATACAACTTGAGTTATGCAGATAGTTTTATAAAGTTATTCACTTTTCAATTCCCATGTAGACAAAAATATTTAAGAGGTGACAATTTTTGAAGTACTTAAAATGAACATCATAATCTGGGCTTTCTGACAAATCTATTCACTTGGAATATGGCCAGTTATCAATGATTTATTAGAATGGGTGAGAAGGAAATTCAAGGAAAATGGAAATGACAAATAATCTCTAAATTTCACATTGTTCATTCATTTAAAAGTGCTTTTCCACTCAGCCACCAGTAAAATCATTTACAAGTGATGACATTTAACTGCAAAGATTTTCATCTCTTTTTTACCCCCTCTTATTCATCTTGCAAAGGAAGTACCAATGAATACTAAAATAGCCCACTGGGGTCAAGAGTCCTTATTAGTCTATGCAGATATTGTAAACTCAGCAAAAAGCAAAATGACTGGCCCAGAATTGGTACCCAACAAATATTTCTTAAATGAATGAATGAATGAACGAACGAAGAATCGAAAATATAACTGAATTGTGAGTTGAAAGAACTATGCATTTTTAAAATCTGGAAATTATGATGCTCAAAACTTGCTGCATTATTTTGGTTTGTTTTGTGGAGAGCCAGGCACATGGCTTAACCATGTATGAACACTTATTTAATTATATTAATGTCACTAATATATGTCATGTTACCTAGAAAAATTATAATAGCCTTTTTCTGAAGCCGTGGGATAGCAGGTTAATATACTTGTTTCCTCAGTAATCTCTGAGTAACAGGCAAAATTTCCAAACTACATTCTATGAAATAATTCAGTAATCTTCATTTTTATCTGCTTGAATATAATGACATGAGATTCTGACATTCTGGAAAAATAATGGAGAAATATATTGAGAGAAATCTTTCAGTTTCAGGTGATATAAAACCTAATGGAAGCAGACTGCAGAAAAAAATATTAGTTTATATACATAACTGAAAATTCGGCAGGGGTTTTCAGGAATAGCTAGATACAAAAGTTCAAATAATATCATCAGAATTCAGACTTTATCTCTTGACTATGATTTCCTCTGTGTTGGCTTCGTACTCAGGTAGCTCTACCCAGAGGGAGGTTAGATGGCCCCCAGCAACAAAGTCTGCTTTGTTACTAATCTTAAGCAATGGAAAGAGAATCTCCATTTCAGTATTCCCACTAAAAGCTCGCAAGTTGAGTTTCATTGAATTGCTTGGGTCCTGTGCCCACTATTGATGCAAACACTCTGGCCAGACACATACATGGAATATGCCATTTGTAATGTCTGGATCACATTCTCTTTCCTAATTCAATTTGTTTTATTGACAGTGAACTGTGGAGCTCTGTCTTGGGTCCTATATCTAATGCTTGGATTCAGGAGTAGGATTGGTATGAACTGAATCATAAGAACTGGGTGTAAAAAATGATGGCTCCCTAGGAAACATTAAGATTTATTTCCAGAATAAAGAATGGGTCTCGAAGTGACAGAAACAATTAATGTACATTGCAAGAAGTGTAGATGAAAAAATAGAAATAAGAGAAAAAAATTAAAAAGAACAAAAGCCTATGAGAGCTCTCAAATCATGTTTAGCAAATGACTCATGTTTTCTCAAAGGCTATATCTAATTATTGTGTTAAACACTGTAGAACTTTATAAAGATCCAAGTCTACCAAACTATTCTGGAATATATTCAATTCTGTGGTTGAGAAATATGGTCAACACATTATTTTTGTATTTATTTTTAAATTTTTAAATTAAATTTATTGGGATGATATTGGTTAATAAGCAATACATTATTTTTTTGTATTGGTCATACTAGGAGAGGAACCAGCGTATATAGACTTTCTTGTTTTTAATTTAATCTGGACTTTGGTTTTGAAGGCAACTGAGCATCAAAGCTGGGGATGAGCAGAAGTGGCACATTTTTCCCATGTAGGAGATTCTTCAGCTGGGGGCACATGCTGATTGTTCACACCATGCCAAATTCTGCTGCCCTTAGAGAACATTGTTTTTAATGACAGGAATAAAATTGTGTTAGTGAACAAGAATGGAAAGAGGAGAAGAATGATTATCTTGATGAGTTTCAGTAGGTTATCTAAAATAGTATCCACGTATAAGATCTCATCAATAATGTTAAGCAGCATTTTATTCTACATTTTGAAGATGACTTAATCGGTTAAGTAAAAGACAACATTTGAAAGATTTAGAGTCTACAATAAATTAATTTAAACTTAATATAATTTGTGAATAAAATCCTTTATTTTACACTTCAGAAACTTTGTATTGTTTAACTTTGTTTTGCCCTTTAAAAACTCTACTGAAAGACAAAATTATTCTTTATATTTATATTATATTGTTTTTAGCAAAAAAAGATATTATTCCTTCCATCATAGTTTCAAGAACTATTTTACAAAAATTTCTATATTCTAGACTTTAGAACAACAATGAAGCTCCTGTGATCTTGGTATGATTGAATAGACTCAGATTTATAAATCGATTTTGTAAATAATTCTCCATAACTTCTTCTCAATCTTTCATTATACACATGCAGTATTTCTCTTCAGCAAGTCATCAGGTTGCACTAAGTTGTGCCAATTCGGGTAGCCTATAGCATTTTAAAATAATTTTCTAAATTATCTCAGGTTAAAATCTGCATGCTTTTGGAGCACTTTAAATATAAAATTAAGATGATATTACAAGATTTGTATTGCATTTTAGATAAAGAATTACATTTTACTTTATCATGAATTGTTTTTATATTTTTCAAGCAGTCTAGTCTGGATTGACTTTATGAGCAGGCACCTTTGTGCTATAGTTGAGGGGCAGCCAAAAAGCCCTCTGGACCTACTAAAACTTCTTTCATCACAGAGTCTCATGAAATAAGTACTGTAATTCTCATCAAGTGAGCCACCTTATCATCAACTCATTATTCCTAGAGAGCCCTGTGAGGATAACATATATAGTCATTAACAGAGCCATTAACATTTGAAGCCAGCAAAGGTATGGGGACTGGAGAAGGAATGGGTGAAGAATATGGTTTCAAAACCTGTGGTTTGCAGGGAAGATCCCGTTTAATTGTAGAAAAGGAAATAATTTCACAATTTTGCTTTCCTCATCATTTTGTGTAAACTAGACTCTAAGCTGAGATATTATTAAAAATTTGTTTGAAATATAAAGATTTTATATAATATTTAATACATAGAGTTTTGGAACATATTGCTCTTTTTATAATTGTTCTCTATCTGTTCCTTCTTTCATGTAACAATAGTTGTTTTTCAAGTTTACTGTGTGCCAGACATTATCCTAATTTTATTACATGTGTTTATATAATTGAAACATTCTAAACAACTCTCTGAGATAGGTACTATTATGATCCGCATTTTGTAGAATGAAACAACTAGCTTAGTCATTCAATTAGCAAGGACATATGAATAGTAAATAATATGTGTAGGAGTTGAGAAGGATTGAAGAACCATAAAAAAGTAACATGTACATGAAAAACTAGTACATGTAAAAAATCAAAATGTATGAGATGATAGAGTGATTGGGTTTGGGTGTAGGAGGGTAGGGACTATATTGCATCAGGTGGTTAGAGAAGGATTTGAGAGGAGGTGCCATTTGAGAGAAAACTTGTAGGATAAATAGCAGTGAGCTATGCAAACACAATGTAATTTTTTAATTAAAAGTTCAGTGAGTTTGATGAAAAGAAGAGAGAATGCCTGTTACCTATGTCTCAAATAAAATCCTTCTCTTGCAGAAGCCTGATCTACTTAGACTTCTAGCAAGATCAGAGAGCATTGTCTTCATCTTTTGGATTTCACACAGAATTTCTCCTTCTAGCCTTCTCAACCAAATACTCTGATTGGTGTAAACACTGAAACTCTATAGTGTTTAACTGAGAAGCAACTTCTTTCTGTATTCAACTTTTAGTAAGATTAGAGTCTGGATGTGATTAAGAAATAATATGTTTCTTTAATTCACAAGCTTATTAAAACTTAATCAAGGACCTGCTATATATACTTAGGGTACTACCAAAATGAAGATGTCATGGACACTATCCTTCAGCAGTTTAAAGTTCAATATAGTAAGTATTTTTAAATGGATATATTATTTTTAAAATATTTGCTTTACTTATGTTTTATATTTTATTAATCTTTTTGCCTTGTGATTCCACTTCCCCCAGAGGCTATGGACCACTCAGAGAAAACAAAGAAGTCATTACCCAGGTTTAAGTTTCGAAGGCAATTTTAAGTTAAGGAGACAAGAGTATTAAAAATCAAGCTTTGTTTGGAAAGAAAATGGCATTCAGAATTTCAAAATTTGCCTTTATATAGCAAGAGCAAAACTTGGGCTCTTAGTGTCTTATTAGAAAGTATATATGGAGACTATAGACATTATGTAAGAAAAGTTCTATCCAAGTAGCAGAGGAAAAACCTTTTTGTTTTAGGGCTATAAAAGCACAGAAACATTAAAGACCTGGCAAGAAGGAAGAAATTGCCAGGGTGGTTTAAAGACTCTTTTTGGCCTTGGCCCTAGAAGGCGATTATTGAAAGATGGAAGAGATGAAAACAATATATAATTGATATGGAAGCTGAAAGCTGTGGAGTTATTTGCTTTCTTTCCTTTTAGGAAGTCTAGAAGGAAGACTGTCACAATAAGTCATGATTTAGTTCTGAGTACAACACAATTTTAGGGGTATTAGTCAAATTACAGTGCATCTCAATTGTGCCCCTGAAGTTGTGCATTGCTCAGCTGTAATTATGAATATGGTGTCTTTACCTACCTGCTTGCCATAAAACAGAAACAGTTTCCTGGGTTGTTTAGGCAAAGAGGGGCCTGAAATAATTCTCATGAGTCTTTTTTTTTCCATGCATGATGGAAAGGATTTGAAAAATTCCTGCATATTTTCAGTTAAAGAATGTAGAAGCAAGATGTTAATGTTGGGGATTAAATGGGAATTATAGCCAAAGAGCAGTAAATTTGTAGCCCAAATGGGAAAGAAAGAGGGATCCTAGACAGCAGGCAGGTGGACATGTTTCCTGTGAGAAATCATGACTTTTTTTTCTAAGGAGAGAATAGAATAAACTGCAGTCAGCTTAGTTGCAGGCAGTTAGGACAGAGGCTGCATGCTCCCTACAGGCTAGTGGGATGAGAAACCAAAAAAAGGAAGTAGAGCACAAGGTCCTCCTCAATGCCATGAAACACGGCCAGCTTCTCTTTACATCCAGATGCCATCTTGGGAAGAAAAAGGTTGCCTTGAAAGGGAGTTGAACTTTGAATTGTCTTTACATTTACTAGAAATAGATGATTCTGAACTAGAGGAGACAGAATTAACATGATTTGGTAAAACAGGGTTTTATGATTTTTTCCTCCCTGAATTACCCCATCACTCCCTACTCTTCCCAAAGAAAGCTACATTATTTTTCCCTCTGATTCTGAGTTTGTAGTTTGGAAAGTTCTTTTGTTTTATTTTATTTTTTATTTTTTTTCCCTCTCATCTACATATACATACATGGGACTAAATATAAAACAAGACATTTGACAAAGATTCTATAAGGTAGTTTTGAGTTTAGAAGAGAACTGGATTATTGGTATTTAAAAGGAACTTAATTTTAGTAAAATCTGTGCTGTTTTTGGTTTCTTAATTCTACAAGAAGTTGGATCATTCTTGTAAGGTTTTGGTTTCGTCTTTTGTTTCTTATTAACTCTTCTGAAAAATCTCTTCCAACAATCGTGTTCCTAAGGTTAGCCACATGGGATATTTAAAATGTTAACAACTGGGTGTCTTATCATCAAACAATCAGGGCCAGCATAGACTGAAACCAACCATATGATTCTTCTGATGAGGGCCAGCAGATTGTCAGCCCTGGTTTAGACTAAATAACTTCAGCTTGATTTATCCTTTATTAGGGTTGACCATTAGTAGTACTGAAAAATGATATTATTATTAAAATGAGGTTTCCTGATATTCCCTCTTCACTTTTTTTGCGAAGAGCACATATCCACCCCATTTCTGAGATCTTGGTCTACACAACTGGGATAATAGAGTTATCTTATTTACTTATTTTGGTTAGTTTGAGAATTCAGACAAAAGAGAAAGATATTCTAGTAGCATAATAATAGAGGAGTTATGAAACTGGAACAATCAATCTCAGCAGAAAAGGGCCTGGTCAGTGTTAAAAAAATATTTTTATGGAGGCTGAATGGGAAAGACAATTTTTCTTCATCTCTTTCACCAGAATCTAAAAGTCCGCTCCCTTTCCTTCAGCTCACTTCAGAATGGACTATATGGGGCAAAGCATAGAGGAGAAAGACTCAGAAACCCTGGTGGAGCTCAGAGGAAATAAACTGCAAGGAGATTTAAGAGGACCAAGAGAGAAGAGGTTAGTGAGGAAAGTGCTCCTTAATGTTCACAGAAAACAGACTCACCATGACTGAGAGGCAACTGCTGACATATGTAATTATTTTGCACCAGCTCTTGGACACTTTGCATGATGGATTGTCCAATAGCAGTGCTTTATATAATGAACTATGCATTTTTAGTCTTTCTAATATTAAGGGCATAGTTTAATATTTGTGTGTATGTGTCTTTCTTCCCTGCTCTGAACCATTAGAGTTTGAGCATTATGCCACTTTTTTTTTTTCTCCCTAGCACAGTATTTGACACATTCTCAGTAAATGAATGAATTATAGTGAGTGAAATTCCAAAATAACTTATTTGTTCTTTGTGACTCTGAACAACAGATTTTTATATAGTTATTGGCCATCTAATCTCTCGGGGACTTTAAGATCCAAGGCAATCAAGATGTAATTTGATACAAATCTCCTTAAAAGCAAACTCCAAATGTTGTATGAGTTTTTCTTTAAATTATAAAGGAAAAGAAATTTGAAAAAAATTTAAGTGACTTACCTTCTTATAGAGCAAAACTCAAATGAGCTATTGTGTTTATACCATATTATTATAGAACTATGGTAAAATTTACTGAACTTTTTCATTAGAGATAACCTTTTAAATAGCAGTATATTGATAAAAGATCATCTTAGCTCTCTTCCCTTTGGAATATTCTTTGATAAATTAATTTGTCCATTTGAAAAATAATGTGCCTCTACTATGTACAAGTCACTATTGGTTAAGGTAATAATAGGGCAGTTAACAAAATACTTTTCTGCCCTGATAGAGATTATATTCAAGTGAAAGACACAGAAAATAATCAGAGTAAGTAAATAAATTATAAAATATGGTATGTTTATTCCTACCTTAAACTGTATACAAAAATTAACCAAAAATGGGTCAAAGAACTAAAATGTGAGAATTAGAACTATAAATCTGTTAGAAGAAAATGTAGGAGTGAATTTTCATAACCTTGGGTTTGGCAAGGGATTCTTAAGTATGACAGAAAAAGCACAAGACAAAAAAGTAAATTAGATTGGATTTTATAAATATGAAGCATTCTCATGCATCAAAGGATACTATCAAGAAGGTAAAAAAAAATTAAAAATGGGAGAAATATTTGCAAATCATAATTTGATAAGGGTCTGTATGCAGAATACATTTTTAAAAATCTCTTACATCTTAACAACAAGAAAGACAAACATCCCAGTTAAAAAGTTAGAAAAGGACTTGAATAGACATTTTTATAGAGAAGATATTCAAATGGCTAATATGAACATGAAAAGATGCTCAACATCATTAGTCATTAAAGAAATGCAAACTGAAACCACAATGAGATACCACCTCACATATACTAGGATGGCTATAAAACAAAAAACAAAAAATAGCCGCCAGCCCAAAAAAAGACCTAGGATAATAACAAATGTTGGTGAGGATGTGAAGAAATTTATACCTTTGTATATTGCTGGTGGGAAAAAAGCATTTTACATTCCACTGTGCAAAGCATTTTAGCAGTTCCTCAAAAAGTCAAACATAAAATTACCATATAATCAATCAATTCCATTCCTAGATATATACCCAAAAGACTTGAACACAAGAGTTCCAACAAAACTTGTAGGCAAATGTTCGTAGCAGCACTATTCGCAATAGTCAAAGGGTAAAAATAACATAAATGCCCATTAATGGATAAATAGGTAAAGAAAATGTGGTATATTATTAGTACAATGGGATATTATTTGGCCACAAAAAGGAATGAAGTAGTGATATATGCTGTAATGTGTATCAACCTCAAAAACATTACATTAAAAAAGATAGACATGAATACTATATATCATATGATTTAATTTATATGCAATATCCAGAATAGGGATAGGTGACAAAAAGAGGAGTAGGTTTGGGGAAAGAGCAAGAACTTGGTTTTGGAGATAAAGGCAAAGGACCTATTTGACATCCACAAGGAGGTGTTGAGTAGGTATATACTAGAATATACTAGACTGGTATTCAAGGCAGTGGTCTGGACTTGTGAACAAAAAGGTAGTATTTAAAACTGTGACTCGAATGAGATTGCCAGAGTGTGGTTAGACACGAGAAGAATTACAAAGTCTGAGTTCTGGAACATTTCAACCTTTAGAGGTTGAGGAGATGAGAGGCTGCAAAGGGGCCTGAGAAGAAGCAACCAGGAATTTCATCCCATTTTGATGGCTTTAATTATCATTTTTATTTAGGTAATTACTAAATATAAATCACCAGCCCAACATTTCCCAAGTCCCAAATTGCATTTTTCATTGTCGTTTTAACACCATAATTTCGTTCTGGGAGAACCTCTAAGTCAATACACTATATTGCCAATTTCCTGCCAATTCCTTTGTACAATTTAGTTCTCATTACTGCTTACTGTATTCTGAAAATGATAGTGACCTAGGCTTGAAACATTAAAACCATATGATTCCTTCTTCATTGATCCTTACAATACATAGTTCAGACTCCCATAACAGTCACCTGGACCATGACAATAGGTTTCCAAACTATCTTTCTGAATCATTTAGCTCCTCCTTTGAACCATTTCTGTAAGTTTAACCTTCCTAGAGCAGATCTCAGGAATGTTAATCTCTTCAATGTCTCCTCCTTGCTCTCCAAGTGAATATTTCAAGGCCTTTCCAAATGTAACCATATTTTTATTTACAATTTTGTGCTTGTTACTCTTGTACACACACTCCTGCAAACACCATACTCTTCTGCTCATTGTTCCTTTAATGTCGCTCTACCTTCCTTGTTAATCTTTGTATCTTAGCTATCTTTCAAGGCCCATTTCACATTTCACATTTGGACCACATAACTTTTATTAATCTCCAATCCACATGAATTATCTCTTGCTCCTGAGATGGTTTTTCATCGACTTTTCTTACGACCTAGTGGAATTTGGTTAGTTTTGTCACCTGAGAAGCCACACTTCTTTCTAGTAACAATATCTTGAATTTCTCTTCAGGGAACTATTTATTCTATATTCTTCTCCTGGATGATTTTGGTGGTATTGAGGGCATTCCTCTTGATACAGAGATGGTTATGTGTCTCAGGCCTGCCCGAAGAGACCCACTAAATGTGTAAGGGATGAATAGGAGACAAAAGCTTGGCAGGTGAGTGACTTTCTAGTCCTTACCCTGATTTTTTTTTTTTTAAAAAGCCTTTACTATGAATAACTTTACATATGTATTTCTGTATTTGTCTAATATATATTTTCTCCATTAGATATGAGTTCCATGAGGGCAGGGCTTTGTCTGTTTTGTTCCCTACTGTATCCTTTAAGCCCAGAACTGCCTAATACTTTGTATGTGCTTAACATTTGTTAAATGACTAAACAAGTCAATGGCACCAGCCCAGGTCTATAGCAAAAATCTGGAAAAAGGCTTGCCTATCTCTGGGTTTAACAATCTGGTAGAATATAAGTGTGAAACTAGTAGTGGTTATTTTGCCAGCATAGAGGAGAGCCTGCTTGAAAATTAAGCCAGTCCTGGGTGAAGGGAGCTAAGAATTAACCAAAGACAGATTTCTATTAACGTGACTTGAATGCCTGGCCCCAGCTGGGTCTGGAATTACTAATACCTGTGGAATTTGCAGTTCGTGAAGCAATATATTCTCTCCTCCCAACCTTTTTTTCCCCCCTGAAGCCAGTTTTAGTCATTTGCAATGCTGAATCCAAATAAATGGCTTTTATCATACTCTTATTGTAAAGTGTAACATAGATTTAGAACTTTCTTAGTTACTCTGTTAAAATGTAAACTACATGAGAGTGAAGAATATGCCTTATACTCATCTTATATTTCATGTAGTATTGATCTACTGATTTCCTATGGTTACCTGGTAAACATTTGATAAACACTTGTTGAATTAAATGAAACCATGTCTTCATTTGAAAGCCAGAATTTCTTGCATAACATTTTGAAGAAAGATATTGATATTCCTGAACAAAATGTTTGCAGTATGTCCACTTTTCAATAGCCTTTAAATGATAAACCTCAACCATTTAAAAACGTATTTCACTGACATATTCTATAATATTCTATAATAATATTTTCATCATATTAAAATTTTTGATAAGAGGCTGTAAAGGAGCTTGATAAAACAGCTTCTTATCAAAAGCATGGGAAAATATTGAAATATCTCTTTTTGAATTTATAACTTGATCTAAGTGCTACTTTGTCATGCATTGATTAAAAAATAGATAAATGATGGTTCTACTCACTTAACAGATGGCATGATGTGTTTTTGGATTTGTAGATTCATGTAATCCTAATGATTTGCTATCAGTGTTCTCATCCTTAAGCTTGTATTTCTGCCTAGGAAATTCAGGCCAAATAAAAGGTTATAGATGTGCTCAAGTCTATTCTTTCTCTCACTAAATCTTCCTAGTCACCAGCAATACTTACAGGTCTGCTGGCCAGAGTTAGAAACCAAATGACTTCCCTGGGAAAGGAATCAGCAGTTTTGATCTCAAAAGCTCGGGGTTTTAAATTAATTGAAATGAGTAGCCAAGGATATAAGGTAGTCTATTCTTGTTCATTAGTATTTCATAGAGAAGAAAACAAAAGCCATCTATTTTTCTCTGTATTTTTTTGATGGAGACATAAACTCTAACATGCCCACAGTGCAGAGCCTTCTTTGTAATTCTGCATATACTTTTCATTTCAATATAACACATATGTTTCTGAAATTGTATTCTAGCCAAGAAGTCAGATAAATCTTTGACCCAGAAGGAGATTAGAAATCATTGGGTACAGAGCACAGAACTGGGGTGCAGGAGATAACATTTTAGCTCTAAAAAGAAGCCTGAGGAATGTGATCAAGTCTTCTTTATATGCTCACACACACAGTGTCTGACACACAGTAGAGGCTCAACAATCTACTATTTTGACCAATAAGTAGAGAGTCCAGCCACCATCCTGAGGCAGAATTATATGCTATAAAACTCAGAAAGTTGATTTTTTTTTGTTTTATTTTTTGACACTTCCTAAGTGGATTGGAAACCATTAACTAACAATTTTTAGAGTTTCAATTTTAGGGGTTATGTTTTACTGATACATCTATTGTTACCTGTTAAGATTATTTTTTCTTTAGTTCAGTAGTCTATAGAGTTAGAAAACAGCTGCTCAACACCTTTATAATTTCAATTTATTAATGTAGAAAACTCTCAGACTATTTCCCCCTCTAGGTTAAGAAGTCTTCTCAGAAAACCCCAGCATTATTACTTTTTTTTCCCTAATTACCTTTCTCTGGATGATCTCCAGTTCCTCCAAGTGCCTCTTTTAAGGGTGTAAAAATTCATTACTGTGGGTTTTCTTGGACAATAACAATTCTATACCTTGCTCTTTGGTTGACAGGGTAACATGCCCAACATTATGGTAATATGAGGGTCCAAGGACCCAGGAGTTGTTTTCTTCCCCTACTTGGTGGCCAGTTTAAATATAATCAATATATCCAAGTTTACTATGCTGTGGTCACATGTTGACTGAGAAAATTCTTGTATGGAAGCAAAAGTTTTTAACATCACCCACCAGTCCTTGTAATATAAAAGAGGTGATTTTATAATTCTTGCAAACATCTGTAGGCTGGTGCCCCAATGTCAGGTGCCACAGTTCAAACTCGTTTAAACTGATGAAGCTGGTCAAGTACCTAGCACCTGTTCTAAGCATCTCACATGGTTTTCTTCCCAGAAGGAATGACCAATATAAAGCAGCTGTGGGTAATTTTATTAGCCCAAACAAGCTGGAAGCAAAAGGGAAAAATAACATAATTAAAAACCTAAATAGAACCCAATACAATCTCATTAATAAGCTACAAAGCACTTAAATAACTAGTGTGCATATGTGCTTGCCAAGATTACCACATCATCAAGAAAGTGAAAAATGGCATATATGTTACACATTAAATTTTCAAAGGTAGGAAACTCGTGGACTGATTAATTCAAGTAGGTAAATGAAGCCAAGGAGTATAGATCACTTGATGGAAAATAACCACGTAAGCTCATTACTAGCTCACCTGTCTGTTCATTGTATGATAGAGACAATATAAGTATTAAAGGGCACTCCTAGAAAATAATAAATGTGTATCTTCATAGAAAACTCAGAAAAATTGTGGGGGTTACCAAGTCAAGAAATAATTCTTGAATTCTCATTCACTGTAGTGTTTCAGTCACTACATTGTTTATTGCTGAAGGTAGTCACTAAATTTTAGAGTGCTAAAAGTAAAAAAAAATATGCAAAAATAAAAAATTTCAATAAAAACTAAGCCAGAAACAATGTATAGTAGGTAATTAAAAACTCCTCCTATTTTTATATGTATATCCATTTGCAATGTGACTTTGCTGGTCATCTCAAGCATTGAACTTTATTTCTCCACCATTGAATCTGAACTTACTCATGTAATTAATTTGCTTTGACCAATGGAACATTAGAAAACATAACTCAAGCAGAGGCTTGACAAGTCTTTGTACGTTGGGGTCTGTGATGGTTAACTTTATGTGCAACTTGTCTGGGCTGTGTTGCTCAGACAGCAGGTAAAACATTATTTCTGGGTGTGTCTGAGGGCATTTCCAGAAGAGATCAGCATTTGAATTGGTGAGAGTAGATGGCCCTTTCCACTATGGGTAGGCAACATCCAATCCCTTGAAGACCTGAAAAGAGCAAAAAGGCAGAAGGAAGGCAAGTTCCCTCCCTCTCTACTTGAACTGAGATGTCCATATTATCCTCTTCTTATTCTCAGGATTTTTGAGAATTACACCATCAATATCCCCTGCTTCTGACCTCTTTCCCCTTTCACTCAGGCCTTCAAACTCAGACAGCATTACACCATCAGCATTCCTACTTTTCTGGTTCTCTAGCTTACAGATAGCAGATCACAGGACTTCTCAGCTACCATAGCCATGTGACTCAATTCCTATAATCTCCTCTTATGTATATCTACATATATCCTATTGGTTCTGTTTCTGGAGAATCCTGACTAATACAGATACTCTCTTTCACTGCTGGGAACTCTGAGAGCTCCAAGTGAAAAAGCGGAGTCTAGTTTCCAGGAGAGAGATCAGAGAGAGAGGCTCAAACATTTCATTCTCTCTGTTCAAACAATATGTAGAGAGAGACTCCAATGTTCCAGTCTTACCAGCCATTTGAAGTCTCATAAATTTGAATAAAGCCAAACTAGACTATCCATCCCTCAGGTTAACCACCTCAGATTAGAATTGCCAAGCAACGCCCTACAAAAATTTGAGAAATAATATATTGTTTTTGCTTTGTTTTAAGTCATCAGCAAAGACTAATTGATATACAATGAACTAAATGTTTATGTAATTAAAATTTAACTGTGAAATGTGACATGTGATAAAATGATTAGAGAAATTTTACAAGGGCGAGGCCAAGAGAGAAAAGCCTCAAAAATCAGGGAGGTTCAATGATTTCATGCATAGTATTTTGCAAGGATCTTTTTCTGCTTCGTTTTCGGCACCAAACTTTACCTGCAAATTCTAGTCACTTTATATTTAGATTCTTGCAAACACTTTTCTGCACCTTTCACCCTGTTTTGTCCACAATCCATTTAAGTTATATGAAATTCTTTGAGGAATAGAACTAAATGTCAAGATTTTTTGGTTGTTCAAATAAAGTATTTCAACTTGGAAGCTAAATACGCAACTTAGTAGTTTTAAAATATGTCCACAAATTCTTTCCCTCAAAAGGTAGAGCCCGCATTCTAACCAGTTTTCTAATCAAGTTATTCTATTTAATGGGCTTCTACATGAAATGCCGTTTGCCTCTAGTTCAATTGAAGAAGGCCAGACTTAGTGATTTGCTTCTGATGAATAGATTGTAATGGAAGGAATGCCAAGTTATTCTGAGGCTAAGCTGTCAAAAGGATAGTTTCTACTTGTTCTCTCTCTTGGATTATTTATTCTGGAGGAGGGTAGCATACATGTGAAGACAATCAAGCAGTCCTTTGGAGAGGCCAACCTGGCTAGTAACTGTGTTTCCTACCATTCACCAGCATCAACTTGTTAGCTATATGAATTAGTTACTTTGGAAAAGGATTTCCAGCCCAAGTCCAAGATTACAGCCCCAGCCAATATCTTGAACCTAACATATTGAGAGATTCCAAGGCAGAACCATCTAACTCAGAAGCTCCTCAATTCCTAACCTTGAGAAACTTTGAGATTTAAAATATTTCTTGTTGTCTTAAGCTATCAAGTTTTAGGATAATTTGTTTCACAGCCATAAGTAACTATTACAGATAATAAGGAAAATGTACAATTCAAGTTCACAAAGTATTTAAAAAAAAGCACTAATAAATCAAATTTTGGTCCAACAGCTAGATCAAGGAAAGTTATTTCTAATCCCTCACTTAAGACCCAAGTGCGAGCCTGCACACATTTTTAATATTTTACTGTAATATAATATTATTATCGAATTATCAGATTTTATTTTAACTGCGTAAATGTTGCAATAATCTCTTTCATAGAAGGACAGTGATAGCACATTACAGTTAGGTATCATAGCTCTTTAATGCCCTTTAATTTTTAAGAGTTACAAAGCCTTATTTTTACAATTTAAAAAATGTATTTATTTTATTTTAATTTTATTTAGCTATACTTAATAGACAAAAAGTTGCATATATTAAATGTATATATATATATATGTATATATATTTTGAGTTTGGATGTACACATGTACCCATGATATCACTACACACAAGGTAATAATTCATCCCCTTCAAAAGATTCTTTAGTTCTCTTGCTTTTTCTTTCTTTCTTTTTTTGGGGGAGAAAATTTGTGGTAGAAAGACTTAGCATGAGATCTACCCTCTTAACAAGTTTTTAAGTACACCATATTTTTAACTATAGACATTATGCTGGCGAATCTCTAGAACTTAATTGTATAACTGTATATAATCTTTGGGTGTATACACTTTTCTTTGTAAATTTTAGTTAACAAATCTATTATTATCTAAGTCCTCAAAGTAAACTATGGAATCATAGTAGTAAATATTTTTTTCTTTTATTCTCAACCAAATTGTGTTGATTTTATGCCTTTAATATCATTATTATCCATCCCCTCTTTTGTATTTCAGTTTTTTCTGTAGTCCAGCCCTTTTCTGTGGAATATTGAGGAATTTAAGCCTTTGATCTGCAGGTGAAGTAATCTTTCTAAAAGGCCTTATTTATAGGATATCGTCTCAACTATTTTCTTTGTCTACATCCACAATGACTTGGCCCCTGGATATATCTACAATAACGTATTTTGTTCCTGCCAGGCCCATCTTATGATATAACTGATTCAAGTTCTTCAATCAAGTGAGTTGTTGTCACACTTCTAATAGGACTCTGCTTAGAATGCTGTTTATATCTCTTGCTCAGCCTTTCTTGTGTATTTGCTGTGAATAAAGAATCATTCATAGTCTTTAACTGCTAAATGTAGGCTTGTATTTGAAGGGAATTTATAATCTGGAAGGAGATTGACTAAATGATCTCAAATAGAAATCACAGGATGAGATCCAAATTTTAAAAATCTAGAATAAAAACACTTATGTAGCTAAATCTGTGGCACAATTGCTGTCAAATGGCAGTAGAAATAAGAATCATTTAGAGAGTTTGTTAATATGTAGCACCTAGATCCTATTACTGAAGATTCTAAATTTGTTCATCGGGGGCCAAAAGACTAGTATTTTTTTTTTTTTATAAGTTCTATAAGGGCATTAAAGACCTAGTGAAAGTGTGGGCTTTATTGTTTAGGGCAGACAATGAATAACGATTAATATTTTAAGCCAAAATTGATGTATTCATAATCCAAAGAGAATCCTTTTTCAGCAGTAAAAACTAACTGAACATTGAGAACACTAGAGTGGTTATACTAATATCAGACAAAATAAACTTTAAAATAAAAAAAAGTATTACTAGAGCTACAAAAAGACATTTTATAATGATTAAATGATGAATCTATCAGGAAGATGAAACAATTATAACATATATGCACCTAACAAGAGGAAACTAAAATCCAACCAAAAACAAAAATAAATAAATAAATAAAAGATGATTGTATTTAATCAAAATTTAAAATATTTGTGCATCAATGAATACTATCACGAAAATGAAAAGACAATCACCACAATGGGAAAAAATGTTTGCAAATAATATATCTGATAAGAGACTCATAGAAAATATATCAAGAACTCTTACAACTCAATAATAAAAAGACAACCCAACTAAAAAAAGGATCCAGATAGACATTTCTTCAAAAAAGATATACAAATGGTAAATATACATATGTAAAGGTGCTCAACATC
This sequence comes from Eidolon dupreanum, assembly GCA_028627145.1. NCBI lineage: Eukaryota > Metazoa > Chordata > Mammalia > Chiroptera > Pteropodidae > Eidolon > Eidolon dupreanum. The sequence continues at coordinate 111,984,164 of CM053503.1, read as the reverse complement.
ATTCATCATCAGAGAAAGGTAAATCAAAACCCCAATGAGATAGCACTTCACACAATCAAATGGTTATAATCAAAATGTCAGCTAATAAGAAGTGTTGGCAAGGATGTAGAGAAATAAGAACCCTCACACACTGCTGGTGGGAGTATAATATGGTACAGTCACTTTGGAAAATAGTCTGGCAGTTTCTCAAAAATTTAAATATAAATATATCATTTAACCCAACAATTTCACTCTTGGTTATATACCAAAGAGAAATTAAAATATGTCCACACAAAAATTTATACATAAATGTTTATAGCAGCATTATTCATAATAGCCTAAAGGCAGAAACAACCCAAATGTTCATCATCTGATAAATGGAAACACGCAGCATGGTATATCTACATAATGCAGTATTATTTGCCATAAAAAGTAATGAAGTACTGATACATGCAATATGGATGATACTTGAAAACATTATGCCAAGTGAAACAAGCCAGACACAAAATAATCTACATTGTATGATTCATTTCACTTGATATGTCCAGATTAGACAGATATATAAAGACAGAAAGTAGATTAGAGTTTGCTTAGGGCTGAGGGGTGGGAGGAGGAGGCAAATAGAAGGTGATAGTTAAAAGGTATAGGGCTTTTTTTTTGAGATGATGAAAATGTTCTACAATTGATTGTGGTGATGGTTGCACATCTGTGAGAATATACGGAAAATGATACACTTTAAATCGTATAGTATGTGAATTATATCTCAATGAAACTGTTTTAAGAGAGCTCAGCTAACAACACTGACAACATGATTTCAGACTCAATTAACATGATTGTGTAGATACAAAACATTTTGTCTATGATTGTTGCTTTCCAAATTTATGTTTCATGTTAAATTTGTATTAGAATATACATACCCCCAGCATTTTACTTTTAAGAGAAGGAAGATAGTATCTTTTTAAATTTTCTCCCATATAGTAGCAAGATTTGGGATTTCTTGGTACCGATTAACAGAGAACCTAAAAGAGTTGATCTTATTGACATAGAATCTCATGTTTTGCCAAAATAGGTTAAGTCATTATTTATAGTTACTAATAAGCAGCTGGTCACAACAGTTCTATTCTTTTCACTGAGGAACTTATTTTGCTGTAAGCATTATTCAAATTTGTATTTTGTATATTGGCAAGGTTGCTGGTTTTAATTTATGTCAAAGATATAAAGTTTAAAAAAACACTAGTTTTTAAGGAGAGTTAACTTAAAAAACAAAAGAGGATATGGGTCAAGTAGTCTGTGGGTATGGAATGACAGAACCCAGGTGTATAACTGTATCCCCAGTTTTCAGAATCTATTATGTGCATAATAAGTGCTCTGTCAGTGAATGAACGAGTGTAATTTTGCCTTGCTTTTGAGTGCATCCTTGCCATGGTTCTTAGTTCAAAGAAATGTGCTTTCACTGAATCTGCCTTTTTGTGTGCACATTAATCTCTTGAGTTTTCAACTTCCTTTGAGTCTTTATATCTTTTTTATAATGTTTCACCATTCTTAAGCAAGTTAGAATCTAGAACAGCTCTGTATTTTCTTTTTCTTCTTTTCGTTCGTTCTTTCTTCTTCTTTTTTTAATCTGTGTTCTTTACCCTTTCCCCACCTGTCGAAAGCTTCAGTCTCCAATTTCAGGGTTTTTTCCTGTTATATGCTTTTCGTGTCTTCTAGGACATAGCACAATGTCTGGCATTTAAGTGCTAAGTAGAGGTTTAAGATCAATCGTATAATTAATTTAGTGGTTCTGTACAGTTCATATATGGTAAAATTCTATGAGCTGCTTGCATATGTAGGTTGGTCAAATCTCAGTTCTCATCTTTCTTCATTTTATTGCTTATCATCCCTTTCTTGTTAATAAACTATAAGGAGACATGCTTTCTTAATGTACATTTTTCACTTTTCTTTCAGAAAACCATACCCTCCTGGTTTTCCTTCTACTATACTTGCTATTACTTCCTACTCTCCATTGTTGGTTTTCTTCTGTGCAAACTGTCAATGATGTGGTGAGTCCTAGGGCTCAGTGTTTGGACTTACTTTCTATTTATACTAACTTTTGTCACAAACTAATCAATTCAATTTTTTCAGTCATTAAGCACAAAAATCTTGGAGTCATTCTTGAGTTCTTTCTCTCACATTATATGTCTAATTCTTGAGCAAAACTTATTGACTATCTTCAAAATATATTCAGGTTTCAATCACTTCTCTCCATCACATTTCTATAGTCTTAATGCAAGCAACAATTTTGTATATGCCTAGATTTTTGTGTTAACCTTCTAAATTACATGTTTACTTCTATTCATGTCTCCCTATAGTTTATTCTTAAAAGAGTAATTAAAAAAAATCTGTAATATCATGTCACTCTTCTTTATTTCACATACTTAATATCTGTTTCAATTATTCTCCGGTTCTCTTATATTTATTTTTAGCATTGTTATTGAGGTATAATTGATGTGCAATAATCTGTACATATTTCAAGTGTTTAATTTGATAAGTTTTGACATGTGTACACCCATGAAACAATCACCACAATCAAGATAATGAAGACATTCATTACCCCTAAAGTTTCCTCCTGCGTCCTTCTATTCCATCTCTCCTGCTCTTCCTCCACCTTCCCCCCTTCCCTCAGCAACCTAAGGTTGTTTGAATTCTCCAGAATTTTATATATGGAATAGCACAATATAAATTCCTTTTTGTCATAATTTTATCCAGTGTAGTTATTTTGAGATTCATCCATGTTCTTCTATGCATCAAATGTCCATTCCTTTTTATTGCTGGGCACTATTTCATTAAATGAATTTACCATGGTTTGTTTTACCATTCATCTGTTGATGGACATTTGAGTTGTTTCCAAAAATTGGAATAAAGCTGCTATGAACATTCATGTGCAAGTGTTTGTAGGATATAGACTTCTATTTCTTTTGGGTAAATACCAGAAGTGAAATGGCCAGCTCACATAGTAGATGGATGTTTTACTTTAAAAAAAAAAAAACTTGACATATTTTTTTCCAAAGTCTTTACCACTTTACCTACCCACCAGCAGCATTTAAGAGTTCCAGTTCCTTCTCATTCTCCTAACATTTGGTGTGGGCAGTCATTTAATTTCTTAGTCATTCTAGTATGACTGTGATGGTATTAACAGTGTGATTTTAATTTGTATTTTTAAATAATTAATAATGTCAAACATCTTTTCATATGCTTATTTGTCACTACTATATCATTTTTTAGTGAAGTGTCTTTAAAATCTTTGTCCATTTTCTTATTGGGTTATTTTTTGTTGGAATTTTGAGCATTTTTAAAAAACATGTTTTAGATACAAGTATTTTTATTTGATATATTGTTTGGAAATATTTTCACCCAGCTCTTGGCTTGTATTTTTATTATTTTAAGTTCTTTGGAAAAGCAGAAGTATTAAATTTTAATGAAATCCAATTTATGTATTTCTCTTTTAAGTATCCTACTTTTGGTGTTGTAACTAAGAAATTGTTGCCTGTCAGTCACAAAAATCTTCTATATTTTCTTTCAGAAATTTTATAGTTTTAGGACTTATATTTAGTCTATGATCCTTTCTAAACTAATTTTTATATATGGTGTAATGTATAGATTGAGGATCTCTTTTTTTTTTTTTTTTTGCTTATAATCTTTGATTATTCCACCTACATTTGCTGATGAAACTATTATTTTTTTCACTAAATTGTTTTCACATCTTTGTCAAAAATCAATTGTCTATATATATGTAGTTCGGTCTCTGAAATTTCTATTCTGTTCTACTCATCCATTGTTTCTATCTTGGTGCTATATCCACACTGTCTTGTTTATGCATCATATTCTAATGGAAAAAACTATATGATTTACTCATTTATTTTGTTTATTTTCTGTTTCTTCCCACCCATAGATAGCAAGGTCCACAAAAAAAGATTTTTGTCACTTTTGTTTTCTGGTGTTTCCCAGAATATTCTGCTGTTTCCCAGAATATTACTCATTACAATGTAGTCACTTGATACATTTTTTTAAATGAAAAAATGGACAGAAATAGAGAACTCAAGTGAAGAGATGATTAACTTCTGTCAAATTGAATTGATAGCAGAGCTTCCAGGGAGAGCTGACTTTTGAAAATATGAGACTTGAGAAAAGTCAGATAAGAAGTAGAGATTTGGAAGACATTTGTATAAAAGAAAAATCTTGGGATATTTATTTTTAATTTTTGGAGGACATAAAAACAATGGCAAGAGTATCCAGATTCTGTGTGTTGATTCTCTGGGAAAGCCAGTCACTGATTTCTGCCTGGCACAAAGAGTGTGGATGAGACAGTATTTCCCTTTTTAAGGAGTTTGGTGTATAAGATTATGTACACTTTTGGTCTCTGCAACTTGTTCCAGTTTAAAATCCACTCTACTAGCTTGACATCTGGCTGAGGCATGATTCTTTTCATTTCACTCAGCCTTGATCTTCCAATTGACCATTAACTGCTGACTTCTGTACTCTTCTTGGTTCCAGACTGTCTGCTTGGTCTGACCCTGTGTTTAATTCCTGACCTCTCCATGACTCTTAGGAACCAAAGCCTTAACCCTAGAATGACTGCTGTCCATAGTTCAGTCAGAAGATGGAAACCTTTAGAATAAAGGAATTCTCAAAGGGAGGAGAATATATATTAATGTAAGTATAGGTCTTTGGGTCAAATTTTGTGAAATGTTCGAAGTAGAGGGAAGAAAGAGAAGATTAAGAAGGTAGAGGAGCATATTTTCATGGAGAAGAAATTAGTCAAATGAATGAAATTTGACAGAAATATAGAGAATAAAGAGCTAGTCAAGTCCATTGGCTTGAACAAACAGGGAGCTGTTGGTGAACTTTAATTGCAACCTGGAATTTACTTGCTAGATAATTTCACTACTGGTTTGAATGTGCTTCTTCACCATTTAGAAATGAAGATATATATATATATATATATATATATATATATATATATATATAAGCTTTTCAAAGAGATGATTTGGATTAGTCCTTGCTAGAGGTAAAAAGGTGTGTGTGTGTGTGTGTGTGTGTGTGTGTGTGTTTGTGTGTGAGTGTGCATGTAGGTGACTACAGGGAGGAGAAGCACATAATATTTAAAATTATTTTCTTTACTTTCTTTTTCCCTTTTATAACAAATTACAAATGGCATGGAAGTAGGATGCCATGGTCTGATGTGAGGGGTATGCTCTGAGTCAGGCAAGAATTTTTGTCTTTGCTCTGAAGAATAAAGAAAACCCAGATTTTGTTCACCCATCTCAAACTCTGATTTACTACTCTTAAAGGCTAGCAGCATTTGGAGATCTATCTTCTACTTCATTCGATGATCTCAGGCTATTCAGATGGTTTACAATTACATAACAGAATGGTCTCACATAGTTCTTTCAAAAGTTCAAATCTGGGCTTAAGAAATTGAAGCTGGCAGTGAGCTGTGATTAAGCATAGAGGAAGGACAAAGGTGGTCCTTGTGTTTTCACAACAGCCAGAGTTTAAAGAACCTTAATTCAGAAATATGTATGTGTTATTATACATATTTATATGTGATACATATAATGTATATTAAATGTAATACATATATAACATATATATATAATTTCTATCTCTTATTTTAATGAGAATATTAATGCTTGATAATGTAAGAAAATAACTCATTTAAAACCCAAAATATTTGGACAAGTATATCTTAGTTTTGTCATTGGAAAAATGCTTTTGACCAAAATTTTAATAACCCATTTTATAGGTTGATTTGTAGTATACACAAACACATTTAAGATATGGGTTAGGAGAAGTAGTAGTTTTTGGGACCCTGCTTGATTGCATGCCACAATTCAAGGTAAGCAGGTGGCCTAGTGAAATATAAAAGGCATACTAAACAAAGAATTTTATTTCCTGGTTGGTGCCTGCAGGGGAGGAATTATGAAAGGAAAGCAGAAACCTGACAGCCAAAGAGAGTCCAGAATTTTGAAATAAAGTGTTTTTATTGATTTTAAAAGGTATGCAAATTAATCACAATTTATAAATAAACCTAAGCTTTTGAATATGATAAATTATTTTTAAAATAATAATGTGAAAAAATAGTTTAATAAGAAATCATAGCTCTAGCTCAGTAGAAGGGTATACTATTTTATCATAGATGGGAGATTTTGTAAGAAGCCAAATAAGCATAGAATTTGAAAAAAAGCGGTATAGTGCTTACTTCCCTACTATTTTGTATAAACTATTAATATATAGATCGAGCAGAAAAAAATGTTTAGGAGATTGCACCTTGCCAAATTCTAAGGTGTTTTGTGCCACAAATTCTAGCTTCAAAGTATTTGTAAATAAGAAAGACCACCTACATCAAGCTAAATAAAATCTTGATTTTAGTAGACATGCTAAGTAAGCACTGTGTGCTCCCCGCTTTTCTGAAATTAATAGTTACTTGGAGCCACAAATGCCCGCATTTGTTTTCTTATTTCCATAGGTGATTTCACTAAGCAGAAGCCCTTGTTAATCCTACATTCATATAGATAGAAGGTCAAAGTTGGTCAGTGAGCCAAGAAATACCATATCAGGATTTCTTTCCTCTTCAATTGAAAAAGGTATAAATTGTGGAATTAGTGTATTGATTGAAGGCTACAACTTCAAGCAATCAGTTTTTCTGGCTTGACAAGATTATTTTATCCTACTTTTCTTTTATTATTATGTGTAGTATTTGAGTCATCCTTCAGGCAGATGAAGTGACAGCTTGATTTAACTCAATAAAATCCACCAGTTAGGTAACCTACTGAGCCGAACAAAAGATGAAAACGACTGCAAGGGGCAGGTGCACTGTTAGTTTAAGCGAGCAGAGGAGTCTGAAAAAGAAGAAAATATTAACGGAAATTATGCTCTAATCAATGCATTTCTATGGAAACTTGAGAGAAATTTGTAAAACCTTCTTGCTGGGCAATTGAGCAGATAATGCCTTTGCTTTAAAAACAAAACAAAATAAACAAATCTTTAAAACTAGACTACTTGCATGAAAAACAATGCCTCCATAATGACTGTGCTTTTGTTTAATTGCAGCAAGTCAAATAATCTTTAATTTCTTGGTGTATTTGAGATGAAAATGCTGAATGATAAATTTATAATAGTTTGGAAATTAAAACTCTAATTTGTGTAGCTTTCATTGAACCTTTGCTTTCTTACATCATATTTAAATGATGTGGTTTATGATTTTTGAAATTAGAATAGTTGAACATTTACAAATAATATCAATGTGAATTTTTCTAAGAAACCTAAATACATAAGCCATAGTGAATATTTTGTTTGCAGAACTAGAGGAGACTTATGATTTTAAATGTTCTCGTAATGGGACTGAAGTCTCTATTTAAAGCTCTTCAGACCTAAGGATGCTCATTGCTCTTTGATTACATTTAAAAATTTAATTCCTGACAGTAGGAATGGCTTATAGGTAATTGGGACCAACTTATATTAGCGGAAGTTTGCATTTAAAGTTTCATTAATATTCACTTTTGGGAGCTTTTGATACCATGTTGTATTCTGCTCATTTTAGTGGGTTAACTTAAATAATACTAGGTTAGAAATCCTGGAGGAGTGTAGGTGAGGTTTGTAGTGTGGTTGTGGGGTGAAAGATGGGAAGTGGTTTTATTGTTATAAGGAAATTTGGGAATTCCTTTCATTGGCTGCACTCTTACATTTCAAGTGACTCTGATCTGGTCTTTGCAGAAAAAGTCATTCCTATGAAACCCAGATACACAAAAATCAGTTTTTAAATGATCTTTTCCTCAATAAACAATACTACTATTAGATAACTTTCAGAAATATTTCTTGTAAAGTTAACATACAACTCTCATGCGATGGCAAATAGATTTTTCCTTGCATACTAATTGTGACCATTTGGTAGCGGTTCTGATATGAGGTGAGGATGATTCTGAGGTTCTATCCAGGCTTCACAGGAAAAAATACAATGAGGCATTAGTGACAAGTGCCTTAAAGGTAGGATGGAGAAGTCAAGACACATGGGCTGCTATTTTTTAACTACTTTTTAAAAAATATATATGTCATATTTATTTGTTAAATTTTTTTTCTGTAATTTTTATCTTTGGTCTTCTCTGATTTTCTCTTCCACACATATTTGTCTCACCAGAATTTTTCATAGATAAGGAGAATTTCTGATGGCTAAGGGAAGTGGTATTGGTTTGCGAGGCTCTGCATTCATTCCACTGACACAATAATGGTGTTGGCAAATTGAAGCCACTGGGAAGGAAACTGGTTGGTGGTACTGTGGTACAGATGTCCATTTACTAGAGGCACTGACATTACAAAGATTGATTCTTTTCAAACACTTTTCATTTTCTTTATAACCCAAGGAATTGGAAGTACCTTGAAAATCTGTGTTTAACATAAAGGAAATTAAAATCTCATGCCTGAGGATGTAAGCTTTTTATATTCTTATGTTTAGGAGAGAGGAGGAAAAAAGGAAAATATTTTGTTTAGTATTGATACAGGATTGCCCTCTTAGAGCCTATATAGTGACTTTATCTAAGATGTAATTTAGAAGGTACTATCAGATGTCCAAAACATAGTTCAGCTCCTCTTTATAAGACATTAAAACTAATTAATGTTATTTTAATAAACTATTTTTAGGGAAGGAATAACTTGTTAGGGAATTCATGTCTAATGCTGACTCTTTGACTCACATTCCCCCACATGTGCACCATTTTATGACTTTGGTTATTGTGGAAATGAGACACTTATAGTACCCCAATTTAATTTCAAAATCTCTATAGGGTTATTGCTTTAGTTTTATTTTATGTTATATTGAAGTATACTTCCATGTTCAGTTTGATGAGTTTTGAAAATTATATATACCCACGTTACCATTACTCAAGCAAGATATAGAAGATATCTATTGAAAGTTCTCTTAATATTCTTTTCTTTTCTTTTTTTAATTTAAAATTTTTTCCATTTATTTTTAATTTTTTAATATTTTTATTATAGTGACATTTGTTAATAAAATCCAGTAAGTTTCAGATGTACAATTTAGCAGTAAGACATATATATATATATATATATATATATATATATATATATATATATATATATATATATATATTGCATTATGTATTCACCTTCCCATAGTTAGATTTCTTTCTGTCACCATATACTTGACCCCTTTTACCTCATCTACTTCTTCTGCCCTCTGGTAACCACTAGCCTCTCAATATTCTTTTAAAATTAACTTTAGATACCCCCTATGTCCATAGACAATTAATATTTTGATTTCTAATATCACCCACACCCACACCCACAAACACACACATTGTTTTTGGACTTCTTATAAATGGAATCATATAGCGTGCATATGTTCTTTTTTTCTAATCTGGCTACTTTTACTAAAAATATTTCTGAGATTCATTAATGTTGTTCCTTCTTAATTTCTGAGTAGTATTTTATTATATAAAAAATTGCAATTTGTTTAATCATTCGATTCTATGATATCTGGGCTGTTTCCATTTTCTGGTTACTATAAGGCAATTAAGTACAAGCCATTTGTAGACATATGTTTTCATTTATCTTGGTAAATATGAGTGAGTGAAATAATTGGATCATAGGTTAAACGTATGCTTTGTTTTTTTAAACTACTTAAAAATTTACATAAATTACTTAAAAATTACTTTAAAAATTACTATGAATTTCCACATGTAAATATATTTGTGTAACCATCACAATGTTCAGATGGTTCTATTGCTCCAAAACCTCCTCTGTGATGCTTATTTGTTGTCAAACACTTCCCCTTCCTCTAACCACTGATGACCTTTCACAGAATTTCATACAAATAGAGTCATACAGTTTAACACCTTTGAGGTTGGCTTCTTTCACTCAGCACACTGACTTTCAGATTCATCTATGTTGTTGGATACAATCATACTTTGTTCCTTTTTATTAGTGAATAGCATTCCATTGTATGGCTAGACCAGTTTGTTTTTCAAATTTATTCAGTTAAGGATATTGGAACTGTTTTATTAGTTTTGGGATAATATTAATAAAGTTCTTATAAATATTCAGGTACTGGTTTTTTTTAAGCAGAAGTATTCCTTTTTTTTAATGTTGATGTTTTATTCTATCAATTTGCTAAACTTCCTGTTAGTTATAAAATTTACTTTATATTCCTTGAGATTTCTACACAGATAATTATGTAAACAACAGATAGATGTAATTTTATTTATTTATTTTCTAAAGTGTACTCATTTTACTTTATTTTATTTTTACTTACTGCATTGGTTAGGATTTCCAATAAAATATTGAATAGGTGTGATAAGAATGCCATACTTGCCTTATGCCTGATGTTAAAGTGAAAACAATTATTCTTAACCACTACAAATGGTGTTAGCTATGTGCGTGTGATTTGTTTTATGAATATTATTATTTCTCGGAAATCCTTTATCAGATAGAAAAAGTATAGTTCTATTCCTGATTTGCTGAGAGTTTTTTTTTTATCATGAATGCATGTTAAATTTTGTCAGATTTTTCTCTGTACCAATTAATATAATCACATAGTTTTTATTATTTAATCTGTTAATAGGCTGGATTACAAAAATTAATTTTTAATATTGTACTAATTTTGCATTCTTGAGATAAACCCCATTTGGTCATGATGTATTATTTTTTAAAATTTATTGTTGGATTTGATCTGTTAATATTTTGTTAACTTTTGTTTGTAAATATTCATAAGGGATATTGGTCAGTAGTTAAGCTTTATTTTATGGTCTGTTTTTTTGGTAATTCTGGCTTTATATAATGAGTTGGGATGTGATCCATCTTCTTCTGTTTTCCTTGGTAAATTGTTTTGAATTGTTACATTTTTCCTTTAAATGTTTGGTAGAATTCAACAGTGAAAGCATCTGCCAAACACTTCTCCAATGTAGTTGAAATATTTTACACACCACCACTTTTAACATTTGATATTATCATCTCCTCTGATTTCATCCATGTTAGTGGGACTGAAATGGTGTTTCCTCATTTGAATTTGAATCTTATTAATAGCTAATGATTTTGATCACTTTTACATGTACTTATTTGTCATCTAGCTACCTGCTTTTGTAATGTGTTTATTTGAGGTGCGATGATAGAGTATTCTAATTTTATTAAATTTGCAATAGATGACAGAAATATGAAAAAACTTGATAATGATAGACTTTTCTTTAGTAAAAGGATTAACCCTAGTGATAGAAGTATAGAAAGAGGCACACAGAGGCTACATAGCAGACTGGTTAAGCCATATGACCTTGGGAAAGTTACTTAAACTCTTTGTGCCTCAGTTTCCTCTCTTCTTGCTAGAACACACTTTTTAAAAAATCATTGTAAAATATATTTTATTTCCCTGTTGATTCTGTTTTCTCGGTGAGATACTGTCCTTTGTCCTCCAGATATACTAAATATACTTGAAAGTCTACAGTAGTCTCATTATATTTAGATACATTTCTTGGTGGAGATAGAGAGTGTCCCAAAAAAATGCTTTAATAAATTTTGAACTAAGTGGTTTACATACTTTTTTTTAAAAAAAAAGAAAAACGTATATGCCTTAAACTATTTATTTCTAAAATTATATCATTTACTTCCATTAAAAAAATTGAGCAGAATTATTGTTTAAATACATCATGAAGTTTCAAATTAAATTATTAGATTATAAAAACAACAGAAGATACTGAATAAAAATTATCTTTATTAGCAAACAATTCTATCAAAATTTATAAAATAATTTAAAATTTATAAAACATTTTGTAAATGTTTTACTATTAACTAGTAAATAGTCTGCAAATGAGAAGTAATTGGTTAAATTTTAACAAAAGATATCTGAAATGTATATCAAAGACTTAATCATTATATTAAAGTGAGTTTTAAAATTTTGTTTTCTGATATCTACTATAGAGAGGAAATGTAGATTATATATTAAGTGGTTCTTCATCATCAATACTATATTTACAATTTTGGTTATTTAGAAATAATTTGAAGGCCTCAAATATTTTATTTTTGATTATTTTTTGTCTCCTTATACCTGAAAGGAAATTTCAAGATTTAATGAGTGCTAGTTTGATTTTAGAATTTTTGTTGACATACATCATTTTTTTTAAAAAAAGTGTATGATTTTATTTTGTCTGATAAACAAACAAAAAAACCCCTTGATAATAGTATAAAATGTAATTACAGAATAATATAAAGTAGTTATACTATAGTATAGTATAATAGTTTGGTCATTCTGATGAGTCTATTGTGTTTTGTATTTCAATTATGTTCAAAATAGTATACTCACTTAGTGTAATGAGGAGGTTTAATATTCTAAGACTTTTTCTATTAAGTTCTTTAGATTCTATCAAATGGTGTTCGAGCATGTCCAGATTACCAACTTTTTAGTCATTTTGAGAAAAGTCATGACATCTCCTTGACTAACATGAACTATGATTATGAATAAATCTTGCACTAGATTCATTGTTTATGAAGCATGTATGATGAGTTAATGCTGCACCTGGTTTCTTTTTTATATCGTATTTTAATTCTCACAATAATTTTGGGAAGATTTCACTCACATTCTATTAAAGATTATTATCTTTTTTAAATAAATTGGGCAGTCAGTCCATTTGGGCTGCTATAACACAATATGATAGACTGGATAGCTTATAAACAATACAGATTTATTTCTCATAGTTATGGAGGTTTGGAAGTCTAAGATCAAGGTGCTGGCAGATTTTTGTGTCTTGTAAGGGCTTGCATCCTGGCTCACAGATGCCATCCTCTCCCTGTGTTCTCACTGGGGTCTTTTTTAGGAGGGCACTAATCTCATTCATGAGGGCTCTGCCTTTATGACCTTATCACTTCTCAAAGGTCTCATCTCCAAATACAATCATATTGAGGATTAGGTTTCAAAATATAATTTTGGGGTGATACAAACATTCATTTCATAGTGCTGTTATTCAAGAGTACTTTTCTTCTACTTTAATATTTTACCTTTGTTAACTTTCTGAAGTAAACTTAATAAAGTATTATTTTTATAGAATAATTTACTAATAGCTTGCTCCCCAAATAATTATTTAAAGATAGCCTCCCTCCCAATTGTTGATTCATTACAGGATAAGTAAATAAGCATAAAATAAGGAAGTGACAGATATACCATAGATTGTCATAGTTAGGAATGAATTCAACAGAAAATAAAAAAAAAACAATGAAATTAAACAAAGCACCCTAGAGGAAAACACATTGGTATGGATGATAAGAGAACATAGTAATAGAAAAAGAAAGATATGAATGTGTTCTCTTGGTTTTTAATATGTGAAATCAGTGTTTTAAATATAAAAATTACTTAAAATAAGTGAGGGAGGCCAGTACAAGTTTGAGGTTTGATACAGAGCAATGAATGACAAGCAGAAGCCAAAATGATAGAAAGCTCATCATGCAAGTGTAGGTTTTAGGGGGTTAGAACACATAAAGGATATATACCAGAATGCATACAGAAAAGGTGATAGGTGCTAAACCAAAGAAAATTCCATGTCTGCAGTCATGAACAAGATATGCATGCAAAACACAAAAAAGAAAGAATTGGGCAATTTAACAAAAGAACAAATTACTGTTTAATTTTGTCATATTGCCTTCTGTTAATTTAGCTCTAGCCAATATTGTTTGCAAAATAGTGCAAGTGAGAATAAAAGAGCAATGTTTACTAGAAATTACATGTGTGTCACACATCAAAATGTGATAATAACAATAATCAGAATTTGGAAAATTTATAAAGCAGCAGTTAGCAAAATTTAAAGCCCTAGGAACTTTGCTTGAAAAAATGTCTACTTAAATAATGGCAGGTTATAAAACATGTCATCTGCTCATCATTCTTCCCCCAATTTATAATAAATTATAAAAAAGTATAAATTCAATGAAAAATACCTAAAATGCTTATAAAGTTTCACATCTTGTATTTTGGTTAAATACATTCTTTTTATAAAAGCAAACTTTCTACTAAAAAGATATTAAACGAAAATAAAAAAAATAAACACACAGGATTGTATTTTTTCTTTTCATTTGAATTTGTTTAGAATTAGGTAATCTGAGTACATTCTATTGTATAATGCTAATTGTCAAATTTCAACTATTCTTCATTTATTCCTTTATACATTTTCCAGGTATTCACTGTGTCAACTTTGTGATATGTATTGTGATATGTATTATTTTAGTATTCGGAAATATAGTAGTGAGTAATAGAGAAAAATCCTAGGCCTTATGTAGCTTACATTCAGGTGAAGGGAGACAGATAAACAAATAAAATGTATAATATGTCAGATAATGATCAAAGCAAGGTAAGAAGAAGAGTACTGGTGTAGGGGCAGGTTAGTTTCTTTTCAGTAGGTTGGTCAGGGCAAGCCTTATGGTTACAAAGATGTTTGTACCAAAACCTAAAGTCTGAAGGAGGTGAGGATATGATTCATGCTGATATAGGAGGAAAGGACTTTTAGACAGAGAGACCAGCAAAGTAATAGGTTCTGACTTAAAAGTGTGATTAGTATGATTGAGGAAGTGAGGGGCCAGCATTGTCAGAGCTAAGGGAGTGAAAGGGATATGGTAACAGATGAGATCACTAAGGTAGTAGAGGCCACAACATGTAAGAATCATTTTACTCTGAGAAAGATAGGAAACCATTAGAGATTTGAATAGAGGGGTCCGTATAATCTAACTAATGTTTTTAGAAGATCATTCTAGCTCCTACATTGAGAAGAGACTGTGTGTGAGTGTGTGGAGGGGAAGTGGTGGGATGGAAATAAGGAGACACATTAGAATTATCTAGTTGACAAAATACAGTATCTGGTTACTAATGATGAGGATGGTGAAAAGTGGTTGAATTCCAGATATATTTTGAATGTTGAGCTCATAGAATTTACTATTGGATTGGATATGGGTATCAGAAAAAAAAAAGGAGTTACACTTTTTTCTGAGGTTTTGGCTTGAAGATTTGAAATATGGGAATGTCATGAAGATAAAGAAGACTACTGGGAGATCAGGTCCTGGGTGTAATATCCTTAAAATGCCTCTTGAAAAACTAAGTGCAAATGTCAAGTAGATAGTTTGATATATAAGTCTGGAGTTTTTTGAAAAAAGATTTAGGTTAGAGGTATACATTTCAAAGATATCAACATATAGAAACTGGATAAGGTTTCTATGGAAGTGTGCATAGATAACAAAGAGAACATTAGTGGTTAGAGATGAAAAGGAAGAAGAAAGAAAACTGAAAAAAGAGACTATTGAATTGAGGATAGGGGAGTAGGGGGGAGGAGGGAGGTAGATGGGGTAAAAGGGGCCAAACATGTGGTGACATTAAAGAATTTTTTAAAAAAGTTAAACTTAAAAACAAAGAGAGATTAGAATGATAGAAGGGAAACCAAGTGTCTGTGTTATTCCTAAAGCCAATTGAAGAAAGCATTTCATGAAGGAGAATAATTATGTTTTAACAAAAGCCGTTGGCGCCTCATTCACATCATTTGGACCTTATTATTCTGAGTGCTGCTGCCAACATTCAGTTATCAATATCCACATTTTCACACCTGAGAATTGTTTTTAATATCAAGGGAAAAGGCTCTGTCCAAGCATGAGCCAGAAATACTAGGAAATCAACATAATCCTCCCACTCAGGAGCCTTTAACCAATGACTACAGGGAGTTAGTGTATAAATATTCCAGCTCTAGATCCGTAGGTGGAAATAATGCTGACTGTTGATACTGTTTCTGTGAGTTTCTTCATGGGACTAAGTTCAAGTGATAGCTATTTTAATAATATATACTTTATTGGCTGGCCTTCCTTTCCTGTTCCACTTTTTATTTACTTAATAGTGTTCCCTGTAATTCCTAAATGAATATTCACATTTAAATCCTCGTCTCCGGGTGTACATCAGAGAAAAACAAACTAACACTACTGAAAAGTAAGATGAACATTATGTTTGATCCTTGGCGTTTGCATTAGTAGGCTTGAGAAGATTGGTTTCAGTGGAAGGTTTAGGGTGATAGTTTTATAAGATTGCTTTCAAGAAGGAAGATAAGAAAATGAAGTAGGTATACCAATTATACTTTTACTCTTCTAGTGAGTTTTGTGGTAAAGGGAAACAGACAAGCTGAAAGGTAATTGGAGGTTAATATGGATTCAAGAGAGATTTTTTGTTTTGTTTCAAAATAAGAGTAATTACAGTGTGTTTCTGTGTTAATGCAACTGATCTAGTAGAGAGGGGGAAATAGTGGTGTAGGAAAAAGAAGGGACATTTTCTAGAATAAAGTACTTGAGTAGTCTAAATGGGAAGGGATTGAGTGAATAAACTGTCAAATAAGAGCATGGACAGTAGTTATCTATGAAAAACAAAGAAAAAACAGTATAAGGTCACAGATTTGGGTAAATCGTTAGCTGTGGTAGAAATGTGTGCAATGTCTTTTCTGATTATTTCTATTTTTACTCATTTGTGAGATAGGTAAGGAGGTAAGGTAGTTGTAGAAAGATGGAGTAAGTATAAAAAGGGCATCAAGGAGAATGAATTGATTAGAGAAATAAAATAGTTATTTTTTTTAACTCGAAGTTTGTTTAAGTTTTGAGATTATATAGTGAAATAGAAACCAGTGGACATGGTTATGTGTTTTTTTGTCACTTATATTCAACTACAAATTTAAAGGCACAAAGCAGATAGGTAATTACATTTATCCAGGTTTGAAATTTTTTTTAAGTAAATATGTTGAAAAGAAATAGAATGTATGAAAAAGAATGATTAAAATGAATTTAAGATGGGTCAAGAATGAAAGGAGGACTTCTGTAAAAATGAAATGGGTATTGCATCAGTAGATTGAAGGTTCCAAGGAGTCATATAACTTTAAAGAGAGGAGTCTAAAGAAAGTAAACTAGAAAGACAGAGGGAGAGGTCAGGAAAGTGAGATGCCTGAAATTGAGATTATTGTTAGTAACAAATAATTAAGGCCTCTTTATTTTAGTTTAAATCCCATTGCTTACCATGTTGAAAACAAAGTGAATAAACTTTCATTACTTTGTCTCAGATTTCTGATTTAGAATTGTCTCACTATACAATTTGAAACATTATCAGATGTACTGATGGGATCTAAATTGTTAATAAGTTCCTATCTTCTCTCTCAGTAGTGAGCATATTCATAGTGACTTTGTAGAGCCACCGTGCTACCATGAAAACTCTAGAGGTTTGGAGAAAGATAATATCTTTTAGAATCCCAATACCAAGGTGCACGTGTAGTTCACAACTCGGCCTAAATCTCCAAATTGCCCTGCTCTGAGGACCACAATTGCAGAATTTTTATTTGGCAATCTTTTAGTCAAACTGATTTGCAAAATAGAGTGAACATTTTTCATTAAGCAAAAAATATTTAAAATGGCCTTCACCCTTCATAGTAGAGTACCTGTTATCTCTCACCCAAATTACTGCAAAATCTCACAACTAATTTACATGTTTGCATCTAGAATCCCATGCCTAAAGAGATTTCATAATTAAAGGAAGCCTTACAAAACATTTAATCACTTACTCTTCTATTCACAACCCTCACATGGCTCCTCATTTCAGAAAAAAAGCCAAAATCATCATAGTGTTCAACAAGGCCATATATATTCTGAAATCTTCATCTCGTCTCATTTCCTATTTCTCTCCCTATTACTCTTTATCCAGTCACACTGGCTTTCTTGCTTCATATTTTCTCCAAATGAAATGATCTTCCTCAAAATAACTCATGGCTAATTTCTTCACTTCTTTAAAGTCATTGATCAAAAATTAGTTTTTCAATAAGACCTACAGTGACCCACTATCTGAATTTGCAACTCCTCCAAGACATTTCAGTCTTCCTTATCTTGCTTAATTTTTGTCCAGAGCATATATCATTTTCTAAAATACTGCATTATATACATATTTATTATATCTATTGCTTATCATCTGTCTCCCATACCAGCATTAAAATTCAGTGAGGCCAAGAGTTTTTATGTTTGTTTTGAGTTTGTTATCTTTTGTTCATTGTTGCATCCTAAGCACCTGAAATATTGCTGACTCATAACAGGTGACCAATAAATATTTGTTGGCCAAATAAATGAATAGTGGATAAAAAAATAAAAAAAAATATTTTCTACTTATTTGATGAAAAAATCCTTCAGTTGAGACCATTTTTTTGATAAACATATCTAATGGTTTATAAGATAGAAAAATCTAGTTTTTTATTGAGCTAATTATTTCATTGGTTTCTCTTTAAGTATAGTTATGAAAATCCTTGCAATCTAAATTAGTGCATAGTTAAAACATTATTTTGGTATTTGTTGCTGGTTTTGAGTTGTGTTCTTTAATCTCTTGCCAATACTTGACATCTAGATAAATGCTGTAGGGTCCTGAAACCAATATTCTTCCTTTTTGACTTGGGCAGAAGATATTTTCTCCAACATTGCATTAGCCTGCATTAGTCATAACAAAAGCCAAAATTTCAAAAGGCAGCAGGAACCATGGGTTTCATACAAGAGTCATAGATATTCTCCTACTATGTATTTTCTCCATTTTTTCCAAATGTTTGAAAAGTAGCAGAGAGAAAACACTTTTACTAACTGTGATTAATAATGGCAGATTATCCTTGGGGGCAAGGGTGGGAGAGGCAGGCTCCATGCTTAAATCATGTGTTCTCAGAGGGGGATTAGAGGACTCTCAGCAACAACTGTGGGGTGAAGGAGGTTAGAGAGCTGGCAAATCTGGGGGAAAAAAACCCATCGTGTGCCAGATCTGTACAGCTGTGTCCACCACTGATAATCCTTCTGTAGGAACAAGCCAGTTGCTTCCTAGAGCAATGTGGAAGAGGCTTTATTACACAGGAAAAAAACAGAAAAGTCAGAGTCTTCTTTAGTAATTCTCTACTTATTGCTTTACTTTTGTCCCTCTAAATAATGTCTCTTTACTCCCTTCATTGATTGGATGACAGCTTTCGACCTTCCTTTTATGTAAAACGGTAAACCTAAATTCTAGGTAAAAAAGTATTTTTACATATTGACTTATTTATCTTGCTTTTGCATTTTAAAAATCTGTTAGCTTGTTTATAATCAAGAAGATAACTCAAGAGGTGCTCAAGTCATCTCTTCCCTGGCATACCGAAGATGTAATTTCCTATTTCTAATCTTTTAGTCTAATTTTAGTGCATCAACTACCTGGTAGCATCTTTCTTTTCCATCATGTCCTTGTAAACCTGACAAAAAGAACATTTATTAAACTATAAAAGACTGAAATCTATAATTATATATTTTAGTCTGGTAGGTGAATTTAAAAATTTAATTAAAAGTGCACTCCTAACAACAAAACTAAATTTTATTAATAATTTTAATTTTTTTTGAACATATATTTTGCAAAATTTCTATAATGGAAATTACTACATAATCAAAAATAAGCCTAAAAAATGTAAAAAAAGTTATTTATGCTATTATTATTATTATTAATATTTTCTTATTCCAGGCTATTCTTTAAACTTGTGGATCAATAATTAATTTTATATTTCTACTTCTAGCTCCTTATGATATTTGCCTCTCTTTCTTTTATTGGTTTTTATTTTAAAATCCACTATTACATTTTCTTATATACTATTATATAGATATTATAAAGATAATTATTGTCAAAACTTCAGAAAATTTTAAATTGAGAAATTTACAAATTCAGAAATTATTTAAATATAATATAGAAAATGAATGTTCTATAATTGCCCAACCATAAGATGATCATTATTTACATTTTGCTGTATATACTAGAATTTGTTCCATATATTTACTGTATAATTGAATATATACACATCCCCACACACATACACATTTGAAAAATGAAGGAATGTTTTGCATACTGTTTTGCAATCTATTATTTAAATATGTGCACATTTATTGAATGAATGTGTCAGAATTTACTTAATGTGCAACTGACTAATATTAGATTATCTCCATGTTTTTATTGCAAAAGATATCCTTCTACACATATCTTTCATAATTGTATAATAATAATCCCTAGTGTTTGATACTAAACTTTGAACAAAAATATAGTATAAAGCAATCTAATAAGCTTATACAGCTTTTCTTTTGTAACATTTTCTCCCATTAAAGTGAAATGTTTGAAGATTTCTTTTTCAAGTTCAAAATTTATTGTATTTTTATATGTAAATAATGGTACTGATGAATGGTCCTGAATTCCTGATGGAAAGAATTCAGGATTATTAGACTAATAATAGAAATGTCTAATTCAATTTTTACCGCTCTACTGCGTTTTCCTGGTACCTAGTTTGTAGTGATCAGAGACTTAAAACTAATTCAGGTATAGTTTAATCCCATTGCTATGTGACTTGACTTTTTTGCTGAATTCATTATTGGTCAAATTAACTTCGTTTCCAGAACATATGATATAATGTATGTCTCTCAGAAAGCTTATAGTATGATTGTTGTCCTCTTCAGAAATTTAAACTAGTTCCTATCATTTTGTAGCAATAAACTACTTTGAGGAAAACCAAAAAGAAATGCATAGCATATATTCCAACATGGTCTAGAATATGTTATCATTAAAAAAAATGAAGTGGGAGCTATGTAAATTCAATCCAAAAAAATTAAAATAAAAATATAATTAATTAATTAATTGGTTAATTAATTAATTCAATCCAAGATCTCCAAAAAATTAGCCATTAAAGAGGAGCTAGTCTCAGTCTGTTTGAAACCGTTTTCTCATTTGCTGTTTCATTTACCTTATCAACTTTCAAAGTTGTGCATATCATAGGGGATAACATATATTGATAGTTTTTAAACATTGTCAAGAGCAACTTTTTACAGGGTGTGTCAGTTAGTGTCCTAGTATGAAACAGAATTTGCACATGAAGGTTTTAATTGAAGAGAAATTAATTAAATCAACTGTGTACAGAGGTATGGGCAGGTTGAAAGAAGTAAAAGAAGTAATGGAGGCTTTAAGAAATGGACAACAGCATGAAAGCATTATGTCATAATAAGGACTTATGGCATAGGATAGACTAAGTCAGTGATTCTAATAGTCTGGTCCCTGGACTAGCAGCATCAGTATCACCTGTTAGAAATGCAAATTATCAGGTTTCACCCTAGACCCACTGAAATGGAAACTCTGGGTGTAGAAATAATGAGCACTCTAGGGGATTCTGATAGAAGCTAAAAATTAACAAGTAAGCTAGGTTATGCTATGGTAATAAATAATTCCAAATAAGTAAATCTAAAAATATTTGTTTTGAACCCGTGCTACATGTCTATTTTGGACATATTTATTGTAGTTATTTGCAGCTTGTCTTGTTGTCTTCCTTCTAGGACCTGTTTATGCTGATGATGCAACTTCTGTTAACATTGTGACCACAGCAGAGAGAAATGAGAGCATTGCAGAGGGTGGTTGAGAAATGACACAAGGCATTTTATTTTTTATTGCCAAAGTTGGTCATGTGGTCATATCTGACTTTAACATGTCAGGATGTGTATTTCATCTATAGTGAAGTGCCCTGAATATTGGTAAAAGATAATACCATCTACATCACTACTATCTATTCATAAAAAGTCATGGAAAGAAGCAGTTACCAGAGCCCAAGACAACATGAGAACATGGAGGACTGCCCAGCAGGAGAAGAAACTTGTGTGGGAGAGTGAGTGTAGTTATTGCTAAAAAGAAGCACAAAAACAGAGACTTTCACACTCCCTCTGTTTCTTCACAAATCAGTCTACTGTGGCCCAGAACAGGGCAGAAAAGTTAGAGCTTGGATCTGGTGGTAATTACCAGTTCACAAGTTACTATCATTAGTGATTCTTGATTCACATGTTTTCTAGTCACCTGCATCCTGTTTCCCTTCTTTAGTTTGGAAGAATGAGGGTCGACTTTGCATGAAAGTTTGTATCTTTACATTGTATATCCTACTTTACAAAGGCTTGATGTCCCGCTGAGCTAAATATAATTCTAATTATCTTGAATTTCATCAACGTTGATTTCTTAACCACCATCGTATTGTGTAGTATTTTGGTAGCATTGTGATAAGTGTCAGACAACTTTATGTCAATAAGTTAGGATAAAAATGATCAGGAAACAGTGCACAATTTTTAAAGCAAAGGTAGCCTCCACAATTGATGACAAAATAAGGAATGGTGAAGTGAAAATGTTTTCAACTGAGAGTCAGGAACTTTAACTCTAACCTTGGTCTGCTGTTGGCAGGCTATATAATTGTTAGAAAAACTCAGCTTATGCATCAATAAAAAGAAATTTGGTTGAGATACTGTCTAGAATTCCTTTCAATAATATAATATGTTTTAATGTTGCATTTGCTTTATTATTAAATAGACATTAGCTGAAGTTGAAACATGATAGAATTGGGCTGCCATTAATCACCATTTTTACCAACAAAGCCTGTGTGTTATGCCATGACCAGTGTAATTTATCCTGTGTTAATTTTCAATTCCAGAAAACTTAGTAGATCTATTGGTAGTTTCAAGCAAATATTTGTTAATTCACACAGACTGATGGTAGGTAGTTTCTCTTGGAAAATGCAAGATAGAGTGAACCACAATTACCATAGGAGACTTGTTTTTTTAAATCTTTATATTAAAGAAAAGAAGAGTAAGATTCAGAGAAGTTAGGTATATTAAATTAGTTTGTACAGCTAGTGTGTAGCAACACGAAGAATTGGGTATCGTCTTGGCCAAGTTATTTCATCTTTTTGAACCTCAATTTACTCATCTTTAGAACCAGCACTATAAAACAAATATTAGCATGATTTTGAAACAATTAGGAGAGCTATTCCAAGCATGTTTTCAGTGAAGTATCTGGCATGTAGCAGGTTCCTTATACATATGAGTTCCTCTTACCTCCTTCTCTTTATCCAAAGCACATATTCCAATGCTTTGCAAATAATAAATGCTTAATATATAACTGATGCTTGTTGAATGGGACCTAGAATACCTAAATTGGCTATAGCTATGTACTAGTTGCTGTAGATGAACATGCTGATTGAGGTATTTGTTTCTGTTGGCCATGGTGATTAAGAACTTGACTGTTTAGAGTTCAGATTTGAATCCTGACTTTGGCAATTCTTAGCTATATGATCTTAGCCAAATTCACTGTTTCCTCATCTGTAAAATGAGTATGTATAATGATGATGATGATGATGATGATAACAGTGGTAACCTTCTCATAGATTTGTGTGTGTGTGTGTGTGTGTGTGTGTGTGTGTATGTGTGTGAAGATTAAAGAAGTTAATGCTATAAACACTTAAAATAATTCCTGGAACAGACTCAACACTTAGTAATTGTTAGCCTTTATTACTTTTCTGTCTTATACCAGGTACTCACATTGTTTGATAAATGCCTCTCTCCTAACACACACAAACACAGACACACACACCCGGACACACACACACACACACACCCCACACACATATTCTCTAAAAAACTCAAATGATATCCTTCCCAAGAGTGACCCCCTAAAAAACAGTATAAATATGTGCAGGTTTGCAGATGACATTTTATAAATGGGCACCAAAAATTCTCTTAAGCAAAAGAGGGAATCAAATGCCAAAAACCAATTAAATAATATGAAGGGTAAAACACTATCTGACACAATCAGGTGACAGAGAATGAAGGCCAAGATAGCGTTTCCAGTTGTACACTTTGGTGCCCTTTTCCCCCTCATAACAGGGTGAGTTAAGGTAGAGTGTCATCCTTAACTTTGAATTTTGCTGCCTTTGTCAGTTTGTGTCACAACCTTAACATTATTTAAATGTGCTTTTTTGTATTTAATATTCATATTCAGGTGTTCAAGCCATAATTTCTGTTAGTAAAAGTGACATTTCTTAAAGTTCATTATTTTTTCCACATAGAAATCTCAGACATTAAAAAAAACAGACTTTAAATAATAGAACAGAAGTGTCTTCAGGCTAACAGCCACCCCTATGATTTGTCATTTTAGTACTTGAATACTGGGAAGAAATAAGTTTGATAACACTTGAGTCATTTAGCTTTGTGATTAGAAACCCAGCAGTCAGAGCTACATGTCTCAGGCAGCCCATCACATTCAGTGGAGAGCTTATATAAACTGTGTTGCTTTGACTTTTTTTGCTTGACATTTTCAAGCCAAGATGCACTATATAAAATGTCCATTAAATTTGCCAAGGATTTCAAGTTATCACAGCAATGTATCTTGATGATAATCAAGAATGTGGCAACAATTATATGGCATCCATCTGTGGGGTTTAGGTAAAGTACTCAACTGAACTCTTCAAATTAATTCACTTGCACAAAGCAAAATGAGTAATTCTCATTGCTGAAGGAAAGAGAATAGAAATGAGACTTGTTGAAATGTAACGTGAGAAGAAATAAAAGAATACCCCAACTTATTATGAGGTTAAGGAAAGGGTCTTTCCGGTCAGATTTTATTGCATACATATAACATCAATTTTGTCTTTCTTTTAATATGGCAGATATTTTTGAAAGTACTTCCAAAGAGTACAAAGTATTTTACATATATCTGATGCATGTACTGAATGTAGGTGACTATTTTAGAAAAGCATGGTATCTTTGTTTTTAGAGTTCGACAAATACCATTTATCATTAATGCTGTTGGTTTGCAATAATGGAGAGAAAAAGAAAGAAAAAACAAACAAAAATAAATTATTCAAGCTTTGATGTTACATTGTAGTTTAACACACCTTTAAATCCCACTCTCTGCTTTAATAGACTATGATGCATATTCATATATCATTGTCATTGAAGTGTTTGTGTTCATTTCTTGGTTACAGAGAATTCTGTGTCACATTCAACGTTAATGAAACTTGGCATTGTCTAAAACTCCAAGCAAAAACATTAATATATGCATTAAACATTTGAGTCATAAAAAGAAAAAAAAACTTTTGTTTTATTAAAGGATTTGCTCCAAACAGTAAAAAGAGCTAACTGAGAGAAATTTACTATATACAACTTGTCAGGAACATCTAAAACATCTGTATCATAATTCCAACAAGCTATGGCTTTTATAAGTAAGTCTTTCCAAACTGTATAAAATTAATGAAAAATAAGTTGTTTGTGGAAAGAAGTAGGAGATACGTTTTTAAAAATAACTTTTAAAGATCTTTAATCTTTGCTGGCATTTAAAAAAGACATTATTTTGTATTACTGTTTTCTCTGTTGGCTTACAAATATAATGATACCTGTTGACTGGAATTTCTAACCTTTTCATAGAAGTAAATTGTTGTTCAACACTTGTTTCAAGCAGAGTCGATATGTTTTGGATCCATGTTTGATTATACCTCTAATATAGACATGTCTTTTTACTTTTATTTTAAATGAAACTCTTCTAGTGTTCCCTTCTTGCTAAGCAGAGTATAAAAAGTCACATTTTCTTTCTGGAAGAAAAATTTTCGTCAGAGAGAAAGAACTTCCTCATCTTCTCCTAGTATGTTAGAACTTCCTGGGGAGGCTTTTATTCTTTTCTAGATAGTAAGTAGAAATTATGAAGACTTATTCTCCTTAATGAGAATGTTCTTCCAAATTTTCTTTACCTATTAAAATCTTATCCAATTCTTTGAGGCCCTGGTTAAATTTTACCTACTTCCTCAATCCTTCTTATCTGTGCCAATTCCTGTTCTCCTCCACAGTCAGGATTCCAAAGGTGTCTTTCATTTTTTTCTGCCCACTTTTGCACATAGGTTTGTATTTAAAATATTATTTAACTTTGTAAAAGCTCATGATGGCAGGTACCAAGATAGCAAAACACAATACTGATTACTAGGCCCTCGAAAAGTATCTTAGGTTGATCATTTCTTATATTAATGCTGTATTAGTTTTATATAAAAATATTTCTATATGAGATCTTAGAAAATTATAAGCATCTTTTTAAGAATACAGACTCTAAAACTTGTGTCTTATATTTTCCCCCCAATTTTTTCAGAACCTTTAAGAAATACAGTAAAATACTGTATTTTTCTAAATATATAATTGTGTATAATTTTCTAAAAGAGATCTAGTTGTTCTTTATAAAAATTCAAGGCAATAAATGAAGTGGACAATGTAATTATAATAATTATAATTGGCTAATAATATTGGATCACAGTTTAATTCTTAGGGTAGAAGATAAGTATGTGTGTAATGTAACAAAGAGATTTTTACTTAACATTTGGAACTATTTAATTCTTCATGTTACTCACATGGTTTTAGTCATATTATTTAATTCAACATTGGTTTCAGACTATTTAGGTTCTAATCCTCTAGGAATTTACAAAAAGAGTGAACCTCCAACCTATGAAACTCATATGACTAAACTCTTTGAAACAGATTTTTATGTCATCCTCCTTAATGACAACTATTGGTAGTTAACCCCATTAACCATTGAAACCAGCAGGGAAAATAATCCTGTTACCCATGTAAACTAGAATGGAGCTGGTTTTAACACATTCCACTGAGGCAAAGTAATTAAATTTTTTTGTTAAGCTATAGCCCCCTGTAGTACATATTCAAGCAGTCCATAAAATGTCATTAGCTTGAGCCCAATTTTCTTTTGGAAGCTTATTTTTGACCCAATTTAACCTTAATATGACAAATTTTCCATATTTGGTTAGAATTTTTTTCATTTTGATCCATAGATTTGTTGTGATTAAAATATTGCTGGGTAAAATATACTGGACTCCAATGGAGAAAAATGGTGATTGGAAGTCATGAGAAGTTATTTTCCTCACAAAATTTAATTGGCTGAACAATCTGCCTTTAGAAAACACATGTGATAGTCTTTTTCTATACTGGGTTTCTAATAAAGCCTCAAAAAAAAAAAAAAAACATTTTTGTGACCAATGAGCATAAAATGATGTGCTTTTCTAATAAATTAGAATATGAAATTAAATTATCACCCAAATCCTGCTAAGACATAGAAGAGGATTATGGGTTCTCAAGTTCCTCCTAAGTCTGATTTAGCTTTCTCAATTTTTTATGCCTTTGTTATTAAAAAAAAATGAGTTCATAAAAATTCAGATAATCTTAGCATGTAGAAAAACAATAGTTACAAAGATATTTTCTTAGAAAGAACTATTCCACACTTCTCTTCTTTTTCTTTAGTAATGTAAGGTGCGATAAACAAGATGAAACAAACATTTCCCCTGTGGGGAGAAAGCACAGATCTACCAGAACTAACTGTGCCAGAAGTATGGTGGGAAAAAAGGAAGCTCCTCATTTTCATTGTTCCTTCTGTTCTCTGCAATCCATTAGCTCTCTTCCCACTTTATTTATTTATTTATTTATTTATTTATTTATTTATTTATTTATTTATTTGATTTTTTTTTTTGTGGCAACTAGTAACTATCTTTTCTATATCTGTGCCTTCTACATTTTTTCCCTAAAAAGACACCTTTACAAAATGTTTGTGGCTTGTTGGGTGTACAAGAGCTCAGGTAGATGTATTAGATGTATACAAGGTGCAGATGTGCACCGTTTAACTTCTATTAAATATCTAAGCCGGATTAGAATTACTATTGGCTGGTGGAAACAGTTAGGAGTTAGTAATTGTGCCTTATTAGAGACTTGTTATCTGACTCCTTAAGATACTCCAGGACAGTCCTCTTGCCCTGTAGAACAGAAGAACTAGATTCTAGATGAGAAGAATTAATTGTGGTATGCATTGTGGAGCAGTGCAACATATTAAGGGTATACAATAAGTGGATTCTGATTGAAGTTGTGTTAAAGGATTTAGTTACTGGATTAGATTGGAATAAGCTGTGTGAGTGACCAAAACTTTAGAGAGTATTTATTCAATAATCAATTTATTTTCAAAAATTCAAAGAGCATTGTAGCTATCTTCACTTCTGATAAAAATAGAAATTAGTTTCTTTAGTGTTAATCTTACCTGGGAAGATTTTACTTAATGATAAACTGAAAGACACGTTTAGTTCATTTCAGAACCTCTCTAGAAGGGGAAAAAAATAAAACACTCTTGTAATCATGAAATAGTATTCTATTTCCATGGTAATTACTTATATAATAATTACTTTAACTACTTGGCATTTAGCCTTTATGTGAAAGTACCTGCCACTTATAGTCACAATAAATTGGCTTTGCCATCATTTTTTACTTTTGATGTTAAAGTTTTCATCTAGTTTACTTTAAATTTTCCTAAGAATATAATCACTTCTCCTTGGCTTCATCACCTTTGGTTTCACCACCTTTGGATGTAGGGTGTCTGGTAGTTGTGATACAAAAACAATTAAGTGATTCTAATGATAAACAACAAAATCAGAGATAAATATCTCTGGTTTATAAAACTAATAACACTATCTAATAAATTAATTTATTCCTTAAACATTTTTCCTGAGAACAATACATTTCAAGGACTATTCTAAATTCTACTTGTAAGACACGGGAGAATTAAGATATATCGTTAAAAGAGATAACAAGAAAGCAATTCAAAGAATTACATTCAAGATAGTTCATGCAGCAGGTATAAATATCAGGACATATATATGCAGGTGTGTGAGAATGATTGCATCCTTGTTTTAAATCATCTCTGTTTTGATTCTGCAATCCCATGCAACTTGGCTGTCATGAAATTTCATCTTAGTCATTATCGGGGCTCCTGTTTTCTATCAAAACCTAGGTCATTGGTGGGTACTATGTAGTGCCCAGAACTGGCCAATTGCTATAGGACTGATGTTGTGCGTAGGTCCAATTCTGGGTGGTTCCTTGAAATCCAAAAGTTCTCTGCTTTGATGCCACCCAAGGGTTAGGAGGATCTTTATCAGGTTTGGGAACACTGATTTCACTATCAGGCACCCTTTCTGAAGCCTGCTAATTCATCTATGTGACATACAGTGGGAGTGGGGCTCAGTTCCTTAGTAATCTTGCGGCCAGCTGACTTTCCTATTCATCTCATAACAAGATCCTAACTATGAATTCTTTTTCTCTCTCTGTCCTCCTTGATCTCTTCTCCCTTCTCCCCACTCCCCTTTTCTCCCCCTTCTCCCTTATCACCCTCCAGGACACGTAATACCACCTTCTCAGTGAACTTAGGGCTTATAGAAACCAGGAAAACTCCTTATTTAGATTTCTTTCCTTTATCTACTTTTTAAACTCAGAAAAATCACAGAGAACACACATTGAACAGTGTTTCAATAAATTATACTCACATTAGATATACAGTTATATAGCAGAGAAGTCAATATTTATGTGTTTAATAGTCTCTAAGAGAGAGAATTCCAAACTTCAATGAGCGCATTTAGGGTATTGGGTGAAAATGTTAGCATTTGTATTTTTTTTTTTTTGCATAATATTATTCTTACTTTTTTGCATGCTTTATAAGTTTATAAATTTATAAATTTATAAATATAATTTATAAATAAATTAGCAAGTATATGTATAAATATAATTTATAAATAAATTAATATCTATCAAAAATGGGAGCTTAAAACTATTCAAGTAACTGTCATGTACAAAACAATGTGCTAAATGTTTCAGAGTCACAGAATATTAAGACAGATTTTGCCCTGTGTAGTTTGCTATTTAAAAGGGGAATTAGTAAATAAAGTTTATATCTATACCACAGACCTGTCCCATTAAAAAGTATCTTACAAAGAGAATAATCTATTATGAGGTTTCAAAAGGGGAAGTTCACATTTAGCTGTGTGTTTGTGTGGTGGGGAGGGTGGGTAAAACATCGATCGGGAAAACTTCAGAAAAGAGGCACTTTTGATTTTGTTTCTTGAAAATAAGGTAAGTATTACCCTTAAAAATAAGGGAAGAAGTGTTTTTAAACATGAAACTTCTGGTGGGCCCCTGAAGGTACACGTAGAATTTGCAGAAAGTACTCAGATATGAATATTTTTAGAGAAACAATTTCAGATTCTCAACATGTATTCTTTCTTAAAATTGATCTGTCTGCTTCCAAAAATCTGAAGAATACAAAGAGGTAATTCCAGAATTCATGTTTGTCTTTTACTTTATTTTTTTCTCCTAAACAACATGAGGAAGAATCATTGTATATACAATAGAAATGTTGCAACTCCAGACTGGCAATTTTTAATACTTAAAAGAAAGGTAGAAAACTCAGAATGGTAATTAGGAAAATACAAGATACATCACAACACTATGCAAAAAGAGAATAATAATTAATGTTGACTGCTGATGTTGTCCAAATAAAAACTCATAGACATAGAAAACAGTTTAGTGATTACCAGTGGGAAAGGGATCAGGGAGGAGAGAGAAGTAGGGTAAGGGGATCAAATATATTGTGACAGAAAGGGATTTGACTTTGGGTGGTAAACACACAGTGCAATATACATCTGCTGTATTATTGACTTGTACACTTGAAATCTATACAATTTTATTAATCAATTTCACTCCAATAAATTAATAAGAAGTTTTTTTTTCAAATATTACCAGCAAACTTAATTTAAAAAAATAACATCATTTGGTAGCTCGTTAGGAATGCAGAATCTCAGGCTCTGTATCCAGACTTAATGAATCAGGATTTGCATTTTAACAAAATCTCAGATGTTTCGTTAAAGTTTGAGAAGCACTAGTATGATAAAGCAGACACCTCCATTTAAGTAAAATAGCCTTTTGGCATTTATACTATTTCTACTGGCGAATGATTCAAATACTTGCCTCGATTAGAAATCTTCCCTGTTATCCATAGACATCCAAAGACAGAAAAGATAGTTTTCCATCAGCTCTCCACCATGTAAGGGAAAAGAGTTTATTATGTTTAAATCCAGTAATTACCTAATTTTTACCCAATTTAACTACACACAATGACCCAACTCAATGATTTCAGACTTAATATAAACTATGGGCAGATTGACTGACTATTAAACATTTTATTCTTCCAGCACTTGTAAATGATTTCTATGGAAAGTTATAAATTATATTTTGAGCTTCATGCTATCTTTTTGTTAGAAATAGAACATGGGCAAATTCAAAAGGCACCCACAAGGAGGTGGCCCTAGAGCTTTTTCCCAAATTCTGATGTACTGCCCCGTGCTTCGAATACTCATCAGGTTTTTTTCCTTTTTTTTTTTTCAACAAGTTTAAAAAAGAAATATTTATAAGGTTGGTGGTGGTTTGTTTAAACTCACTGCATTTTTAAAATTTCAAGTGACAAGTATGTTCTGCCATTAATAGAGTTTTTGGAGCCATTCATATAAATGTGCCAGCACGTGAAAAAAACACACATTCTTTGTTAAACTTAACAGTCCTAAGCATTGTGTGGACTCCTGGCAATAGTATGGCTAAATATTCAGACACATGCCTATATAGTACTGTGTGTTCTGCCAAATAGAGGGAAAACAAAAGAAAAAATCATTTAAATATACTGGTAAACATTGACGTTGTAAGGAACGGCATAAGCTGCTTTGGAAAAAAAAATTGTAGAGCATGATTCAAAGAATACATTTAAATTATTTTCCTTAGGAAAATGTATCTAATTTGTTTTTCATGAAAACATGTATTTAGCAGTGGGGAGTTTCACCAGCTAAGATATTTTGGCATATTTATGGTGTAAAGGTGATTGGAATAATATTTGCATTCATTTTTCACTAAAATTTGAAATAAATGTAAAATATACACTTTGTAACATAAAATCTTTGCCAGTCAGGATATACTCCCTTTAAAAAAAACATAATTCAGTACATGAAAATTCAAAGTGACTAACCTAAAATATGGGGGAATTATTCATGTTACCAAAGAATCCTTCCTTTAGCAAGCATCTATCACAGGATATCTTTAAATAACTAGTTTCCTTTTATGACATTTAAAATGACTAGATTTAAAATTTTCGATGTTCAAAGAATATCTAAAGAATATACCTATTATATAAAGCACAAGCCTAGAGATGTTTTAGAAGCCCTTAATGATCTTGATTTATTAATTATTACCAGCCAAAGAAAAAATTGAAAGGCTAATGACCAAGCCAGTGTGAGGTGCCCTCAAATACTTTCTCTACCCACAAAAGAATACATTTGAGTTCCTTTTTTTTTCCTCCTCATGTGATGACTTTTAAAATGGCATTTTATTATGCTTATAGTTATTTATTCTGGAGCAGGTGCCAGCTTTTTAGAAACTATTTGAAAGCCATATCTCTTTCTATAAAAATCAATGCTTTGCTCTCTTTTCTCTCCAAACTTCCTGCAAAGTTGCATGATTAAATCTTCTGACCAGACTGACTGAACTTCCTATAGGTCCTCTCATAAGCTATACTGTATGCTGGCAGCTGCAGTGAAAGAAGTGGTTCCAACTGATAGAGTAGCTTGTATTGGCTGTTGCTAGCTTGCTTTTCCATCCTCATTAACTTTGGATAAACTATTAGCAGTAATCAGTTATTAATTTCTCATTCATCATCTAAGTCATGTTAATTTTTGTTCACTCTTTATGCATCATAGAGTCTAGTGGTTCTTTACCTTCTAGGTCCTTAAAGTGCCACCTGTTGTTTAACTTCTAAGAAACAAATCTTGATATACTACTATCCCCTTTCGGTCTTCCATGATGTCCCATTTAGTATGAGAATTTTTTCACTTTCAGAGAAATAACCCAATAACTAGGCCAAACTGAGTAAACGATTCAAGTAGTTTTAGAATAAAATCCTTGGAGTCTATTATATGTATTATGTTGTTTTATATCAGCCACCTCAAACAGTGGGAAACAATAGCCAATAGTTTTTGTGTCTAGGCTCAAGATACATAAGAAAATTGTCATCTATATTACCATCCTTCCCTTTTTAAATACTTGTCATTGTGTCTATCCCCTCTTTCCACAGATACAGTTTCATCAACTCAATTTAATTCATTCAATACTAATGTCAGGTAATAATGTTTCCTCTTGTATCTAAATTTTCTCTGTTATCTTTTTTAAATTAATTTATTTTTACAGTGACAATGGTTAATGAAATCTGATGAGTCTCAGCTGTACATTTTAATAGTAAGGCATACACACACACACACACACACACACACACACACACACACATTGTGTGTTCACCTCCCATAGTTAGCTTTCTTCTGTCACCACATATTTAACCCCTTTTACCCCATCTACTTCCCCCATTATGTTATTTTTTTTTTTTTGAATATAGGATTTATCTCCTCATTCCATTTGCAGATTTTGCTTCCGATTCCTTTCTAACTTTAGTCTCTTTTCTCAAGAAAGTATAATCTATCAGTTTTATTTGTCAGCTGGCAGGCTCATACAACACATATCTTGTGTCATTCCAAGCAAGATTGTAAGGTAAAGTGGAGTTAGGCATATGCAGAATAGCCATAAAAATGGAGATTTTCATAATACTGTTATTTGAAGAATAAATTTGCATTGGCTTGTAATTATGCTGGCCCCAACCCATTGTTTTTCCTCATGTATTCTATTCTATTCTATAGATGGTCAGAAAATCTTGTCATTTTCTGATTACATTAGAGCCTGGTAGGACTATACGCTTTTGAACATGCTATTCCTCAATTTTGAAATTCTTTTTTTTTAACCAGAAAATTTCTATGCATGCTTCAGAGCTCAAAGACATCTTCTTAGTGAGGTTTTCTAAATCTCTTTGGGCAGGATTATGTTTCCTCCTCTGTGCTATTTTCTCCTCTGTGGTATTTTTAAAGTCACATTAATATCCATTAAAAAATTTTAGTAAGAAACTTTCAAATTCAAATCAATATACATAGCAATGGGTTACAGAAAAGCTCAGTCGAAATATAGCCAGAATAAAAAAATAAAGAATTAGAAGGAAATTTCAAACATTTGTTCATCCCCTGCAAATAGTTCTCTCATCTTTGGAGAAAGACTAAGAAGCACACGATAACACCAAATGTATAATTTAGAGAACTTTATCTGCCTAAATTATTGTAGTTGTGAATCTATAAAGAAAAATCCAGAAAAGATGTAAGCTATTGTAACAAGTGAAGTAGGTCATATTCTTACCTGCATTGACAGACTACTAACTTCAAATGTCACCTCTAACATTTCAACCAATATATTAGATGTTCCTGAGCCAATTTCTCTGCCTAGGTAACTCTTTCATTGAGTTACACATAGGTTGGGAACTTGTCTCATTAATATTTCACACAGGTGTACTATATAAAGTTCACTTCTTATGCTCTCTGGTATTTAGTATTTGCAGACACACAAAAATGCAGCTTTTCAAGGAATGAGACATACGTTTTCCCTTAATCTGCTTCCAGGGATCACCATCTAACTTATTTTGGAAGAATTCCATTATCTCTGGAAGACTGGGAAAATTTCAAAGGAAATTAATATCTTTTTAAGAAAAAAATGATTAGCCCATTGAAATTCTATATTTGGGATTTCTATCTAATAAGAGGTATTATAACCCACTTGAATGAGAACTTAAGGGTAACTAGGAAATTTCTTTTAATTCTTGGAAACTATTTGACCATTTCAATCAGAAAACATTCATAATGGTTTGAGTCCATTTGTACCTGATTTGCTTAGATTACAGCAAATAAGGCAGATTCTATATTATGTAGGCACTCGAACAAGCTACAATTTGTTCTTACAAATCTGACTGCAATTTCTTAGTTTGTTAAACATATTTCCAAAAGTATTGTGTTTGAACAGGCAGCCCACAATCTATATTTTCAGGACGAGTCTGTAAGAAATATATTATTTAATTTATTTTTTATAACAGCATGGTTTTTTTTTTCAGGTGGTCTATGCAATTTTTTACTCTTGTGTCAGGTGCCAAAATGTTTCGAAAAGGAAGCTTACGTCTGCCATGTGTGATTTCTGATGTGTGATTTCTTTGGATGTCATTTTGCATTGCATGTGAGACAGCTATTTTTTTATTTCTTGGTGTCTGTTGCACCCAAAGGAAATCTGTATTTTGCTTTCTGTAAGAAAAGAGCAACTGGGTGGCACTGGAAAAACTTCCACCCACTAACATGGAAAAATATTCAATCTGTCCCATTACCTCGAAGTGGGAGACTTTAAAGGGCAGCTCACCCAGTTAAGGAAGATATATTTCCATCTGCGATCAATAGCACGTGAAGAACAGCTCCTCTCTGAGCTCTATCCAGACCAAAATTACCTTAGTAGTTCCTGGACCGTGGACACTCCACAAGTTTGTAAGGTTGAGCAGCCATGGGAAGCCATACCTGATTCCAAGGGGGAGACCGTTCTCTCTGTGAGGTCCATGGAATATGACTTTTCACTATTCCCCAGAGCTGCAGAACAGCTTTTAGAGACTGTATCTTCTGTATCAACTACATAATAAGCAAGAGATAAATAGGTCCCAGAAAGTATTAGAGTAGGACTAGCATGACAAATGTTTTCTCATTCCTTCCTGCTCTTCCATTCCTCCTTACAGAGAAATAATTTGGTTTCCTGGTTGATTTGGGGTAATTGATGATGTTTTCTATAAAAGAACCATAGCATCTAGTTCTCTTTAGTCAAACAAAATGTATTTTATCCTGGACCAGGCACTCACTCCTCTTCTTGCTATCTGAACATTTTTATTCTCAGACATTTAAGGATATATAAAAAATTAAAATACAATGAAAGTCTAATAATGAGGTTTTTTTGTAAAGCTATATATAATCTTCCACTTTTAAATAGTAAAGTCTCTTTATTTTTCTCCTGAAGAAGGGAACAGAGTTATCCATAGTAGGTTTTTACTCATTTGAACATAATAATTTCTTTTTATAGTGCATGAACTAATCAGGTCAGATCTTTGTGGGCACAAATTTAATCTGAATTTCTCCACTTGGTCTAGGAAAATGCAAATGAACAAATGGCACAGAATAGAAAAAAACATCACTTCTGTATTAATTCAATTTTTTGAATTAATTTTGAGTTCTTAAGGAAAGATTTTCCTTCCTGGGTTGCTGGCCTTTGGGACTTATAACAGTGTTGTTTTCCCTAAACAACTGGGCCTATTGGTCTTAAAGGACATTATAATTGTTTTCTCAGGAAAAGAGAAATTAGAATTGATTACTGGTGTTCTTTTGGTATAACCTTAACTAATTCTCCTGAAGGTTACCTTTGAAAGGGCATTATCAGGCTGCATCATGAACAATAACAAATTAAGAAGATGTGGAGAAACAGAGTAGAAAGTAGAAAAAGAAGGTATAGACAGGTTGAGGGCAATGTTTGCATCCTGGGAGTACTTAGAACCCAAGTTTCAAACAGAGCAGTGTTGAAGACAAACAAGGTAGTACAATTGAAAGAGCATTGGACAAGAAACTAAGGGCAAGTTCTGAACCTAATCCTGCCACTGACTAGTAACAGGAAATATTTAAGTCAAATAAAGCATTTCCTGTTAGTAAGGCATAGGATGTACTAGGGATTGAAGGGGAGTGAAATTCTGTGTCCAGGATGGTAAGCTATCTTATTAGGACATACCACAAATTATTCAATCCATAAAATTTCTAATTAGCCTTTTCTTTAGGGGGGCATAGATAGAATAAATATTTTGCATTAACTTATTTGTTAACTCACAGACATGCCTTAATTTAAAAAATATCATAAAGTAATTATTTAATCCTAAAGTAATATTTCCTCTGACAAAAAAGAACACTACACAATTTCTTTAGACAGAATAGAGTATATATTTTTTAAAACATATTTGATTTATACACACTTCACAAAATATTTATTGAAAAAAAATGTAGGACCCTCCTCTACTTACCAAACAAAATACCTCCTTTTATTGGGTAGACTTATTAATTGTGAAACAACAAATACAGGTGTTATTCTGTCAGAAGACAGAAGCAAAAATTAAATGACTCTTTATTTACCCTTTTCAAATTTATTTCTATTTGTATTAGTGCTAGAAGATGCCTGAAAGAACTTTATTTTTACCCTTTATGCCTGAAATATACTCCTTGCATATTTCCTCCTCAATAATTACAGCAAAGGTGGTTTTTTTTCCTCCTTCCCTTGTGAGAATATCAATAGTCCATCTAGTCAGAATGATATTAATATTTGGGGACATTTTCTGTGTTCCTCTATGAATCAAGGATTAGTCAGATAATTAGTGTGTTTATTATCCAAGGCCCTTAACCTCTCTTCTTTTTCCTTCTTCTCCTCACCTTTTGGTTATTTCATTACTCATTAACAAGCTTATCAAAGAGTAGGCAGAGAGAGGAGATGAAACTCAGTACTTTTTTTAAAACTATTTTCCAGGACTGGTTAAAAGTTTTAAGTGTCGGAGTAGGATGGTCGGCAAGAGAGGAAAAGGAAACTGTTAGCTGAAATGAGATATATTTTTTATTACTCAGAGATTTCATCTTCTCAAGTACAAAGAAAAGATAAATGTACTTATTATTTTTACTTTTTAAAAACATGTTCTATAAGAACAGCATACATTAGCTTATTTATCAAAGGTGAATCAAATATTACTATACAGAAAACAGAATACAAAGCATAGAAACTTCTAAGTTCACATAATTGAAATACCTGTTGTTTGCTCAGTGGTTACCTTATGAGTAATAATGGAACTCTGACCCCAAATTCCCATTGTCCTTAGATACACTTCTGGAAATTATGAGAAATACCTCCTCCAGCGAAGTTCTCCAACAAAGTTCTTCTTATGCTTAATTTTAGTCTTGTAATCACCTAGTCAGACCTCTTATTTGTTATGCTGCTCATCATCTTCTGCAGTTCTAGAAAAATGATTTCCTTTAGGAGTATGTTGTTGTCAATATTCAACCTATGGAAGAAGAATAAGGATACTTTTCTTTTCTACTCAATTCCAAACACGGACATAAGCTCTGCTCCTAATTCTCCCAAACACAGATGAGACCAGATTGTAACATTTAAAAGTTGTTCCTTAAGTCTTAAGAATAACAGAAGAGTATTCAATACAAGGACACTTCAAACTGAATTCAGTATTACAAATAACTCCATAGACTCCTGGGTGCATCATAAGGAACAGTGTTTTTTTCACCACTACATTTGGAAGACTTCAGTATATCCATGTGCTGAGTAGTTTCAGCCCTCTGCATGCATCTAATTGCCTCTCCAAGGGGAAAATAATTCTTTCTTCACCCTAGTCTAAAATCAAGTCCTCGACTTCTGACTCCAAATCTCCATTTTAGGATATCTACTCACTACTCATCCCTTATTCATAGTAGTTGCCCTTACCTTTAGTATCCAACAGTACAGTCGTATTAGAAAGTATAATCAGACATTAGTTTATTGCCCAGGATCTGAGTTATTCTGCTAGGCATAAGCCTCTTTGGAAGACACACTGTCAGGTTAAGTCGAGCATCACCAAGTGCAGATTTTGCTTTGAAGTCTTTGTATCAATTCATTCCCACTTAGTTTTAAGCTTTATTTCTGTGTTATTAACATTTTATTTCTTTCTACAGACAGGCTGTCTTAAGCAATAATATTTTAGTCTGAATCTTAGATTGTGGGCATCAGTTTCAGTTTATTCCTGTCCTGTTTACTCCTGTTATAGGTTGTCCTCTAGCTTGAGGGTAATATGAAATTTTGTAGTGATCATGGTCTTAGTTCCCAATTTCCTGATGTCAGTTGATTGAATAAGAACACACACACACACCGAAAAACAATAATTTCCAGAGTTATTGAACTGTAAATTATTATTCCAAATATTTCTCAGAAAGATACATGAACATAGAGATACATTATTTCCCACAACACTATTTCATACAACTATACAGAGAAGATTACTTTCTTGGAGCATAGTAAACTCCTTTATTTCAGAAGAGGAACTCTGTTTTGCATTTCTCTGACTAAAAATACTTACTATGATGGTTTTAAAAATCAAAGAAAATATGTGTCCCGAAGGTGAGTTCAAGTCCCCACTTCTGTCGAATCTAGAACTTCTGTGAGCCGTTGAAAATTAATTCATTCCTAACTTCCAATATCTCTGTTCAAAATTCAAAGATTTTGGAAACAAATGTGGTGAGAGCTCAAGAAATTTGTACTTCTTTTCCCCAAGCAGTCTTTTTCAGAAAATTATTTCTCCCAAGCACCTTTACATAAAGAGGTTCTTAGCCTTGAGATGATGGTGGTAGATAACCTGCTTTACCCTTCCCATATATTGTGTCAGTGATTTTCTTGTTTCAAGAAAACTGCAAGCATGATTTTAAAATATTTTATTGTAACTACTTTGCTTTTTAGGTCTTTGTATCAATTCATTCTCACTTGGTTTTAAGCTTTATTTCTGTGTTATTAATATTTTATTTCTTTCCATTTATAGCCTGTCTTAAGCAATATTTTAGTCTGATTCTTTCTTAGATTTCAGGACATCAGTTTCAGTTTATTCCTGTCGAGTTTTCTCCCCCTGATACAGTGCCTCCTCTTTCTAGTAGCTCATAACGAATCTCTTCTTCCTCTAAATCTGCTGTGCCTTTTATAGTAGTGGCATGTAATGCCAATCTGTCTTATTTGATTCTAATTAATATGCTTCCAGAACCTCTCTGGGTGACCTGACTTTTTAAGGAACTCAACTAATTGGAAGAGCCATCATAAATTATATAGAATTACATCATTCAGTACCATAACATAAGTGAAACATAAGCTGATATCTACACAAATCACTTAATACCTAGGGTTATGAATAAAGGTGAGGCCTGATTATATTTGAATTTTCTCCCTTTTCTTTTCCAAATGATCTGCAGAGAAAAGAAGATGCTTGCAGATTTTCTGTTTTTTTTTTTTTAATGGAATGAATATTATAATATTATGTTCAAAGAAGTATCTAGATTTTACAGCAACCTTTAAAAAACTATGTTTTCCCAATGTGCACCTTAGCCTATGTCATAGGTTGAATTGTGCCCCTAAAATTGTTATGTTGAAGTTCTAACTCCCAGGACCTCAGAATGTGACCTTATTTGGAAATAGTGTCATTGCAGATGTAATCTGTTAACATGAAGTCATACTGGAGTAGTATGGGTTTTTAATCTGATATGACTGGTGTTCTTCTAAAAAGGGGAAACTTAGACACAGCTATGAACACAGAAAGAACATTATGTGAAGATGAAGGCAGAGATTGAGGTGATGCCTCTGCAAGCCAGGGAATGACAAAGATTGCCAGGAAACTAACAGTAGCTATGGGGAGGCACAGATTTTTCCTCATAGTTCTTTTATGAGGAAACTGGGAATATGGAGGAGAGCCTGTCCATTGACAGCTGCTAGAGGTACTACCTGAGGAAGAGAGTGAGGCTGAGCTATAACTGGCTTCCTCAGAGGAACCAACCCTGCTAGCACTTTGATCTTGACTTCTGGCCTCCAGAATTATAAGACAAATTTCTATTGTTTAAGCTACTCACTTAGAAGTACTTTTTTGGGGGTAGCCTGTCCTTGGCTGCCCATGACAGAGACGATAGATGTGACAAATAGACTCTCGCTTTATTAGAGAAAAGAATTACCTTCTGGTTTTTAGCAATGTCCCTAATCCTTGTAAATTATTTTAGTTCTTTCTGCTTTCTGTGAGATTTGCAAACATAGGTGTTTCATTTCTAGGATAAAGTCTATCTATAAGGCTATAAATATTATCAGAAT
This sequence comes from Eidolon dupreanum, assembly GCA_028627145.1. NCBI lineage: Eukaryota > Metazoa > Chordata > Mammalia > Chiroptera > Pteropodidae > Eidolon > Eidolon dupreanum. The sequence goes on along the minus strand of CM053503.1, from coordinate 111,943,622 downwards.
CATATGCACATTGAGTCAATATATAAGAAAAAGATCATTGTTAACTAGGATAAACACTGACTTGGCTTCATCAGGAAAACACAGTCCATGCTATGTATTGTCATAGAGGGAATTAATACAGACAGTTAGTTACAAAATTGTTGGGAGAATTGAAAACAAAATACAAGATGACGAAGCCTAATCTCTTGTTATAGGAAGAAACAACAGCACAACTGGAGCTGGAAGACAAAGGGAAGATTTTTTTATTAGAGCCCCAGAGTTGGGACTGCCTGATGGCAGGTAGATCCATGGCAGGGGCTGACTGAGAAAACTGCGACCTGGAGGGAGACCCTATCCAGTGGAAGCTACTGTTGCTACTGGAGATGCTACCTGAGGAAATAAAAGAAGCTGAGCTATACCCTGGCTTCTCCTTTCATCCTCCCCTCTTATGTCTTGTCAGTGCTCCCATGGACTGAACTTAGCTGTCAGTCGGCTGACAGCTAAGTTTCCAATGGACCTTGGAAAATGTAGTTTGTTGTATAAGTATAGAAAACATTTTCTATTCAAAAATAAGTAAGTAAGCACGCAAGTAAGTAAGTAAATAAGTAATTAAATAACTGGCATGGTCAGCATGAAGTGATTTTCAGACACGGCAACAGGAATTGCTGAGTTTTAAAAATGGTACCACTCTTGATTGTATCTAAATGAGAAGGAGTGGCTAATATGTTGGGAAAATTAAGCAGACCTTAATATCCACTGAACCAAGGCTTTTCTTTTTCTGGCATATGCTATTACTTAGCCTCAAAAAATGGAACATGGGTCTCTCTCTCTCTCTCTCTCTCTCTCTCTCTCTCTTTCTCTCAATCTATATATAAAGGCATTAAGCAGGTCTTTAAGTCCATATTTGGTGAGTATTTTTTCAGGTTTAAGGTTTTAATATTTTGAGACTAAGAAGTAAAAAAAAATATTGTCTTCAATTTCTTTATAATTCAGATAGCAAGATTTTGATATTTATAGTATAGAGAATAAACTTAAAGAGAAGAAAGAGACACAATTAGAAAAAGTCTCTCAAATGCCATGGTGCACTTAGGAAAACACCTTGCATTTGAGGAAATCTTTCCCCACTGTGTGTTTGGCCTTTGCTTCAGCCAGGCACCCAGTAGTATTACTGGCCTGTAACCAATTTGTATGACTGTGGCTCTTTGTACTCTGTCCTTTAGAAAATATGAGAAAGGAAGGCATTTAGAAGCAAGACAGGTTAAAATCATAAGTATACATTAGTATATTTAATGGATAATGATACTAGACTCCACTTTTCTTAGCATTGGCCCCAAAAAGTTATGACCAACACTTTTTCCTAGCTAACTAGTACTGGTACCCTCAAATCTAATGGAATTTTAGCACGCCAACTGGCACTGACTATGTTGGCCTATATTGCTCATGGCTATTTCTATAGCTAGGCTTCCGTCAATGACGAGAATAAAAGGAAGTGAAACTTTTTTGGAAGCAGAATGCTTATAATTTATATAATACTCTCTGTATGTACTCTTTAATATATGGAGAATGCTAAACAATTTAAAAATATGAAAGACATGGATGATATTCTAAGAATAGAAAATACAAAATTGATCAGAGAAATAGAGAACATAAATAGGTCAATAAATTATAGATAAAATGAATATAAGTAGATGATGAAACTGACTCCTCGAAGTGCCTGATAGAGACTTCTCATTAGAAGAAAAAGATATAAAAGATATTAAGTTGACTCTTTGAAATCTAATTTTTATTTGAAAAATTACAAACCTATAGAAAAGTTAAAAGAACATTACAATTAATTGTTTTCTCGGCCTTTTTGCTAAGATCTAGTGAATAATACAATGAACACTAACGTATCTTGCACCTAGATTTATTAACTGTTAACATCCTGCCAAGTCTGTTCCATCTCACTCTAAAGACATACAATCTCCTTTGCCAAGTCATGTGAAGCAGGTTTTAGCCATCACAATATCTTATCTTACTCCTAAAAATTCAGTACAGGTTTGCCAGGAACAGGGACAGCCTCTGACAAACACAGCACCATCATCACACCCAAGAATATCTCAATTACTTATTGAACAATAAATATAGTACGCTGTCTACACTAAGTACTAAATTTTTCTATTTCACCAAAGTGTTTCATATAGCTCATTTCTTTTTCCTTTTTATTGAGTATCCAGTCAGAATTCACACATCATAATTGATTGCTGTTTTTCTTCAGTGTCCTTTAGAATAGCGCCCCCAACCTCCTCTCCTCTCCTCTTTCCTTCCAGGCCTTACTCTATTCTTCTTGACTTTGAGTTCTTAAAAAAAAAAAAAAAAAAAAAAAGAGTTCAATTCAGATGTCCTGCAGGAGAACCTGCATTCTGGATTCTCTTGTTTTTTCAAGATTTAGTGCAAATAAATCTAGCAAGGACAACTTTAGAATCATTTGTTTGTTTGTATTCAATGTTTTTATTCTTGTTTATTCAATTACATATTCTAGATATGTAAAACAGTTACATGCTTCAAAAATCAAAACTATAGATAGTGATTTATTCAGATAAATCTTGCTACCACGTGTATCCCATCCACTCCAATTCTGCCCATTTTCTAAAGGAAGCTACTGTCATCAGCCTCTAGTTAATCTTTCCTGTGTTTTTTTTAAATTAAAAAAATATATTTATGTTTTTATTTTCTTATAAAGGTATTATATTACACGCACTCTTTATACCTCACATTCTTTTAAATCAAATTTTCATCTAGGAAAAATATTAGATTTGTAGAAGGGTTGCAAAGGTAGTAGAAAGTTTCCAAATACCCCTCATTCAGTATTCCCTGAAGTTAAAATCTTATATTACTATTGTATATTTGTCAAAAACCAGAAACCAACATTGGTGCACTACTATTAACTAAATTCCAGACTTTATCAGAGTTTTACTAGCTTTCCACTAATGTCCTTTTTCTATTCCTGGATCCTATGAATGATCCCACATTGCATTTAGTCATCATTTCTGCTTAGTCTTCTCTGGTCTGTGAGAGTTTCTTAGTTTTTCTTTTTTTCATTACCTTGGCACTTTCAAGGTATATTGGTTAGATATTTTGTCAAATGTCCATCAAGTTGGGTTTAACTAATTTTTTTTTCCATGATTAGACTGAGATTATGGGGTTGTGGGAAGAACCCCACAAGATGAGGTGTTCATTGCATCTTACTGAAGGGACATGTTATCAACCTGGCTTATCATTTGTGATGATAACTTTATTTGATTGAGTACTTGCCATGTTACCCCACTACAAAGCTGCTATTTTCCCCCTCTGTACTCTATCATTTGAAAGCAAGTCATTATGTTCAGCTTACATTAAAAGAGGGGGGGTGATGGATTAAGCTCCACTTTCCGGAAGGGGTGTAGCACCCTGCCTTTTCATTTTTCAATATATCTTATAAAGCTTTCTATGACATATTCTTCTTACTCTTTACCTTTTACGACTATATTAGTTGCTTGGTTGGATATATCGTATTCAATCAGTGCCCCACGAATGAGCATTTAGGTTGTTTCTAGTATTACTAAATTATAATATTAATTATAAATATTAAATCAGATGCCTCTTATAAAGTTGATCTCTTCTATTCTTAGCATGCTGAGAATTTCTAACAAAAAGGTGTTGAAATTTATTGAATGCTTTTCCTGTATTTGTTGGGATATCATTAATTTTCTTCTCTTTTTTGTTCTGTTAATAAGGTGAATAACATTGATTTTCCAATATTAAACAAACCTCATTTTTCTGTGATAAACTGTATGTGGTCATTATATATCAATCTTTGTATGTATTATTGAATTAATTTGTTAAACGTTTGCCAAGAATTTTTGTCTATGTTTATGAAGGCTATTAGTTTGAATCAATAGTTCCTCACTGAGTTCTTACACTTTGTCAGGTCTTACCAGAAAATGCTGTATGCTCTCTCTTAATTATAATAAACAATGATCTGGCAGGAGCACAATCACATCTGCCTCTTGGCTGGTGAATGATTTCAGTTCTTGTGTCTCTTAGCTCTTGATAATGCCATGTTTCCCATGACTCTTCCACCAAAGAGGAAAGGTTTTACTTAAGTGAATCAGTTTGATCATATGTGTTATGGAGAAATCACAATATGACACAAGTAAATTAATCATTAATTCTTCCATTATGATGTCTTCATTGACCTTTCATTGGGATTTCTGATAAATGTTCTTTTTCTATGTAATCATACTTTATTGAGGGGCCCTTTTCTCCACCACTTATTGTCGTCTTAGACAGTAGAAAAGGCTGCACAGGAAGCTAGATTGATAGTTGGTGGTCTTGTATATTGAATCCATTGATTGTATTTTGAATGTCTTTAGGTTCTGAGATGATAGTAGAGATAAGAATTTAGAAGTTTTACAATTGATATCCTCAGGGTTTTATTTGTTTGTTTGTTTGTTGTCAAGATTTGTTGAGATATACTGGTGGTTTTAAATTGCCTTAGTAGTTATAGGGATCAAACACTGATCTTTAGTTCTGTTCAGTTAACAAGAGCCAATAGGAATCTGTATTTTCCTTGAAGGTTTACTTGAGAGTCAGGTTGGAAAATCTAAATTTAAATTATAAAAGATAATTGGGAAAAAACTATCTAACCACTCTTACTGTTGTTCATATGAACATTCCCTACCATTACCCTTTTCTTTAACCCTAATTCACTTATAATTCATTTTGAATTAAATGATGAAAAGATATATAAAATAAAAAAAGTGAGAAACATAAAATTTAGTTAACTTTCTAAAATGAAAAGGGATAAGAATGGTAATAATCTATGATGGCATTCAAGAATCAAATATGACCTTTATCCCATTTGAAGTGCATTGTTGTTTAATTCTGAGGTCCAAACTGGGCTAATTCAGGCAGCAGGTGTATCTCTTTTGACTTTTATAGAGAGTATTTTAAACATATTTAAGTTGGTGCCAGAATTTAAAAATCATGAGTTTTTTGTTTCCTCCCTCTCCCTTTAATAATCTAGAATTCTGATTTCTCTTGGAATGTCAAAAGATTTGGCTACTCTGGGCTTTATTCTCCTCTGGAAACAATAAGCTTTTGCTGAATGGTGGCTGTTCCTTTTAGATGGGTAAGTCATGTTTGTCCAGTTTAAAACAGTCCACTTAACTCATTTTTATTAACTTCCTGGCCTAAGTAGACATTGAGTTTGAAATCTCTGCTATGACTAAGGACAGGTTTCTTTAGTAATATTTTTTTTAGCTTAATAAAGGAATCTAGTTTCAGATCAACATGGATATTTGATGACTCTGAAAGGAAGAAGCATTTTCCTTTAGTGAAATTTAGAACTTAGAAAAAGTCTTTTTAGGAATGAAAATTAGAAATCATGGAGCTCAGAAGTGTTAAGTACAGGTAATCTCTTTTACTTTATGAATTTCTAATTGCTTATGTCTAAAATATTACTAATTTCTGTTTAAAAATCAGATTGTAATTAGATAATAAATGGAATAAGAGAACATGACAAGGAATCACAGACCAACACATATATTTATTAATCTAATTTCTAGACGTTAGTAAATTGCTAGAATTTTGTCCAGGAAGTTTTGTTCCCTGAGTATTATGGTCACAACCAAGTAGAGAATTATATGGACTAGCTCACCTTACCATTTCATAATATTTGGGTGGCTTAAATAATTAACTTTATCACGATAATTAAGTTGGTAATAATAGAACAAAAATATAAACAATTATTCTTGTGGCATATTTTTGAAGTCTAATAATGCCAATGATCTCATATTTGTTATTAAATTATATCCCAAATAGATATTTCATTGGTGAACTGACACAACAGGGAATCCATCAGAATATATCTGCTAATAGTTTTGTCTAAATTTCTTTAATACATTGCATATAAATACTGAAAAATCAACATGTACCAATTATCAAAATAATGTGAATGCTTTATCTGATTTATCTGCAATGAAGAGGTAGATTTTATTCACTTAGATACACAATGAAACTAATTGAAGTTTCAATAAAAGGTTCTTGTGTAATGAGAGCATAAGGGAAAACTGCCAATTTATAGAGATCAAAAGAAAGCTGTCTCTGAAAAAACAGGTAATTCTTGCAAAAGATTTGAATCCTAGGAAGCAAGCCTTCTCTGTAGGACATTTGTGGCCTTTAAGGTCATTGTGTTTAAACGTCTTCCTACACTTGTAAACCCAACCAAAAAAAAAAAAAATCCCTGTGTGATGAAATTTACTTTTTATTATTTGCTTTTGAGAACCAGAACTCAATTCCCAGGGCAGGCAGTTAATGTTGGTTAATAAGAACTATGTTTAATGGCTTTGTAGGTTTTCACCTCCTCTTGTGCCACTTAAGTGAGGGGAAAAAAAAGTTTTGCAATGACTTTGGACCTTTTATAAGACATACTGAATAATGATTAGAGCTCCATGTCTAGCTATTGTAGTCAACTAGGCTTCCCACTGGGGAGTGGATTTTTATCATTTTACCAAACCCTCAGAGTTTACTTAGGAGACTCATGATGGGCTGAGTTTAAAAATCTGTTCAATTGCTCTTTTCTCACAGCTGTTGCTTAAGAGTTTGGGAAATCTCAGATCCTGAGGATCTTTTTTATTTGCATAGGTTTTATTATGAGAAGTCATACCATGCGTTTTAGTGAATGACAGGATGTATCTGGAGTAAAATGGAGGCAAAATTTAGAATGTTGAGACTTGATCATTTTGTCTTCCCATGGGCCTTTGTAATTTAAACTTTCATGTTTACTGTGCTAATTAATGTACATTTGACACATAAAACATATATGTGATATAATTGCTCTTAATTGTCTTTATTTCTTAAATATCGATATATTAAAGGTCCTACCAATGATTCTATTTAAATTACTTTTATTTTTACTTTAATTTGGAATATAGTGACACTAATCCATTGTTAATGTAATTCTGATAGAAAATACGCATTAGAAAGATCTCTCTTGGCCAGAATTTCTTCTGGAGTATTTTTCTATCTTCTGGGAAGTTTTCTTTGCCATGTATCTTCTCTTTCTTTGAATGATAATGATACCCATTTATAATGTCTACCACATATGCTACTATTTGGATAGATGAATTGTTTTCAAATTGTTTGTTTATTCATAGATTTTGCTTGAGATACCCAAGAACAGAATCATATTTACCTCTTTTTTTTTAGATCAGATGAGGTTAACAAATACTTTATTGTCATAATTATCTATGAAAATATTTACATCTTATCTTAAAGGTAACCTCTTTTTCCTATCTTAACATTTTATTAAATGTGGAGTATTTTCACTTTATGTGATCACAATGACAATGACAACTTTGTTGAGAAGAATAATGTAATTGAAATAGACTTTCCACGTTTTACACATGTAAAAACTGTAGAAGTTTGACTTGAGTATACACTTGAAGTATACAAAATTAGTCTCCCTGAAAACAATGTTATCCCTGAAACCTTTCTAAAAGAATCATTCTTTTTTTCAATTTCTGATCCTTTTATTTTTCTATGTTAACTAAACACTTTGCTTGTAATTCTACTCCTATAGTTAACTTTTTTTTCTTGCTGTGTCTGCTTGAATCTCCAAAACCACAGGACATGGTTTTCCTTCAGGATTTCTACAGTAAGTGTTGCTTTCATGCTTAACAGGTTTTAGCTCACAAACTCAGTATGTAGGAGATACTATTTTTCTTTATTTTCTTAAAGATCCACCTAAATTTAACTCTAGGATTCTCTTCCTGCAAAAATGAAAATTAAACCTAATTAACACTTTTCTTAAAGAGTCACCCCTAAACCAAAATATAAAGGAGGTTTTTAGAGCCACAGTCATTGGTTCATGCTGTGAAGTCCCTTTCGCTCTAGTGGTTCTTCAAATTTTGTCACCTTTGGGGCATAGGGACCCTGTGAGCCTGGAACTCTAATATCTAGAACCTGATCTTTCCGGTTATCCTGCACATATCCACATGATCACTGCTATTCCAGAGATAACAAACAGGACCTCTTACCTACCTCCTTGACTGGAAAAGCCTACTTCCTCTAATCTCTAGAACACTTGCCTTTATCTCTTCATGTTTTTGACTCTATTTATGCAAGTTAAAATTCGGGAGTCAAGAACGCACAAAACTGACTGCCTATCTGTGATGTCAGAAAGAAGAGAATATTCAAGGAGAAAGATGCTTATTAACCTAGTCAGAAGCTCACTGCTTTTTGTCTCTTGACATTTAACATGTTTTTATCACAGGGACACAACTGATCTGCTTCAGAAAGCAAGCTCCATTTTCTGAAGAACGTGGAATTCAGAAGGTATAGGAGAAAACACTCAAAATGGCCAGCTGGTTTGAAAGACAATAGGAACATCTGTCATTCCTCCAAACCTAGGACCAACAAATCTGTGGTGCAATCCTACTCTTTTGCAGTGAGACCCAGATATGGCACACACCTCCAGACCTCAAACAGAATCTCTTCTAAGTTTAAATTTATGTCCTTTCTAAAATTTAAACCCAATTCAATGAAATTGTTCCAAGTTTGCCCACTTTCAACAGGCAGAGAAAGTGTTACTAAGGACTCATAAATAAATGACATTATAATTAGACATTTGGAACATCATCTATGTAGGCAAAGAATTTCTTTCTGTTCTACAAATTGATGGTCTCCAGAAGAGAGAGCAGTTGAGAGGATGGGTAAAAAAGGTGAAAGGGATTAAAAAGTACAAATTGCCAGTTATAAAAATAGTAGCAGGGATGTAAAGTACAGCATAGGGAATATAATTAATAATATTTTAATAAATATGTATGGTGTCAGATGGATACTAGACTTATTGGGGGTAAGTATCACTTTGTAAGGTATAATCTTGTACACCTGAAACTAATATAATATTGTATGTCAACTGTAATTGGAAAATCAATTAATTAAAAATAAAAAAAATTGCTAGAGTTGCACATAGGCACAAATTAAAAGGTGAATATAATTTAGTATCCCTTTTCCCTCTTCCTTTCATTCTTTCCTTAACTTCTTTCCCCTATTCAAAATTATTTAGTAGTAGATATCACTCTCTGTAGTATTTCTGAATAGTGAAAAGCTAGAGCATAATGAACCACTTAACAAGGAGGATGAAAAGTGATGAGAATATAGAAATAATGGATCAAACTGAGAGAGTTCAATGAAGGGAAGAATAAGGAGCCTGAATAGAAACAAAATGGTAAAAATGGACAAAATTCAAAACCACAGAGAGAGATAAAGTACAGGAAGAGAGGACATTCTTTGTAGAAAGGTGTCCATGGACCTGAGAAGTGACAGTATGCTGTTGGATGGCCTCAGCATTTTTTCTGGAAGCCCTTCTCAGTACTGTGTTGGCAAATGCTAGTTTTGTGGAGCACAGTACAGCTGTCAGCATTTTCAAAAGTGCTCTGATTAAATATTGTGTTCTTTTATTGCATTTGTGGAGCTCTTACTCTCATTTCTATTTTCTTTATAATGTAAGGTGATTTATTCACTTCCAGATTAGATCTGTACATCAGACTCATGACATTATTGAACTAAAATGAGAGAATTTGCAAACTTTGGTAGCAATGATGTTTTGAATAATAAAAGTGAACACATATATAGATTATAATGTTTTAAGCACTTTATATATAAATGCATTTAATCATTTCAACACCTCTATGAGCTATATATTGTTATCATCCTCATTTTACAAATGAAACAAACACATAAGCATAAAGCACTAGCTAAGCAATGAAAGATTTGAAACTAGACAGTCTAGCCCTAAATGTTCATGTGCTTATCCTTTTTGCTACACTTATTATTTTGGATATGGAAACAAGAGTGGATCATTTGATAGCACCTGAAAAAAGTCTTATTTTATCAAATGATTCAGCTAATGCTAATGTTCCCTATTTATTTTTAGTGTTTCTTATAATATTTCTAGAATGAATAATAGATCACATTTGCCAGGATAGGGCGTTTTAGTAGGGTAGAGAACATGCATTCTATCACACGTAATCCATGCCAGCAGTTAGTGATATAAAATGATTTAGTAAAATTTTGCCAAGAATAAAAGCCTTACTGTTCAATGAACAGAACATTTCCTTGGGTCTTTAAGAGGTCCTATGGAATTAGGGACATGAAATGATGTGTATATATATTTTTTCTGTTAGGCTTATTAAGAAGTCCTGTTTTCACTATAAATGTAGAGAATAATTTCGGTCTTTTCTAATGAATACCATATATGTTTGTATTTATTCTGGGTGCATTTAGAAAGAATAGAAAAGTGAATGTCTGAAATCTACCCAGTCCTTTATTTATTAGAATGCCAGGAAGAAGAGTGAATAGACACAACCTTTTTTCCTTCCCTCTTTCTTTCCTTTCTTTATTTCTCTCTCCAGCCCCTGTCTTCATTTTGGGTTCCTATATTACAGGGTTAAATGAAGTAATATGAATAAAACAACTAGTATAATGACAGCCGTGTAAATTTTGGTTATTACTGTTATTTTTGAGGAGAATGATGAAATTTAAAAGTTATGAGAACAAAAAGAGTAGCACAAATTAGAAATGAATTGACATGAGTTGTGGTTCAGGTTGCCTTCAAATTGGCTATCATTTCCCTAAGTGCATAAGAGTTGCTGTGACTTAGGCTTTGATACAAGTGTTACAGAAAGATTTAGAAAAAATAGCATTGTATTAGAAGCTAGATATGTATTATAGTCCCAGTTTTTTATCTTACTAGAAATTTGACCTTGGAAAATTTAATTTACTTAAATCCTTGTTTCTTATATGAAAAATGAAGACTGATGGTATTTGCCCTACCTCTATTTTATAAAGATCCAATGAAATAAAGTGCTGTAAAAATGTGAGGTGTTACTTTTTATTAAAGGAATGCAATGAATGTACACTTTACAAAGTAGGGTATGCCATTTCTATGTGTTAAACTCCTCACAGTCTCAGACCATGAAAGTGTCCTATTTTCACAGGGGAAATGCCATCCATTGTATAATGGGATATAGAGAAGTAGACATGAAATAGTGAGAAAATAAACCACAGTTTGATGTAGCCAGACAAGGTTGCTTGAGAGCGTTTTATTAGAACTATCATAGAATATGAGTCCATACGGGTGAAAATATTTTAGAAGTTAGAGCATCTGGAGGTACTTGTTTTCACTAAATTATAACCCTATCACCAAGGTAACCCTGCGATCTCAGAGCAAGAAAGAAAGATGACAGTTTAGTGTGAATAGAGAAATGCCATTCTTGTGATCATGAATTCTACAGTAGATATTTCTCAGAACATTTGAAAGGAGCAAAGACCTTAAAAATATATTCAGTGAGTTCCGTTTTGGTGGGTGTGAAGTAGACAGTAAACATAATACATAAGTTGAATGTATGTTAGAAAATTGTAAGTGGTCTAGATGAAAATCAGCAACAACACAATAAAAGTTAGAATAAGTGAGAGTGACTGGAAGTACAAGAACAAGGGGTGCAAAAGAGCAATTTTAAATAGGATGGCCAGGAAAAATCTTATTAGCAAGTTGAAAATGAAACAAAATTTGAAGAAGTCAAAGGAGAAAAGTGCATCTGTGTGGTGGCAGACAATTCCTGGAAGAGAGAAGAACCAATCCAATTGCTTAAGGAGGAAACACCTGATATGCTCAAGGAACATCATAGTGGTCAGAGAACTGGATGGGGAACACCCACTGTTAGCTACCGTTCTCTCTGGATTTTTGATGATCTCTTTGCTGTCACCATAATATTCAAATCTTAGTTCTAATTTGTTTAAGTCATTCCACTACATATCAGTATGAATACTTATATTTTAATAGTAAAATGTATTATTTTAAAAAATATTATTTATGTATGTAGGTTATATATGTACTATATAAAATATGCACAAATACACATATGTATATAATGTTTTGTTTATACTATATGTAACCCTAATTCTATAATTTGGGATTTTTTTCCAATTAATTATTTAAAAAAATTTATGTATGTTGTTGAAGGTATCCTCCTATGTATGAAATTATCTAGGTTAGATAGTTCCCAGATAATAGTTTGAGTCAAGTATGTTATCCAAAATAATTTGGTAAGATTATTTTTCTTACATATTGTTGTCTTAACAAGGTTTATATTTCGGGAGCATTACATATAATATACTTACAAAAAAGCATTTCGAAATATGTATAAAATATTAACTGACTACTACATTTGTATAAGTAAGATTTATTTCTTGTTACCTAAGGAAGTTAGTCTATGTTAATTTCAATCAGAAATTAGGCTTTAGTTCCTGGAAAAAATATATGCATAGATTTGTGGATACAGTTAAATATCCATATATATCTAGTTAGCAATCTACTTAACTATCCTTTAGCTACATAATTATGTACAAACACACATATATGGGTTTGTGATTTAAGTAAATAAATGTTAGTTCCCTTACCTATACCTTATTCTATGTTTAGCTTATTCTTTCTGGTATTTTCTTATAATTATGACCTTAATGTAATTTTGTCTTCCTGGTTCTTATTAGATATGACCCTAATTTTCTGATAGGATTGCTTTAGGACTTTTCTGCTTCTCAATCTTTCAGCCTTTCAATCAAGGCACTAAATGTTAGAATGAGAGAATCTTTTTTCTTCATTTCATACTTTTCTAGACAAATTCTAAGAAACTCATTTACTTTTTTATTAATGTAAAAATGATGCTAAGCAAACTACCAGCATTAATGGTATCCTTTTATTTCTCTTTATCAAATGATAAATTTCTGGTATATGAATTTCAGCTACAGTGATATTGTGAGTTCTTAACAGTCCTACTACTTCATTTTGCAATGAAAAAGATAATAAAAATTTCAAACCTCCCCAAAATTTTACTTATATAAAAACGTTCTTTTCATTTGAATATAAAGGAAATAAAATCTGAAAGCTAAGATAGAAAAACATTTGACCTAATAGCATAAGTGAATAATATTGTCCTCTATGAATGTTTATGTTTGCATCTAAAAGAAAGTTTTAAATGCCCAGCCACTTTCTATATATATTTGAAATAACATTGAAAGGGTAAAATAAGAATTCTGCATATAAATGTTTATGCCTAATCATTAAGTGACAAATCTAAAAGAAATTTTTATAATATTTTTTCTTAGACTGTCTAGATCTCTTAATTAGAGTTATGAGTTGGTATTGAGGAAAACAACCAGTTTTCTGAATGCCTGATCTTTCTGCAGAATCAACCTGAAGTTTTCATTTATTCTATTTTATATGCACTAGTTATGCTAATTTTATGTTTAACTTATTTGAATATTATATCTACTTGGTTGTTCCTATTTTTCTAATATAAAATTAGAGAAGATTTTTCTAAGTAATCCTGGTCCAGCTAGAAGAGATATGTTTATCAGATAACCATAGGCTCTAAATTCCTATTATAATGGAAATTTGCCATTAGGCATGAGACTTTCTTTATTTCCCCTCATATTACCAAAATTTCTAAATCTGCTCTGGGAACAAAAATATTAAAAGTCATTTGGTTATTCTGGAATCCTGACACCTAAAGCAAGTTCTGTAGAAGTCCTTTTAACTTCCACCTGTGTTAATATGAAAACAAGTGTCAACTATTATAGTGAATTCTGTACAGATATAAAAATATGCCTCCCAAATAGAATCTTCAAAAGTAAGCAACTCCTCCCAATTCTTGTGAATTTAGTGGTGTCTTAATGCAGTGGGCAGGGTTAGGGCAAGAGAGGATTTTTTTGACATGATGCACTTTAGGGAATTTAACTTTATTCCTGACATAGTACTAAATGTAAGAGAGCCAGTGCCTTTGTCTCTACAAAGTGTGCTGTGATATTTATAACTATACAACTTCACATCTGTTTAAATTTTAAGATTTGTACAATGCAATTTGACAGCTAGTTATAAAATGGAAAACTTTATTGCTTTAAGTCAAATTCATTGAGAACAGTAATGTGAAATTTGCATGATTTCACATTATAAACTGTATTTGGCAACAAATATATATTTTTTCTTTTTTAAAAATATTTTCTGATGTCATGTATAGGTATCTGTCTGATTGGGTTCTACAACAATTTATTATTCTGGTGTCTAGCTCTGTCCAGATGTTTAGCTACAGGGCACTGTTACTGCCCAGATTAGTACAGCTGGTTAGAAGACACTGTACTAAATATGTAGAGCATCTATAGTTTGTCTTGCAAGATTAAATTTCAATTAATTAAATCTTGCTTCTTAGTTAAAATAACTATGAACAGAATTATTTTTAAAAGACAAGAATAAATAGTATCACAGAAAATTTCTAAAAAAAACACAAATATTTCTTCCTGTGTCCTCTCTGCTTTGGTGTTTTTATATAAGAGAGAAACAATTAAATCAAAAGTAATCACTCCAACAATGTCATTCTGAGCCAAAATTAATCAGACAGCAACTACAACTTATACCACTTCTGATTACAGTTGTGATGTTTAGATGAATTTTCTGGTTTAATATTCTGTTAGAGGAGGTCTTTTGTCATTATTCAGACATTTGGAAAATGGGTTTTATGAAAAAACATTCTAACAGTGAATGTTTACAAAATTTCTCCCTGAACATCTGCAACAAATTAAACAGGCTAGTAAATATAATAAACAAGCTAACTTGAAAAGTACTAGGGAATAAACAAAACTTGATTCCATTTTCTTTGGCTAGCTAGCTACAAATAAATATATTTGTAACGGCTTTTGCAATCTCTGCAGTATACATGACAGATACCTGCCTGATACAAGGGACTACTAGACTGATTAGTTAAAAAAAAAGGCAGAAGAGTTAGCCAGATTCCACACATAACATGCGTTTGGAATTGTGCAGTTTTTGAGCATCCGCATGTGTGAAAAATCAGTGGATCTTTATTTTTCTTGAGCTGTGTTATGGACTGAATATTCCCCTTCCCAATTCATATTTTGAAACCCTAACTTCCCATGTTTCTGTATTGGAGATCGGGCCTTTAAGGAAGTGACTAAGGCTAAATGAGGTCATAAGGCTGGAGTCTTGATTTGAAAGAACTTATGTCCTTATAAAAGAAAAAGAAACACTAAATCTCTCTCTGTCTCACTCTCTCCACAACGCCCCCCTGCACCCCCCCAATACACACACCACTATATGAAGACACAACAAGAAGATGGCCATCTGCAAGCCAGGAAGAGAGTTCTCACAAGAACCTGACAATGCTGGTACCCTGATGTCAGACTTCCTTCTTCCAGACTGTGAGAAAATAAATTTCTGTTGTTTAAGCCCCTTCGGTCTATAGTATTTTGTTATTACCGCCCCCGCCCCTCCGCCCGCCACCCCTAAGCTGACTAAGAGAGGCTACCTCATCCTATGATGACACCTGTTTTAAAAGAAGCAATTTATAATTGAACCAGGTTATAAAGCTTCTTCATAGTTCAAATACTGCTAAGGGGTTTTGCATAATTGATTTCAACTTATTATGAAGTTATCAACACAGGTATTTAGAAATTGTAATTAACAGAGGAGTCAAGGAATTGTCATAAGCTTTGTTTTTCAAGAAAGTGAATGCTGCACGTTAGTTGTTACAAAGCCATTCTCTGGGATGACACATTCATGAGGGCAAGAAACAACCCTTCAGGGGAAATTTAAAGATCATCATCTGCTTAAAAGACCCATGGGAACTTTCCAGTTTCCCTGAAATTGGTAACAATATCTGGCTTTTAAAAACAGGAGAAATTAAGCTTTGCAGCATTTCGCTATTTGAATGACCTACTCTGTGGAATTACAGCAGCAGACTAATCCTTTAGGAGCGATGGCTCTATCAATCTTTGAATTTTTCTAATGTGGAAGCTACTCAATTGCATCTCAGAAATCAGGGAGGTAATTACTCATGCAGACAGCACAAAATGAAAGAAAAAAATGCAAGTTCTGCTGAGTATCCCTTTTAGAACAAGCCGTGAAACAAGGAAAACAGCCTCTATAATCAGTCAAATTCTTCCACTAATTTTTCAGGTGTTGAAGGCTGTGGTGAGAATACATGCTATGAAAGTTAACAAAGCAAAGTGGCTTTAAGAGAGTTTTATAGGAGAGAGAAAAAGATAAAAAGACTTCTTATTTTTAAGCAAGAATTCCACTGGGAGTGAAGTTCAGATTCTTCCAACCTTTGCTTTACACAAATGTTCTAAGACAACTCTGATAGTCTGCTTATAGGTCATTTACCAAAAGCTTCATCACTCTATAAATTATAAATATTATACAAAAATATTAGTGAAGTGGATTACAAAATCAAATTTTTGACTGGACCTGATTGAGATATTTCAAAAATCTAGAGAGTTCTCATTAGGAAAATGAATGAATCGTAAAGAATTTGAGACATGTTGTTTTATTACTTTCTAGATTACTTCAGATTTTTCTGTATTCCAAAAATTTAAAGAATTTATACCTTTAGCCAAGAGCTCCACTTTGTCTTAAAATGTTTGCCTCTAAGCATTTAAGTAACTAAGGAGGTTTCAGTTTTTCCTAAAACTGAAAGGAGATAGCATTGTTATTATGAAGCTAGCAGGCATTGAGTTTGGCATTCTTTGTTTTTGTTTTTTGATACTCTGCTCAGGAAAACTTGATTATAAGTAGTCTCTGCCTTCTATTCAACTTTCCCTGTCCTCCAATCAGATCTGTGTATTTCTCACTTAAGTTGTTTAATTCTAATATTTAATTTACATTAGCATAATTCTTTCATCTTAGGGAAAACAAATGAGTGGGGAATAAGGTTAAACAAATTGTTTATTCTTGTGACCATGGTCACATGGACTCCAAATGTATTATCTTTTTCAAGCTCTTTTTACAGATAACCCATCTTTTAGATTGTCAGTCATATGAGAGTAATGACCATGAAAATGATAAAAGAAATATAATTTTCTTGGAATGCTAAATTTCAATGATGTTACATCTACAAGAATGAGAAATAACTTTAAAGAATATTAATATTTCTAATCCATATAAATGAGCTAGTTAGACCCTTGATTTTAGCAGTGCATTTTTCCCCCCTGAGAGTTGGGCAGTTGTAACTTTTGCAACCATTTAAAAAGCCATCAGTGACAGTAAGCTGAGAAACAAGAGTGGAGATTAGTTTTCATCATTAGAGTTGGGCTTTTGTGTGGCCTTTAGGAATCATAGGCTGTAGACTTTTCATTTTGGACAGGTTCTAGACAGTGAAAAAGTGAGCTGCTTTTATTCAGAAATTCAGTTCAAAGTTCACAAAACTGTCATAGGACATACAGATTGAGTTATGTGCCTTCTCTCACTCTTTTTACTTATAATTGTTTTGTACCAAATTATCATTTTCTAGAATGGTGAAAATCGTACTGGCTGACATAGTTATTGAATAATTAAATTCAGTCTTGATGGATAACATTTTGAAGAATGAATCAGAATATTTAACAAGAGAGACATCAAATTAATACCCCAATTGAAAGTTTACATAAACAAAGAATGCCACCTATAACTGTGGAAGACCTATATTCATTTCTCACATTGGTTTTTTGAAAAGTTTTGAGTTTCTCTTTGTTATGTGCTTTTTCTTATAAATAGCTGTCAGAATAAGATAAGTAACATAAAAACACACATATACAGAATTTTATGTGGTATGAAAGGAGAGAAATAGTATAAATGGTGTATATATCAAGAAAAATGCCACAGGGGTAGTAGCATTTTGAATGGACCATAAACTAGAGATTAGGATTTCTATTGGCTGAGGGGATCTCAGTAGTGCTTTGGAGTAAACTAATCTAACTGCAGAGTGTAGGGTAGATAAATATAAGTGAGGAAAGACAAGACATGAGTGGTGGTTCCGACAGTCATGGTAGAGAATATAAAAGGCATGAATGAGGGTAGTAGCAACAAGAATGGGAAGGAGAATGTATAATGCAAAAGGTGTTGTGATTATAAAATTGAGAGTAAAAAAAAAAAAACTAAGTCTAACTTTTTTGTTAAGAAACTGAAAACACAGTTGAGACTTAAAAAAAAATGTAGAAAAGTTGAATTTGTTATCACAACTAGGGAACTAAGTGTGAAATCAAGGCAATGATTACATTCCCTGCAGAGAAGCTTGTAGAAAAAGCAGAGAAGAATCTTGAGAGCAGAACTTTGGGAAATGGTTACGTTTCCAAGATGGCAAGATACAAAGAAGTAATTCCAAAGTAAACTTACCTGTGTCACACAATCTAAGAGAGGGACTTTTCAGGCAGTTTGGTTAAAATAGTCCAAGATATGGAGATAATAAAGAGGATGGGTAGTGAAAGAGAAAACTAATCAGGTAAATTTCTTTGCTATTTCTATTTTTTCTTATACAAGTAGATTTTCTTTGTGACATTATATCTGAATAAAAAGAGTTTGCTTTTTGAATAAAAAAGTTTGTTCATATTATTTTTAATTTTTACATATGTCCTTTATGATTTCTATGTGGTAGAATAGAAAAGATGGTTATTGAGATCTAATGATGTCAGAAATACTCCTTCTTGTCGTCACTCTTCACCTTAGGTGAGTTTTCTATCTTTTCCTTAACCAACACCCTCTTCCACCTCCTCTCTTTCTCTCTCAAAGTTAGACCATAAGTTGAGTAGAGACTCTGAAAATAATAAATCCATATCCAGTCAGGAGATAAAAAACCTGGTAAGCATTAGAATGCTCTCAGGTCATGTCTTCCTTTACTCAGAAAATATTCACTTCTTGTTTATTTAGAACTAAAATGGCATCTTTGGAAGGAAGAAAAACACACATGTGCCCTCAAGAGCGAACTCTCTATCTAGTAGAAGAAAACAGCAAAAAGCTGGTCCTATCATTTTTATTTGTTTATTTTATTTTTGCTTTAGAAAACACATATGCCTTTTGATGTCAAAAGAAGAGGGCTGAAATTAGAACACATTTCTTCAACCTGGAAACATTCAGTCATACAAAGACACCATGACCAAGAAGACTTTGGTTGCTGTTCCTTACCATGTTCTTAACATTCCTTGTTAAATGTGTGGAAAAGCAAGGAACAAAAGTCTCTTAGGGAAGGAGGTAGGTAGATAAATTGTGTACAGCACTCTGCTAGAATCCTTATATCCTGTTTTCCTTTACTACTGCCTTAAAACAAACATGAACGTATTGCAACAATACACTTAGGACTTGTACTCAAAGAAAAAGGAATGGCAATAGCATTATTGATGAGCATTG